>JAPQRP010000028.1:34889668-34909001 GCA_037367295.1 Apogon hyalosoma
GTACTGTTTATCTGTCAAATGTTCATTATGGTCGGTTTCAGATGCTGCAGCTCTTTCATAATTCATAGTTTGAGTTACTGTTTGTTCAGTATTAATTAGCAGCCTTGTAAATACAAGCTGGACTGACTGTACATATTCTGACAAAGGAAAATAAAATTCTCACTTTGTGCAGTAATCTACACCTGGCTTTTCTGCTGCCGACCATAATAATATACATTATATAGACTAAATGTCATCTAAAATTAACATTTATATGCAACATAGTATAGCAAACTATTACAGGATCAAAAACAAATTAAATTTAACTAAAAAATGTCTCAGTTTTGAATGTCTGGGGTCCCCAGAAATTTGTGATGTTAAAATAGGGTCATGAGCCAAAAAAGGTTGGGAACCACTGGATTATACCCAAACCATGTTCATGTATTGTACAATATATAAAGAAACTACTCCATGAGCCCTCCTGTTTAGAATGACTCAAGTTCTGAATCACATTCCATCTTCTATATATTTGCTTGTGTGGCCTTTCTGCAAATATTTTTGCTTGTGTTTTTGCCATGTGGAAGAATGCAAAACATCTTCAAAATGATAGTGTAATTTGTCACATAATAAGTTAAACACGGAACATAAACTGTACATAATACATCATCATATCCTTCAGTTCTTATTTCAAAGACCACCAGGAAGCTCCTCAGTTTTAACATCTGTAAGTAACTGGTTCACTTTTCCACCGAATGGAATTCATTGACGTCACTTGACAGTCATGTGAGATGAACTTCACATGAATGAAGGTGTGAATTATTAAATGGAACCCCTTCATAGTCTGTAACCTAGAACTTAAGGAAGTAGGTCTGTGACCCAAGCATTGCTGGTTGAAATTCCTACACCACCTGACAAAATGTGGGAAAAGAGGTAACGCTATACTCTGACCACAAACACTGTTGAGGTTTTAAAGATTCTCAAACTTTTTACCCCTCAACTGGTAAATTGTGTTATCAGTAACTTTAAATGAACTTGATGTTGGAGTGTACTGTTAAATTATTATTAATCAATATGTGCACCTATGTATAAATTGAACTGTCCCTGATAAATCTTTATGCAGATGATGTTAAAATTATAAATTATGAATTGAAAGTTTATTGTAAGTAGAATGAGTGAAATGGCCTACTTAACATGAGGAACGGCAGATCATTATTCCGCAATGGTTCATCTTCGCCTCTTAATGCACTGCTTAATGCACTGTCGATTATTTTACAATAACTAACACGTGTCATACCATGGTGGTTACATAACTACTCATTTGGTAGCATTATTGAGTCCATCCACCCAGTCCATCATTTTCCTGTCTAGTTTCATTACTTTTTATTTGTTTCTTTGATTCCAGATGAGTTCAGTCCTTCATCACCCATCCTCCTCAGCCCCTCACTCTCCTTTGTCTCTGCCCACTCATCCCCTGTTGACATCCACTGTACTCGATCAGGTCAAACCTCAAAGCTCTCCTCACTCACCAATTCCAGAAGATGACATCAGCCGTGGCTCTGGTTACGGCTTCAGTGAAGTGTCACCTGTTTCTCAAGTTTCGCTGAATCATTCGTCCATTAAGTCATCGGTGGTCATGAGTCAAGTTAAGAACAACAGCACTGCTGTAGTTACGTCTGAGGTAGGGGCAGGTTTATAGATACTTCTTATTTCTTTATTTGTAGAATTGAATAGAACAGCCTTTATTGTCATTTTTTCAGTGAAATTACGAGTGCTACTCTAGTCAGGGCAATAATATGAATAAAAAACCAATACATCAGAAATAAGAATATTATTTCTTCAAATTACAGTCAGGAGTCAGTTATAATTCAGATATCTGGTAACGGGGCACAGTCATCACTAAAAAATTAAGGCCGGTCTTCAAAATACAGGCTGGGAGATAAACGAACGTGGGTTAATTCTAGTTGCCCATCATATACATACACATGTCAGTTAAACAATTGTTCTACTCTTAAAATTTAATACATCCTGTGTATTCTGGTGTTTGAGGAAATATGGTAAATGGATAGGATCAAGATTCAAAGGGAAGGGTGACTGCAGCCAAATGCGAGGCTGTTGAGGTGTGTAATGTAATGCAGCCATAAAACATGTTTCAGTTCAACACATGACTGATATATTACTGTTTGTATTGACAGAAAACGCCTCATTCAGACCAAGACCCTAAGTCTGCAGAGACACTTGTGTCAGGTAAAGACCTCTTCATGATCAACACATAAAGCATTGGGAGTCCAAGTGGCTACAGCTACAGCTCCAAAAGCTCATTCGTCACCTGAATTGACACCTTGTATTTGTTTGGAGACAGTTGAGTTATTGATTACGTCTGACGTGGCCTTTTGTGACAGGACCCAGTCGGAAGCGACACTTCTCGTACTCCTCATCTAGCAGTTCTGAGGAAAATGTGCAGAAAGAGAGGAAGAAAAGTAAGATGAGAGGACGACGTTCTCCTCGGATGAAACCAAGGACATTGTTCAAGTCTTGTAAGTGTAACTGCCAACATTGGTTTTAAATATTTAATCTCATAGAGGGATAACATCTGGCCAAAAATGAATCTGCACTCCAAAACATTTTGATTACCAAGGGTGATGAAAATCTGGACTATATTTCTTTAACCCAACAAATTTTGGATGCATTTTCTATGTTCTATGTAGCTCACAAAAACCAAATTTATAGTATACTAGCGTGTTGACGTGGTTCCCTGTGATTTCTAGATCCTGGACTATATCATTGTCAATACTGAGGGTGGGATGCGAAAGGGGAGGGGGATGTAAAATCCACATCCTGACCCTGAGGGGCAACATCCTAGTCCCCTAGCATGGATATATATTGTGTAACTATTCATGCATACTGTACCACATTTGTCCAGCAGTCACTACCAAAGTGCTCAAGTGATTCTGGGCATAGAAACATGATTGTAAGGCTATTGTAGTCCAAAATTGCTAATATCTCCCAAAATATTGGTCCTATCAACTTGCTGTTTTTGCTAGTCTCTTCCTTGACCAAAAATACGCAAGTATGCCAAACTGCAGCAGTCAGCTCTTTCCAGGTTTTGTGTGATGCCTGAGAAACACACACAAATACACACACGAACCACTTCCCTTTTATAATATAGATAACACAGTTAACACAGCACTATAAAACCTTAATACATATTAGATACTAAATGATTAATCATTTTAAGTGTTAACCTAATACCTGCAATTCTAAGAAATAATATATATTTACTCACTGTCACAGCAACCAGGCATCATGATCAGGCCAAGAGCGGGTAGTGGTAAAGTAGTGTAGAATAAGAAATGAGCAGGCAGAGCAGGCTTAAGGATACTGTTTTCAAAGTTACCATGAATAGACAATCAAAGGACAATTGCAACATCAAGAATCAGAGCATAACAGATAAACTGGAGTTGTCACTATTGTTTTTGGTGATTTCTCTCTTGTTTTCAGTTGCTGAAGATTCTACTGACGGTGCAGTAATGCATCAGGTGATTTCCTCCACCTACACAGTGAGATCCAGTCACTGGGAGCCTGAGGCTGGAGATGTAGAAGTGGACATGGATGAGGATGTGGAGCTCCCACAAACCACTGCAAAGCCAAGTGACATGTGTCGTCAATTCAGCACTCAGCTCAAGAGGAAGTTCCAGGTTTAACAATAGGCATCATTTTCATTCCTTTAAGTCCTGAATATTATTCACCAGTGGCCATACTCATCAGCTCTATTTCAAATGTTTTGTGTCCAGAATCGTTACAAGATGATAGAGGTTTACAACAAACAGACTCTGAAGAGCATCCAGCAACATGTCTCTGCAATCGGCACAGAAGTTACCAAATACAGGTGGGTTAGTAGTGATACAAATAAAATTATTGCTAATCTCCCAATCTGGCAACCTTTTGGAAAGTTGAATATTTAGTCAATGTAGTTTTCCACCATAAAAATGTGATTTTTATTCTAACTTTGATGACAGGTTTCCTAGATATTAATGCAAATAACTGAAATGTATATAAAGGAATTAATTAATCTACAAATTAGGCCTCTCAGAGTAACATCAGTTTTTTCTATGATTCACAGACTGCTTGTTGCATTAATGTTAAGCAGATCAGTATATTAAAACCAACAACAAACATGTTTTATGTTATAATAAACATGGATATAAGGTTAAAGTTAAAGTTTGAAGTAGGGCTGTGCGAGTAATTGATTTTAAATCAAAATCAGATTTTTTTAATTAGGAGGATCTTTAAAAAGGAAATCGTCAAATTTATTTAATCTCTCTCATGCCTCCGGGCCACGCACCTCTGGGTTACCATAGGCTCCTCCTCCTACAACTAAGTGTGAGAGCGGCCTTTCACAAAAGTCTGTGTAATGACCACAGACCTTAAATCTGTGATGAGCTCACAGTGATACAAATGTAAACCGTGGTTTCATGCACGGATGCCCCAATTCAAATATAACTGCATGGAGATCACTCATCGTACGTTGCCCTGCACGGATCCGTACCATACCATCTTCTTCCAATCTGGGTCTGGGTCGTGGGGGCAGCAAAGTAGCCCAGACAGCCCTTTCCCCATCCACATCCAGCAGCTCCAGGGAAACCCACAGCACTCTTAAGCCAGTCCAGAGATACAATCCCTCCTGCGTGTCCTGGGTTGGTGTCTTCCACACATGGATCCCCCAATTTAAATATAACTACATGGGGATCAGTCATATTACGTGGTCTGATGCCTGTCACTGACTTACATCAGTGTCACTTCTGGTAGGGAGCAGTGCCTTACATTGCTCACAAAAACGACATGCCGACTTCTGTTGTTTTTTGTAGTTTTACCCAAAAATCTAAATCGAAAACCACATTTTAGAGGAAAAAATCAGGATTTTATTTTTGGCCTAAATCGTGCAGCCCTAGTTTGAAGTTGTGTTTTCTTACATTTTGACTATGGTGAATTTACTCTTAAATTTTATCATAAAGTGACAGAAAAAAGTAAAATCTAAATGTCATCTGGACAAACTTTGTTAAACTACTGCAGCTATGAATACGCTGCTCAGTTTACTCTGTTACACAAACATTTGTGTTTTCTGGCCTTTAGCTTTAGCTTTTAGCAGTCGAAGAAATCTGACTCATTTTTTTAATGCTTTTCTGTTTAGATTTGAAGTGGCTGGTTTATTTTCTCTCCTCTGTACAGGACTCAGCGGCTTGAACAGGTGCAGAAGGTCCTTTTGGAGGAGATCCACAAACTGGAGCAGGCTGACTCCATGCTGAAAAACATGGAATCAGACCTCAATGTAGGTTACTCTGAGTCAAACTGTCTTTGTGTCTCGCTGCCTTACTCATCCACACACACATATAGTGAAACATTTTAGGGCATCATCAGCTGTTTGATTATTCTGACCATACAATCATCAGACAGTTGAGTCAGTTTCTAAAAATGTTATCTTGTTGATGTTGATTTGACCAGTGTTTAATCAATGTTCTCCTGCAGATGTACTGGAAAAAACAGGCCGTGGCTTTCCATTCTTACCAACAGCAGGAAAAAAGGAGGTGAAAGTTAGATCTCTGTGTGTGTGTTTGACTGTGCTGGAATGACTGTGCTCGTTTATTGCTTATTTTCTTGCCATGTTCTGATCAATGCCGTTCCCACAGGCATAAACTTGAATACCCTCTTAAAAGATGAATAACACACTTGTTTACTCTGCTGAACACGAATTAAAACGCTTCACTGGAAAATATGTTTTTCCTCAGGCTTGTCATCAAAAGCTGGTTATGCACCAGCTAGTAGATGCTGTTTTTTGGAGGGACATGGCCAGTGTTTATTCATACAACTAAGTGTATATTAGAGATATTTAGCAAACTGTCCTGTACTAATATCCATCAAAGTCACTGCTGCCCTAAATGCAGTGAGGAATCCTATTGGTATTACCAAAGTTCATACAGTCGTGGAAAAATGTATTCGACCATCCCTTGTTTTCTTCAATTTCTTGGTCATTTTAATGCCTGGTACAACTAAAGGTGCATTTGTTTGGACAAAATGATAACTACAAAAATAGCTCAGGTCTGCGCTCTCCAAGTGCTTTTCTAGTTCTTTCTGTGTTTTTTGGGGTCATTGTGTTGTTTGTAGAAAAGCTGTATATACCAAACAAATGTATAAATTGAAAATAGCTTCTTTGAATGTAAATGGTTTAGGTAATCCAGTTGAAAGAAAGAGATTCCTCGCAAAAAAAAAAGTCCTAAGGTATTAAATTTGATGTGGTAGGTCTTAAGTTATGTTGCTATAAACTTGTTCACTGTGCTGTGTTTAAATATGCCTATGAAATGTCCAAGCTGCAAAGAAAGTAACATTAGCCTATTGAGTTCCACCCATTCGAACCTGACAATTTATGCTGAAATTAGGAACCAATTATCGCTAACTTTGCAGCCCTTGCAGTCTATAGTATGTATGTAATATTCAGTCTCTGCTGATGTAAATAAATACGTTTTCGTTGTTCTAGGAGTCACAAATTTTTGCCTCTATGGCTGCGAAATGGGCATTAAATTCTGTTCTAAGTAGTTTTAAATAGGTTTTAAAATAGGTGCTTTTAGCGGCCAGCAAGAAATCTATTATAAGAAGGTGGTTAAACTCAACTCCACCAACAATAAATGATTGGTACAAGATCATCTTGCAAATATTTAAAAAGGAAAAAAATTACTTACTCTCTCAGAATCCAGAGGGATACATTTTATCATGTTTGGGACAAATGGATCAAGTTTGTATCCTCTAGCCACCCAGAATTTGTATCACTCCTCTAAAAATGTCCTTTTTTTTAAATAATCTCCCTGTATTTATTCTTCGTTTTATATTTTTCTGCTTAAACATGTAATGTTTAAAGAATCCAGAAGTATTGTAACGCTATGATTGTTTTTAAGTGAGAAATCAAGAAACACCAAAACTGTAACCACCCAGTTCGTATGTTAGTTTTGTTTTAGTTTTTTTACACTTTTGTATGTACAAAATAAGAAATACGAAAAGGGCTCTAATAGATAATATCTGTATGAATGGTAACGTTGGAGATATTTTGTCACCTTATTCAATGAAAACAAAATGAAAAAAAAGTCTTAAAATGTCTTAAATGTAACTTGTAGGAACCCTAATTATATCAAATGAGAAGTCTATACTTAGCGTAACAGGTTCTTCTAAAATAGACTCAGTTGTTTTTTCCTCTGCTTTCATTTGGCTGTTGTGACGTCCGTGTTCCTAATTTGACTATAACTCGCAGAAATTATGAAATTAGACGGTTGATGAGTTGTCCCTGACAGTGCTTCACAACATATTCCCATGAAAAAACAGAAATCCAGAAGCCTTTCATCCCTGTTCTACCATTCAGATTTGAATCATTTATTACAACTTGACAGTATTTAAACTGTGGCTTCTTTTGGACCATTCTGTCAAACAGTCCAACTCTATGACTCATTACACTGTCTGTTGTCTTTCTGGCAAAGACTTCCATCACAGTCTGCTCTTTGTTGTTTTGTCAGCTTGTTGTGTAATTCCTTCTTTGTTCAATTACTGACTTATTGCCTGGTTATATAAATGTCTGAACCATGTAATTCATTTTTCTTGCTCCAGATTTGAAGTATTCTTAGACTTTAAGATGGTTCTGTACTTAGTCACAGTGTTAAATGTAAGTTGTGTTAAGTGTGTAAAGCACAGTTAACGTTGTAGTGTATCGTCCCAGTGTAACAACAGTAATGGGCAGCATTTAAAGAGAAGCAGACAGCGTTGTAATGTTTGTCAGTGTTTCCATTGTTCACAGTTGTGTATTTGCAGTTTTCCTTCACCCAAAAGTTTGTGTGTTCTCGGAGTTTGTTCACCTCTGTTGCTTGGTCGTGTTACTGTTTGTCCTTTCACCTCCAGAAATGAGACGCTCCGAAAAGCCCTTCAGAATAATATGTGTCACAACATGGAGTATGAGGAGAAAATATTCACATCCCAGGTCAGAACCTTAACTATATTCATCTATGGGTTTATTTCAATGTTGGACTTCTACATCTAAATCAGGGGTGTCAAACTCATTTCAGTTCAGGGGCCACATCCTCCCAATACAGACGTGGAAAAAATTATTAGACCACCCTTGTTTTCTTCAATTTCTTGTTCATTTTTAATGCCTGGTCCAACTAAAGGTACATTTATTTTGACAAAAATAATGCTAACAAAAATAGCTCATAGTAGTTTAATTTCAGAGCTGATATCTATCCATTTTCCATGTTTTCTTGATAATAACCCAAATCACTTCAGTTCTTCCATCAATATCTGTGCCGTTGCACTGACAGAAACAGTGCTTTTAGGTATTCCATATGTTCTTTTCTGTCTGTTTAGTCACATGATACACACAGGAGTTAGTATTTGATTGCATAACTGTTGTTTTTGATGACTTTGGATGGTCTAATAATTTTTCCGCAACAGTGATCTGAAATGGGCTGGACCAGTAAAACAATAACATAATAACCTATAAATAATGTTAACTCCCAACATTTCTCATTTTTCTAGAGTGAAAAAGTAAAATTACACTATGAAAATGTTTACATTTGAAAACTATCCTTTAAAAAAATGTGAATAATATGAACAAACATTAAAAAAACTGAAATTTATTAAGAAAATGTTGTGCAATTTTAACATTATTTCTCAGTTTATCATTTACTTGCAGATCACAGTGGATCTACAAATACACAAAACAGTTAGGAGCAGACAGAATATTGTTAAAATTGCACTTCTCTTAAGATATTTCAGGTTCTTCATATTTATTAAAGTTATTCACTGTTTTGTGAAAGGATAGTTTATATGCAGACATTTTCATAATGTCATTTTTAGCATTTCACTGATCCGACCCACTTGAGATCAAATTGGGCTGAATGTTGACCCTGAACTAAAATGATATCTTTCTTATTGTCTTAAGTGTAATTTTTGCATTTCACAAATTCATCCCACGGGCCGAATTGGACCCTTGGATGGGCCTGTTTAAACCTGCAGGCCGTATGTTTGACACCCATGATGTAGATGAATGAATGAGACATTCAGTTGAGCTCGGCCTGCATCTAAATCACCTCTGTCTGTCATCTGTCATTCTGACTCCTGTCACTTTCTGCTGAGTAGCCTTGAACTGTTTTTTTTTTTGCTTATCTTTCACTCTCGTATGTCAACATGTCTCCTGCTCGTCTCAACTGTCACACTGTGTGTTACCATCCCTGAAACCTGCCGCCCTGCCTGCTGTTTACAGATGGGTCTGATGAGAAAAGACATGAAGTCAGTTCAGGACAGACTCCTCGCTGAGATGGTGAGTCGACACGACACAGGTGTCTCTTTGAGCATAACTAGACAAGCTTTTTTCCTCCTTTCATTTCTTTTTTCAAGTGTCTTCCACTTTATAAGTAAACAATGGTTCTTTTGAAGCTTGCACATAATGTTCCCCTGGAAAATGCAGTGAGTCAGATGATGTTGTATAATGTTTTAACACAGCTTTCTGTATTTTTTTTTTACCTTTTTAGCAAGAGGGAGAGATCCAGAGTGTGAAGCGAGGACTGCACGCCTTGTTTTTTCCTGATAGAGCTGGTTTTTGAGCGGAACAATTCCACCCAGTTATTGCATCTCTATAAGGAAGGTTATGTACTGCATTACACAACTGAAACACATGAAGTACTGGAATGAACCATTAATTTGTCCATGTTCTGCTTTTAGTGTTTTTTTTAGAATGTGTTCTACTTCTCTTCACACTGCTGTTTGTTTATATGAGCAGTGTTAAGTTATTCTGATATTACTGATGCTAGTGTTAACTTATTCTCATATTACCAATAACATTCAGTTTCACTGTTCTAATGTTATGTGATCATTTTTTTGTGTCTTTAATTGTTGTAGCTCTGATTTTAATCCAAGTTTGCAATTTCGTTTAGATAGATTAACTTTCAAAATGGTACTTAGTATTTAATGTTGAAGTTGTTTTTAAATACATCATATTCCTGTATCTTAACTGGAAAAAGACGTTTTAAAAAATGAGATGAGTCGTTTCTTAAAAAAGACCTTGTATTTTGAAGACAAGTGGTGCTTACAAAGGTATTTCTCTTTTCAGTGAAGACATTGACAGTCCCATTCATTGACATACTGTATGTACAGTTTATATCAAATTCATCCCCAATACCACCTCCCCCAAACTGCACAGTCATTACACAGTCCAAGTGACACATTATTCATCAGTTAAGAAAAGGTGAAGCTGGTCACATGCACAACTTCTTCCACTACACGGATTCACACCGCCTTGTCAAAGGAGTCCATGAAATAGTACAAAATAAACAACACTGACTGAATGACAATATTGTTATCCCTCCACTCTTTCTGGAGAGTCGGAGGCTCCTCCAAAGTCCTCTTCCACCAGTCGGCTTCCATGTGGCAACCTTTAGTAGTCTCCAGGACACAGTGCCACAAACATTCCCATCATTCTTTTTCTCCCAGACCCATGCTCCCATACTGATGATATGGGACCCAAGGGTGCCAGAAGAATGTTAAAGACACACTGAAGACGAAAAGGCTCCAGGCTCTTTGAACTGTCAGCGCTGAGCAGCTTCTAGCAGCCTCAGAAAATCTCTACGCTCAGCATTTCTTCACAGAAGAAACTCCCTGCTCTCATGGGCGATGGAACCTGGACAGACCAACACAAAGAGGAGACAGAAGTCAAATACAAAGCGAAGTGCGAATCCTGAGGGCAGAGGCTACCGTTCCTGAGTTTTATATTGGCTCAGTTGCCATGATAACATTTTATTATACAACAGCTTAAACAATAATTTTGTTCATTGATGAGGTGATCACAATTCCTTTTTTAGACACTGTGCCTTTGATTGGATTAATGGATGGAAAAAGCCTGACTTTGTGAAACCGGCCCCGGGTTATGAAGACAAAGACAGACTGTGACTGTGGCTTAGATCTAACTTTACTTTCACAAAGGTCCAGGCTGTCATGACTAGAATTCTGGGTAAATTACGGCTTTTTACAGAAGAACCACCACCTAAATCTACTCAGCTTAGTTCAACTAAGGCTTTTACTTTGAGGAAGAATTTTTAACAGTTACATGTACAAGATTTTTACAAAGAAATATGGAAAAAAAATAAAATCATTTAAAGTAGGAGAGCTCAGTGATAGGGCTCTTCAGATTTAGGAGGCAGCTCTGACTATAGAATTTAATCACTTAATGTTTCCAGCAGCTTAATGCACTTTATTAAAATGTTTTCCTATTTTTCATTATATCACAAAAACACAATGACAACAAGACATGTTTTCCATAGTAAGACATGTTACTATGGTAACAGAGGTCTATGTATGCAAGTCAGCCTCGTGGTAGAGTGGCTATTCAGGACTAAAAAAAGCAAAACCTATTTTTGTGTAAATGTCTACCTTGTATTAAAGGAAAATTCCACACTGGTATTGGAGAAATAAACGGCAGCAGCTATCACAGCCATTTATCACCTCCACTGTGCTATTTTTAGCTCGGCCATTAAGTGCGTAATGGGGGTTGGTAGGACACGTACTGTACTCTCCTTTTCATCCTCTCTCTGGGTCACTGTTACATCTCTCAGCTAGGACCCCTGCTTTCCAAACACGCTTATCCAAGGTCGCTGTGGCATTTTATCATTTGTGTTTGCCTGGCTGTAGGATGTCTCCAGAGGACACTCCCCACCTCCCCCGCTCAGAATCACTCCCATCTATCTTTAGCTCCTCGGTGCTCTTCGAATAAGCAAGGAGATCTAAAAATAGAGCGCTGCAGCCCAGAATAGAGCATGCATGATTTCTGCGGCACATGTACACATATGCATGTATACACCTTCCAATACTGACCTTGTTAGGTGTTTGCTGGAGGCATGCACTTCCATCTCGGTGCTTTTGAACTCGTTCAGCTCTTTTCGGATGGCAGCCTGTAGACAGGAGGGCGGAAAATAAAAAGAGCATTAGCGCATCCATAAGTGCATTGGAGTTGTGCAAATCTTTCAACAGCAGGAGGATGGGAAAATGTGATCAGCCAAATAAACCAAAGCGGATTTTTGACAGATAAGCTGATAACATCCACAGCTGACGATGATAGTCTTGGGGACTGACTTGAGCACTCGTTCAGACCCAAATTCTCACTTGTTCTAGTCAGAAGTCCGAGTGGTATGTGCAGCTTAGAGCGTACATGCCAAATTGCTTCGGTAGGTTGTACTATTTTCCATTTGTGTGTCAGCGCTGTCACCCACCTTGTCTGCTGCCGAGAGCCGAGTCCAGGGTTTGTCTGCTCTCCTGTCGTAGTCCTGAGCTTTGGCCACTTCCACGTAGTCACTGAAGCGGATCAAAATCTTTCTGTCTCGCAGTTCATCTACTGTGGGCCGCTGGTTCAACTGGGAAACAAAGGAAATGGGACAAACGTTAACTGGTGCTCATACGTCTCCATCAACAACAACACACAATACTGTAATTATACATATTTTTGATGTATTTGTCAGAATCTAAATCACATCTTGACACACTTTCCATTTTTTTTAAAAATCTTTTAAATTTATTTATTAACATCTTTAAATGTACAAAACTCTCGATAGGAGACATACAAAATATGTTGCACGCACATTGAACAATGCAGGACAATAAATAGAAAAAGGAACTAGCAAGGCTACTTATTTGCTAATTAAATATGTACGGCACTGAATGAGAGAAATGAAAATACACAAAAGTACATGTTATTAAAGTAATAGATATTTAGAAACATCTTCACATAAAAGGGTTATATTTTTGGTTGAGTCCTTTTAAGAGTGACAAAGAAAAAAAACCCTCTTTTTTTCAACACACTTTCAAAAATATCGGCAAATAAAAATGACTCAAATTTAATCACCTTTCTATTTAGCCTCTGTTTGATCTCCCTCCTCTCCTCCTGTTCTGTCTGGTCATTTCTCTCTGAAATAGAAAAAACAAATCCATTAAATACAGCTTCAGCAAGTTATTTATTACATTAGATTAGTTAGCAAAGAATCTCAATCATCATGGATCTAGGGGACTGTAAAATATAAAATAATGTAGGTCTCCAAAGCTTGGTCCTGGGAGAACATGTATACAATTTTAATACCTTTCACCTTTTTATGGTTTTACAGTGAACAGTGTGCACTCATGCGTTATTTTACTCTTAAATAATGTACAACACAGTGCAAACTATCATTAATGCATCAACATGCCCTGTTTTTATGTTTTTATTGGAGCCTTCAAATCATTTTTATCACAGAAAAATACAAAAAAAAAAAAGAAAAATGTAATGATGCAATGATTTTGGTGAAAGTGCCTGAACTTACGTTTGAGGATATTCCTGCTCTCCAGCTCCTCCACATTCGGTCTCTGGCTCAGCCTCCTGCGGAGAAACACCAGAACCACATTTTGAACCATTCTGCCTTCAACTTTGACCGCCCTCTGCTCCTCTAAACCGGCTGGAGTTTCTTCACGCTGCCCGTTCTCGACAGGAGCCCCCTATGTCTCCACCTCCCATCCAAACCGCGGCTGTGGTGCTTGGGCAGAGGCGATCCCCACATCTGGACCCGCTGAGGAAGCTCTTATTCTCCGCTAGTTGAGAATCCTCCAGCAGGTTATGTGTGTACGCGCTGCATCTCCTGCCTCTGCTGTTACTCCACAGTGCCGCAGCAGCTCCAGCCTGTTTTACTACGAGCCTCAGACCGTGGCGGCTTTTTGAGCTGGGTCGTGATGGGCTGCCAGAGTGACTCCCCTAGTCTCCCTGGTTACTGCATACATAATGACCAAAGGGGGCGGAGCTTCAGAGGCTCCTACTCACGGCATCCCCAGTCTCCTCTACACTGGGGTAGTAGCACACTCACATTGCAAAGCTGTTGCACCATTTTCTGTTCATGTTTTTATAGGACAAGTTCAGGTTTTATTTAACAATAAGAATATTTCATACAGAAAACAGATCCAGCGAATTCCGGAAATTACCCTGCTTTACAGTTTAATACTCTGCCTTTTATTCTCCTACTGAGATCCAGGAAAATATAAGATTTGGCTTTTTTACATGAAATAATTGCCGTGATAGGAAACAGCATGAAGCGACAAATTTTCAGATAAATTTTTTTTTATGGAATGTCCTTTGCAGTGGACAGTTTTTGTTTTATTTTTAAGGAGAATAGCTGGGTCTCAAGAGGATATGATTTTTCATTCCCCTTCACTTTATTGTAGAATTATTAAGAAGAATTAAGAATCTTTATTCGTCAGTATATTTTACAAGCAACACACAGAAAATCACCCACTGGATTTATCCCATCATGAGCTGAAACATGCAGTTCTTTTATTTATTAGTGTATTTGGTAGGGACAGTCCACATGAACAATGAACATCTGTATTGAACAACATCAGATGTAAATATGCGAAATATTGTTACGAAAATGCTAATTTGCATCTGTAGTCTTTAGATGCAGGCAGAAACACTGCACACTGCAGACTAGGAGCAGTGGGTTGCCATGTCAGGCACCCATGGAGAAAATAGGGGGTTAAGTGCTTTGCTCAAGGGCACATCAGCAAGCAATTTCTCTGCCAGTCCAGGGAATTGAACCATCTAGTCCACGGGTGCTCCAACAACTAGTCTTTGGCAGGATTTGTACCCGCCCCCCTGAAGAGACTGGAGCCTTACATTACTGCTGCTGATTTGACTACATTTGTTTATGGCTGTTTTCACACTGGGTATCTGAGTCCGTTGGACCCCAAAGTCCACTTAATTTTATCATTTTGAATGCAAACGTTTCATCCGCAAGTACCGTACCCAAGTTCAGCTGAGAAGGTAGTCCTGGGTACGGACTGTGTGGATTCCAGGATGGAATGCTGCCGCACGAAAGCAATCTGTACCCGACAACGGAAGTGACTCAATCACCACGAGACCATAGAAGGCGCTCCTGTTGTCTCCTGAAAAACCCTCGGATCCACGCGGCACGGGTTCGCCTTATCGACCGAACCCCTTGGTGATATATCAACGATGGTCGCTGTTCTTCTCTTTGCCTTAAACGGGCTAACAGATAGAAAAGTATTGCCTGTGAACGGAACAGTTGCTCGGTTGATGACGTAAGGGTTTATCACTTCTGCGTTTGTTGGATAGCTACAGAATTCCTTCCACACCGCCACCTTCTGTTTCAGCCCTGTAACACACTCTCGTTCTCAGGCACGGGCCGCGGTACGTGCTTGTGAACGCAACACCTGTGGGAAAGGTGTGATCGTATCCAGGTACGGCAAGGATCCGGATACCCAGTCTGAAAACACCCTAATACTATCGTGTCCCCTCAGCATCAAAGCACCCAAAAGGTCTCCCAAAGCCAACGCTTTCCCGGAGTACCCCGCACATGTGAACTATTTATACTTAGGATTAATAATAAATGTGAGCTGCACAGCGGTGCTCAGCTCCAGACGGCATGTGGCTCAAGCTCACAGCACTCCTCCAGAGGTGGAAAGGACAAAGAGGGCTGAATGCCACCTCGCAGCAGGACCGCCTTTATCCCCCTTACCCAAGCGAACACTGGACACTTTATAGTTCTGTCTAGTACAGGATCAAAGTTAGGGCACACGTGTTTAAGGCACACGAGTAGTGGCTCTAATGCTTCGACCGCATGTGTCTGATATTTGAACCAACTTCTAATTTAGGCAGTGATTGAAAAGGTGCCGCTGACCAGACAAGGCATCAGAGTTCGGGTGTATTATGTAATAGAAGGAACATCCAGAGGGAAATAAAACCAACAATAAATATAAACGGTACAGGATGCATCAAATCATAACAGAAGGGAATAAATCAAAGATTATATTAAAATGATGCTTCTGATCCAGACTATACTGTCATGTATACTGTCATCTACATCTGAAAAACAAAGTCAAACATTCACAGACACTTATATTTCCAGACATACAGTCTATGCTCAGTCTAATATTTTCAGTTCCTCCACATGCTGCCTCAGTTACCTAATGTGTTGTCATGACTACAGCATCAGTCTTTATTAATCACCATGTATGAGCAGACTTTCAGGAAAAGCGTGAGCAATAATTCAACAGTTTAGCTCCTCCAGTGTGTTGTCTTAAGAGAAACCAAATTAAAAATGTAAAAACCCCATCAACAGGAAAAGTCAGGAACTATTTTTAGATTTTGCAGGTAAAGGGAGCAGGGATTTTTACGTTATTTTTAGCCCTTTGTGGTGAGGAGGGTGGAGAGTGGGACTGTGGGGATTGGCCGCCTGACCACTCACTAGAGCAAAAAACTTCAGTGCATTCTGAAAAAGAAGAAAACATTCACACTACAAGGCACCTCTTTGTGTTATTGTTTCTGTTGCTGGAGAGTTCCCCTTTTTTTTTTAACATTTTTTGATCAAATCAGGCGTTTTCAAAGCCGCCTCTGTTGTCAAGGATCCACGCGGCTCACTCTTTTGCTTCCCAGCTCTTCAAAAAAACAAACTGAAACACAAAGTGCTCCCTCGGCAGTGGTGACAGCTTTACACTTTAAACAACTGAAACAGAAAATCACTTTCAAAGCCCCGGCGAATACGACCATCTACAGTATTATTGACCTGGTGGCCGAGTTGCTTAGCAACAACAAGAGACAATAGAGTCTTCCCGCGGAAACTCTCACTTCTCCCTAGCAACACACTAATGGGGATTTCACTATTACACCCGGAGTGTGTGTGTTTTACTAATAAGCTGCTATTTTCAGTAACAGAAGCTGCTGTTGTCAGTGAGCGGAATAGATGAGAAATTGCGGTTGATATTACTATTTTGAGCCAAAAGTGAGCCTTATTTATGATTCTGCGTTGGATTCCGGTGACAAAGGAGGGTTTTATTTGGGGGAATTGCACCACTTGGGATGACAAGTTGACTCACTGCACCCACAGCCTTTTGTGCATCCGGGTTTAGGATACAGTTTCGGAAATACGGTATCCCCAGAATACCATGATGACGCATAAACGCCTTTTGGCATGAGGACTTCCATTACCCACTCATAATATTCTGCAGTGAAATAAGTTTGAATAAAAGACCATCCCCGGCCAAGGAAATGATGAAACAAACGAATGAGCGAGTGGGCGGAAGAGTGTTTTAGTTTCTTTTATTTCAGCTGCCAACTGTGCAAAAAGACACAATCGGCAGCCCTAAAGCTACGACGCCGTCTTTGATTTCCGTGTACTGTAAACCCCCCCCCTTCTCCACCCTCTCTATTATTTCTGCTGATATAACTCCCCGACAACACATTTGCAGAGCGCATAGGAGATGCATTATTGAACAGTGTCAGAGGCTAAGATTAGAAACAGCGGAGTGTGGCTGCAGCATGCGTGCCGAGTAGGGAGTCTCCAAAGATAGAAAGGTCATCCATCACTGACACAATGGATAGACAGGGTGTCATTATCCCTGTTAAGTCCTGATGGCAATTTCTGCTTGATCTGCAGCTAAATGTAACAGTTGGACTTGGCCGTCAGCTGCAGATAAAGTGAACGAAAGAGCAGATTGAATCTAAGCTAAGAACCATCCGGAGAAATCCAGAGGCGTATGTGATGGATTGTTTTGTCATCTACTTTGAATACCCAGGGGAAATGAGCTTTTTCTGCTCATAAGTATGGCCTCTTTGCCACCTTCAGGCTATATTTAGCCTGGGTTTCCCTCCAAAACGATACAGCTCACCAGTAATTTATGCACATGCCAGGAGTCCTCCGCTTTAAGTGAAGGTATAGGATTAGATTTGAGTCATTACTAAGTCTCTGGAACAGTGAAAAATAGATGAGAGCGCTCGAATGGCTCTGTGTTTCCAGGCTACTGCTCATATTCTGTTGAGTAAAATCTAACACTCAGAATTTCTAAAAAAAAAAACAAAAACTCCCACAGCCGAGCTACAGACTTCTGGCAGTTACTTGACAACGTAACACTGGGCTCTGTGGGTCTTCAAAAACATCCTAAAACGTCGAACATTTTTTGACATTCAAGGTCTAAAAATGTCTGGAGTTGTAGGCGGAGAGGCTTTAGATTTCTGGGGCAGATTGAACAAGTGTTTTCTTCAGTTTTTATCTTGTATTTTTTAAGCTTTAGATTAGCACCGTGTCCGTTTGTCTGCGCCGAGAAAATCCTGATCTTAAATGGATGCACCACCGAATAATACATGGATCTGAGAGAACCTAGTTCCACCTTTAATCCATGTATTTAATTTAACCCTTGAAGTCTGAGAACTATTTTTGTGGTGACTTCCAAATTGTTTTTTCTGTACATTTAACCTTTCATTAGTGACTTGTCACCATTCATTACAATATTATCCTCTATGTTTTGTATTTTTCACTGAAAATCAAGTATTTTCCTGTATTTAATTCACTGATCATGTAGATGTTCATAAAAGCTAAGAGTAAATTCAAAGGTCATTATATAGAAATAGAAAAAGTGACTTGCACAGCAAAATATATCATTCCCTTAACATAAAAATAAGCATTTACAACCACTGTCATTTATCAAACTCCATGTGTTTTACTGGTGAATCAATGTTGTAGAAAATGAAGGTGTTTCCATGTTCACTACAGAGCCTCTGAACTTCCAAATGGGTCATATCTGATGACCATGAAAAGATGAATAACTACATTTTATCTCAATTATTTATCTGTATTGATAGGATTAATGGATTAGAAGTTATTAAACATGTTAGATCAGCAGATGCTTTTGGTGACTGTTTAGGTCTTAGAAGGTAAAGGCATTATCTATTCCTATACATCTACGTTTAACTTCACTTTTCATTGTATGCAAAGCTGTATTTAGTTGAGTACATGTACGTGTGCAATAGCAGTAAAACTGAATCAAAGTCTTTACATTTAACAAATGCAAACAAAGCAAAAATAACATCAACACAGTCTTTACTAAATATTTCCTGTGGTCTTAGTTCTCTTTTTTTTTTGCCACAATAATACATTTATACGTAAAACACCATTGTGTAAGATTTAATGAGATTTAGGAGCATCTAATTGTTTTTATGGGATCTAACACTCAAAATTCTGTTTATTTTAGTGTACAGTCGAAGAAAAGTAAGAACTTTTGGGTCATGTTAGCTTAGAGCAGTGTTTATCAACCTTGGGGTCGGGCGCCTGGAATTCAAATGGGGTCACATGAAATTTCTAGTAATTGATAAAAAAAAACAAAAAAAAAACAACTTACTAATAAAAAATATGATGAGTTAAGAGAGACAATCACAATCCATAAAAGAGATGACAAACTGAAGCTGAAACTGAAGCACTGTGGTACTGTTTATCTGTCAAATGTTCCTTGTGGTGGGTTTCAGATG
>JAPQRP010000028.1:34940421-34951791 GCA_037367295.1 Apogon hyalosoma
ATTATATTTGTCCAAACAAATGGACCTTTAGTTGGACCAGGCATTAAAATGAACAAGAAATTGAAGAAAACAAGGGGGGGTCTAATATTTTTTCCGTGACTGTACAGTACAATGCGAGCTAAAATGAAAGAGTTGGAGGTAAAATCAGATGTTTTCTTTTCTAATGTTGACCCTCAAAGACCTTCACAGCCATTAGTAACAAAAAACATCTACTGATGGAAAATGTTAATAACTTTTCAACCAGTGATCCTATTAATACACTGAAATAATTCAGGTAAAATACACTTTCTCAGCTTTTCATGATGATCAGATTTGACCCGTTTGGACGTTCAGAGGCTTCATAGTGAACATGGAAACACCAGCATCTTCTGCAACATTAATTCACCAGTAAAACCCATGGAAACAAGTGACGCTGGTTGTAGACACTTGTTTTTTGTTCAGTTAATAGTTGCTTTTCCATTGAGCCTCAAATTGTACGAATATAACTCGAGCAAAAGAAAATTACCTAATGGAAAAACTACAATCTTGCCAAAATTCTTGTTTTTATATTAAAAGTTTTTGCGTTGGCAAAAGGTGGTTATTCGGGCGTAGAGCGATATCACGCAAAACTGCAATGGAAAGACCTTTTTCCACAACTAGAATCACGAGGAAAAGAAAAAAAAAAGGATGCTGACAGATGTTACAACAAATGAAGAAGAAGAGTTTTAAAACAAACATGGCACGGTTTGTGTGGACACGCCAGGAAACCCAATCATTTTTAATTTAGTACGTGATAGAGGGGTAATATATAATAATAATGAATACATGTGCAAATGAATGTGATATTTACGTTCGTCGCCACATTTATGGAATGACTTCTGGTGTCGTCTCGTGATAATAAATAAACAAATCATTGCATTTGTGATATAATGGAAAAACCGACATTACGCACTTCTGTTTTTTCGACATTTAGTAAATATCGGTATCACGTGTCCAATGGAAAAGTGACTACTGATATATTTTACTGAAAAAGTCACTTTTTCTTAAGTTTTCTCTGTTTTCATATTTACTCTGAGCTTTTATGAACATTTTCATGGGAAAATACTTCTCGGGGATAATATTATGATAAATTGCGACAAATCACAGAGTAAAGGTTAAGCACAGAAAAGTCACAATAAAAATAGTTCTAGGTCTTCAAGGGTTAATGATTCATGGGCTGCATTTTGTCTAATTATCATTAATCCGTTGATTATTTATCAGTAAAATTATTAATTGTTTGGTCGACAAAACGTCAGAAAACAGTGAAAAACGTTTCCTAAAATCCAGAACATTCTCCTCAAGAGAAATAAAAAAAAAAATTTAATTAATAAAGGAAGCAAAGAACAGGAAATGATCACATTTAAGAGGCTAGAATCAAAGAAGTATAAAACCAAACTGACTATTATCATTTTTACCTGACACTATCATTATTATCGAACGAATTGTCGATAAATTGAAATGTCACTAATGAATTAACCAGTTAATCGTTGCGGATTTGGTTTATGGTGAACAAGCATCCAGTGACTGTGCACAATACGAGCAAATAATAATTACATGCATTAATACGAGTTAGTTACGCACGAAAAATAAATCCCAAAAAAAAAATCACTCATAAAACTAAACTGAAACAATGTCCAAATACAAACGGCAGGTAATGACCAACTACACGATGGTAGTGGAACACCAAACATGAAGTGTTGGGTTCAGTGTATAATGTACTGAGAGCAGCTTTGCCGACACGGAGGTCACGCCCTATTTTCCCTGGAGGTCAGATCCTAAACTCCACTGCAGGACTTTAAGCCTCTGACATCTGAACCACTAAAAGATTATGTCCATGTGTTGTTTTCCTGATTCTTTTTTTTTTTTTTTCTCTCCGTCGATGGAAACTGCTAACTCCCTAACAGAAGTCAGTAAAAAATACAGTGTCAATATTTCAGTCAAGCTATTTTAACCTAGATAGAGTATTTATAGCTCTATGGAGAGTAAACCAGCTCTAACAGTAGAGTTAAAAGTCAGTGTAAAGTTCTGCACAGATACAGTGTCAAATTCAACTCTACAGAGTGATGATTAGTACCAGTCTGCCACACTGGTTGGTCCTGGACATTTAACTCATTGTGTTCTGTTTTATGTGCAGGGGTTTGGGGTGGTGGGGGTTGTTAATATGTCTACTTTACAATGTTTATTGGCCTTTTCATGTTTATTTTTTTTTATTAATGTGACACCATGAGTCAAACCTGTAGGCAGAACAATGGAGTTTGTAAACTAATGTAGAAAATAACACTCCAGAGAAATAAATATTAAAACACTGTAGAATTTTTTTTTCTTTTACTAAATTTGGAGTAAAAATATAGCTTTAGAAAGTGTAATCATATTATTCTTAACGGTGTGAAAACACCACAGTGATACATATTTTTACACATTTCATTGTTAATTTCGACACTGAATTGAGTGGAATTAACTCTGGAAATTTGACACTGGCCATAGAGTAAATTTTACTCTACTTTAGAATGGGACCAAATGTTATCTGAAACAGAGTTAAATTCAACTCTCTAAGAGTTAAATTGACACTCTTTTTTTTTTTTGTTTTTTTTTTTTTTTTTAATTAGTAAAAGTAGAGTTTGCCTCTAAGTCAAAAGCTCGCAGCTCAGACAAATACTGGATATTATTTGACTGACATCCTGTCCTCATTGTGTCATCCACCTTCCAAATCACCCCCAAGCATAATTAAGGAAAATCACCACAGGGCTTACATGCATTGACTCTTGATTTGGTAAAAGAGACATTTATACCTTTCCCCTCTGCACGAAGGGCTGCAGGAAGACAGAGAAGCTCAGTGAAAAAGAGAGCAGACTTGTCAGTCTGACCACGTTTCATTTAGCACTTCATTTCAAGGAAATTCAAGAGACTCTTCTAATTGCCTATAGCATTTCAGCTCTCATTTGGGGAAGAATGTATTGCAGTCTGCAGTAGCTTAGCTCAGTGTTTTCATATCATTAAAAGGCCAACATTTGCACATGGTGATAATGTCAAGTTGGGTAAAGTTTCATTTCTCAAGAAACTGTTCACAGAAAAAGCGGCGACTGCGCTGTTTTGATTGCTGTGTATGATCAAAACAGGGTGATGACATTTACTGAGGATTTTTTTTTTTCATTTTGGACACTGTGAATGTGTGTTTTGTGCACATGTAGGAAAACAGGACCTATTCTTATTTCTACTCTGAGAGGCATATGGCATCATTTGCCAGCGAAAATTGTTTGTCATTCAAGCGGAGGAATTGTGAGTCATTCCTATATAAAGAAATTCAAGCATCCAATCATGGTCCTTTTCATATGAGCAATTAGGATTCTTTTTGAGTAGCTCAAATTATAGATGTTTTTATCCAGAGAGGAAAAAAAGAACAGAGAAAAGAAAAAAATGAGGCTAATTTGGATTCAGGCATCTTTTTATGTGACCTAACAGCACTAACAACCATTGAAAACATCTTATTTTGCACATTTCCACTACACAATTTTGGGATTTATTTGGTCAGAAGTTAATGTTTTTTTTTGTTTTTTTTTTATTTCATCATTTACCAGGAGCTGTTAACCTTCTTAGCCTTTTTTGTTAACCGATGCTAAAATACTCCATTTGCAGATTTGATACTAGCATCATATTCTGCAAAAAAAACCACACAAAACCGTTCCATTTTCACCCTCTGTTGAAGTCGAGACATGCAGATCCTATGTAATCTCTATCATGCATGGAAGGGAAACAATGCTTTTGCTTCTCATGTTTCATCCACTGATTAAATGAAGCATACTTGATCTTTATCTGGGCTGAAGGATGATGCCTGCACTGGCCTCTATCCAGGTCCTGTAGGCTGTGAAATAACTGCACTAACAGGACACGGTTTTTAAGGAACATTAAAAATGGCTTCAGATATTTGAGATTTGATTCTGAATATTAAACAAATACGTCACCAAAATCTAAATGACTTACTCTGCAATAAACACAATGGGAAAAACTTACCCAAACGTCACATATTTGACACTAAATGTATATTCCACTCCGCATTTCTGTGATTTATTGAGCAATAAAGGGATATTACACATCATTACTGTATTCAGATTCAGTTCATCTCCATTACCGGTCTGGGAAAACAGATTAAATATTTGCGTCTGTATCTGTTTGCTCTTTTTTGCACTAAAGGAAGTTGTTTATACAAGCGGCTAGTGGAAAAAAGAAATCACAAAACGTAATTACTTGTTGTTGGAGTTTTCATCCAAAATCTGTAATTGGTCAAAGAAAATTCAACATAAAACCAAAAGACCTACATAAAGATCTTTTTTTTTTTTTTGGGTGGTGGGGGGGGTATTTCAAAGATCTGTAAAGACCCAGTGCTAATTTTGTGACATTAATTTGTCTATCTACCTTACATTTCTTATTTATTTATCACCAATTATTATGATATTATCTAATGTATTTTTCACTTTTCACTGTAAATCGTGTATTTTCCTATATTTAATTTCCTATACTTAATTTAGATGTTTATGAAAACTCAGAGCAAATTCAAATTTTATTATATCAAAACAGAGAAAACTGATGAAAAATAACATTTTCCAGTAAAATCTATCAATAACAATGTAAACCAAGTGTCTCCATCCACTGTCATTGATTCTCATTCAGTGAGTCTCGGCTATATCGTAAATGAGGCTGCGTCCTCAATATATTTCCGAGTTTAAATAAAGGTTAATAAAAATAAATAAATACATTTTACTGATGAATCAATGTTGTTGAAGATGACGGTGTTTCCACGGTAACTACGGAGCCTCTGAACGTCCAAATGGGTCATATCTGATGACCATGAAAAGACGACAAACTGTATTTACACCAATTATTTACATGTATTGATCGGATTCGTGGATCGACAGGTATTAAACAGATTAGATCAGTAGATGGTTTTGGTCAACAGTGGGATTGGTTAAGTATAGGAAATTAAATATAGGAAAATACATGATTTATAGTGAAAATTGCAAAATACAAAAGATAATATTATAATAAATGGTGATAAATGACTAAAGAAAGGTTAAATAGAGAGAAAAATGTATTTGGGAACTGCCACAAAAGTAGCACTGGGTCTTCATGGGTTAAACCAGCCACAGCTCTGTCCAACAACTACTTGATAACATTTAGAATTAACAAGAATTTTACATAAGCTGTGCCTTAGATTTCATAAGGAAAAAGTTATGTATAGTCTCGCTTTACAGGTAGATTCATGTGGCAAGAAATGTTGGTGATTTTGAGCATTTCATGAAGGCATTCCTTTAAAAAAGCTGACTGCTCATTCTCACGACTATTTTGCAAGAGACAAATTATTGCAATTTCCCACTGAGTGAGTATCAATGTCATTTTACTATGAGTTAAATAAAAACAGCTCAAGGTTTGCTGCTGTGGGTTTCCTTCCACTTTGCACAAAACTGATGAAAACGATGTGAGAGGAGCAGAGTTTCTTCACCGGAATAAAATATTGTTTCTGCGGCTCGTGCGACTGGTCGAGTTGTGGATGGAGGAGACGCAAAGGAATAAATGAGGCTAAATGAGAGCAGAGTTTGCATCCAGACTGCCCTGGGATGTTTAGGCTCAGGCAATAAAAGGGAACTAGTAAGCGTTAGGAAAAGAATGTGGCTTGGTTTAAATGCCGAACAGATCTCTGTAGGCTTTTTCCTCTTTCAGTGGTTGGAAATGATGGTTTGCACAACATGATGAAAATGATGTGGTGTGATGTGCAGTAATGGTACCTGATTTACGATAAATAAAGAGATATTTGTGCATAAGTGTGCATATTAGTGGCACAGGTCACAGTTCTCACATTGACCGGCCTATGCTAATTGGTAAAACAAATATTTTGCATGCAATGTAATGAGACAAAAAAATAAAAAAAAATTAAAAAAAACTGTCGGCTCCTGGAGTAAAAACATCTAATTTTGACTAAATCATGCTAATTCCAAATCTAAAATCAGAGTTTCAGAACAAACGGGGTTTAGAGTTATGTAAACATGTAAAAAAACACAAATGCCTTTTATTATGTATCCACAATCTAAAGACAGATACGTATTGAATTTTGTTTGTTATTACTAGTCTACGTGGCAATTGCTACATTATCTTGATCACCTTTATTTACTGATGTATTTGCTCTGATATTAGTTGCTTGAACACAAAAAAGTGTAGATTTTTCTTCTGCTGGAAACCAATAAATGAATGAATGAATGACTAGTATGTGTGAAATTTACTCCAAATGAAGAATAAACCTCAGTATCAGAGTCAATAAACTCTAATTCTTAAATAATGTTTCAGATTCTGTCTCTTGTTTTGTGGTTATTCAGTTTCCTGCTGTAAAACATTCCATTAGTCACCATCATGTTTGGGCTAAAGCCTCTTGGTTCCTGGTTTCCATTCCACAAATATCCGGACGAAATCCTTCACCCGTTCATTACGTACATCGCATAAACGTCTCAGTGCTGAATACACTGGATGGCTGGCCAGGCTAGCTCATGCTAAGCTAAAAAGCACAAAGACTCTTATTTTCAAGAGTTTATACACTAAGTAAAACAGAATTATGGATGTTATATTCACTTCCTGTAACTGGATCCTGCAAAATCTTACAAATTGAACCTTTAATATTATAATTTCAGAGAGACACGCTTGTCACTTTAATCTTATCTTCCCTCCAAATGTCAAAAGTATTGAGAGGAGTTAAAACAGCATAAAAATGTCGCGGAAAAAGTTCTTTTTTCTACTGAATTGATTACTCTTTTTACCTTTCCTCATAGGAAAGAGGCAGGAATTGTGACGGGAATGATTACATACTCCATTTTAGCCTACTGCAGATCAGTGGCGCTAATGGTTTAGACCTCTGTCAGTCTGAAATGGGTGGCATGGATACACAATGGAAAGCAGGATGGAGAAAATAGTTTCCCATCGGATCCCTTGAGAGATTGGAGATTAGAGTTTTATTGACGCTACCTTGCAAACGGATGAGGGTTTTTCTCCTGGAAACAGACCGAGTCAAGCCGGAGTAGATGTACTGTATGGTTCTGTGTGTTGGACATGACTGCCCGCATGAATAAAATATGGCCGTTGAACATGCTGTTCAACACTCTTTGGGAACAACAATATCCTTTTAAGAGTAATTTCACTTAGGCTGTGTGTCCTCGCCAGCCTCACCCCTTCTTTCTTCCTCTTTTAGACACAAACAAACACTCACAGACTCACATTTTCAAGGGTGAGAGAATGCTACATTGCCATTACCACTGAACACAGAGGCTAGGGGAGAGAGAAGAAAAGACGAAGGGGGAGGGATGGGATAAAATCCATCAGATTTGATGGCATGGTGATGTAGATAATGTTTTCTCTTTTCAGCCCGGCTCGGAGAGAAGAAAGCAGAACACAACCACTTTCACTCTCTCACACTCTCTGTTTTGAATGAAAGGGAGCACAATGTACCGAGTTTGTGTGTCTAAAATGTCTCTTTGTGCTTAAAACACTGTGCCCTGTTACCTATCAGAATGATTGCCCCGCCATTATGTGATTTAATGGTAAAACACACATACTCTTAATCCAGCTACACTGCTCTGGCGCAGGAGCCGGGCTTATAGTCGATGGAAAAAGAACATAATTATCCAGTTTCTCATCTGTTTGCACAAATACGACAGAAAACGCCTTAAAAAAAAAAAAAAAAAAAAAAAAAAGCGCTACGGTAATTTGCCGCACAGAAACATTGGGAAACAAATGCGTTCAGGAAATGTAGATGGGTTTTTAAGGTCTGAAAGCCACAGCTGCTTGGCAAGCAGAAGCTGGCTCCTTTTGTCTTTTATCTTCTTCTGTAATGTGCACAGGTGCTGCTTAATTCAATTGGAGAACGTTGCCATGGTTTTACATTAATATATTTCCATGTTACCATTACGACTGTTGTCATGGAGATGATAGGACCTATTTGAACTGAAAGCAGAGATGGTTTTATGGGGGTATTGCTCTCTCTCTCTCTCTCTCTCGCTCTCTCTCTCCCACTATTTTTCTCTTTTTCTATCTGTCTCTCCCTCTCTTTCATTTGGTTGCTCTGTGTCAAGTCACATGGTACGCAGCCAGATTTAAGGCTTGACTTCACTGTTCATTTTCCCCCTTTTTTTTTTTTTTTTTACTAGGTCTAACTCGGTGTTGCTGGAACAGAAGATGCATTTAAATCGTACCTGGCAACCAACACATTCATGGATAAAACACAGATCTTATTTGCTCATAACGTGGCTTTTACAGCACCCCGGCACACAAATCAAATCCAGTTTTTCGTGAAACACATGACATTGAAAAGAATTCTCGCTAATGCTCCCATTAACTTTTTTCATTACCGTCGGACCCGTGCTGATTGAATCTCTTCGAATCCCCCGGAGAAGAAAAAATGAACGGGCTAATCAGGTACAAAAGGTTGGGCTGCACTGGAAACGGAATTTACTCAAAATCAAAACAACTATGTAAAATGCAGACATTTTTTTTTAACATAGCCTACTACGAACATCTAATCGAGACACGGTTATTTCAATTAAAGTAACTGCACACTTTCATAAAATCAATACCGCTCCCTGGTACCGTAATTGCTTCTTTCAATCAATTTGATGCATTTTCTAGAACAAAAGACAAAGCAGGGGTATTCAATTTACTCAAGCATACCAAAGTTGATGGAACGCTTGTATTGGCTATTAAAGCATTGGTTGTTTTCTTCTTCTTAAGGATGCCAGTGGAATATCTTCAGAGCCGAGTTCAAAGTCACCTTGTTATCTCTGGATTTTGTCTACGATACCACTGTAACTCATTATATCCGCACGCACAAGAGGAGAAACATATTAGCACTGTGGTACCTCGCTGAAATGAGATGCAAAATGTATCACAATATGCAGTTACTTTGTTGATTTCGACCCTAGTTTCTGCTAATGAATGTGCTCCCACAAACCCACATTCACACTTGGAGATGAATGCGCACACACCTTGGTTGAAGGTCCAAACAAATGTAGAGGAAATCTAACAAAAGCACCCATGAGAAACTGGGCTATTCTGACAGCTTTGATCCATCAGCAAACCATGATGCAAAGCAAAGTCAAATGTGTCCTAGTTTTCTTTGCATTAACTGAGCTCGAAACATTTTTGTGAATTTCCACACGTACTGTATTTTAGGCCACTGTTCCCACAGTACTGCTCAGAAATGAAATAACTTACAATCCAAAATGGGTTACAGTCGCTCTCTCTCTCCTCCTCCTCCTCTCTCAGACACGAACGCCGTACAGATAGACAGACATACCCATGTTTAAGATGCCACCATTTTTTTTCTCCCTCTTTGACATTTCAGTCCTTTTTTCGGATAATGAAAAATGTCTGATATGAAACTCTGGACTCGCAGCTCAGCACTCAGCTTTCTGCTATTCTTATACAAACACAAAGTGACAAGATGGTTACTCTCTCTGCACACTGACAGTTCATTCCGGACTAGGAAAAACGTCAAAAATGTTTAGTCACAGCTGAGTGGACTTAATTACCGTCCTCTAGGCTGCCTCAGAACTCAGTGCCACTAATGGTCCTGAGCTACAGATAAAATTCCATTTACAAGAATGTTGCAGCCACAGAATCTGATTTGGCCAATATGAAATATTTACTTTGATGTAATTAAACTGACAATACTTATCACCCATTCAGGCCCAAAAAGGAGGAATTACTCTATTTAGATGCATTTGAAAACAAATTGCTCCCATTTTATATCATGATGGGATATACACTGAGCTTCTATTGTGCAGTGATAATTGGAATCGTTTGACAAGAGCTTACTTTTAACTTATAAATTGAATAAATTCTGTTACAGCATTGGAAGAAGAAAGTGTATTCTTTGTAGTTTTTGGTGGATGCACCTTGATTGGATCATTATAATGCACATGATTAAGTATCAGGTTGATAAAGTATTGATTAATATTACCACTTTACAAAACTTCACAGACACAAACAAACCAAACAATAAAAACAAAGATAAAAGATGATAATATTAAAGTGTGAAAAATAAAAATAAATAATGATACTCTCTGATTATAAGCCGTGAAAAGTTACTTTATGAAAGAGAAACAGATTTCTAAACTTTCCACAGATGCAATCTTACAAAAAAATCAAAACAGTTTTGGAGAAAACAAGAAAAATATCTGTAGTTACTTTTTTAATTTGATCAAAAACACGAAGATATTCTGCTTATTATCACTTGGATTCTCACATTAGAAAACTTGCATTCACTCAAAGTTTCACATCTTAACACAAACTTTGCTCTCCAAAGGTACCGGATGTAGAAAAAAAAAAAGAAAAAAAAATAGAACAAACCTCTGACACAGAAGGGAAAGAACCACCAGAACATGTCACTGCTAAACAGGTCTTTAAATAGAAAAACAATGAGCAACAAGCAAACGTAGAGGATTAGAAGCCTCTTAAAAGCTTAGCAGCGTCAGATAAAAACATTATAAAGACGTGAAACAGATCTAAAGGTTCAGTTCTGATCTATTTGGGAAAAATAGGTTTCTTCATGTATGTGAATTTATGGTGCACACAGTTTGGTTTTTGTTTGTTTGGTTTGTTTGTTTTTTTTACCCAGTAATAGTTTTGTCTCTAAGTTCAAGGTTCAAGTTCCATTTATTGTTATTTTTTCAATGTTACTGAAATCCCAGTAATAAGATAAGAAATAGGATAAAAAATTGTAAAAATATCTACCCCCCCAAAAAAAAACAAAAAACCAGACACATACAGTAAAAACACACACATACAGGCTAGCAGCAACAATGGATTTCATATAATTAATGATGGGGTCTTTGTTTTTTTAAATGTCATTAAGTGGTGAAACTGATGATCAAGAAGTCGCTGTAAAATGTGATACAAAAGGTATTCAGTGTACTGTAACATGAAAATATTCAGATTTAAAAAGCATCCAACATGGTATCAATGGTACATTGTTGATCAAAAATGCTTTTTTTTTTTTTTTCATAGAATGGAAAGGATGAATAATAAGGAAGTACATATAACTTCATTTTAACCCATAAGGACCCAGTGCTACTTTGGTGGCAATTCCAACATTATTTTCTCTATATTTAACCTTTCTCAAGGGATCCGTCACCATTAATTGTAATATTATCCTCTGTATTTTGACTTTTCTCAGTATAAATCATGTGTTTTCCTATATTTGATTCATTGATCATGTACAGTCGTGGAAAAACTGATAAAGCCACCCTTGTTTTCTTCAATTTCTTGTTCATTTTAATGCCTGGTCCAACTAAAGGTCCATTTATTTGGACAAATATAATG
>JAPQRP010000028.1:34951891-34975101 GCA_037367295.1 Apogon hyalosoma
ACCACATTGGACCTTACAGACCCTGTAGACCACATTGGACCTTACAGACCCTGTAGACCACATTGGACCTGAGATTGTTGCCTCGCTGTGACTGTTGCTGCCACTGTCTTGTAACGTGTGCAGAAATTGCCAAAAATAGTCACATGCCCGATAAAGGGTTAAATAGTAACAGGTAGAGTAGGGCTTGTTTTTTTCTGGAGGACGCTGTCACTGTCATCGGGAGACACACATGTTTGCGGCAGCAGGGCAGAGAAAGGGAGTGAAACTGAGAGATGGTCATGTTTTATTAAGCTTGATAATGCAGCCTAATCTGCGGTTCGGGTTACACAGTGCTTTGTGGGTAATTAGAGATCATGTCGTATGCCCGGCCTGCTGAAAAATTGCACTCCGCCCTAATCCCCTCCTATCCGCCTTTCACCCGCCACCTCCCTCCGTCACACACTTCCCCACTCGCGAGGCTTCCTGTCAGGGAAACGCACAAATAAACAAACATGGCGGCCCCACTTCAGGTAGCTAGCCGTCAGAAAGTTTATACCCCGTAAGATACTCGCGAACGTGCTTATACGCTCAGAATTCAATAAGAGGAAGTCGACAGTGGAGCACTTTGTGGTTTGCTTTGTGGAACTTGTTAGATGAATGACTAATGCCTCCTGGCAAGTGCCCCAGGTTTACTATTACCAAAACAATGGCACTTGATACAGAGCACCGTAGCCTTAGTTTTCACACAGACAGGAGCTCAGGCTGCTGTTTTCTTTTGAACCCTAAATGCTGACTGCCCATTCATGCAACATCCCCTGAACACAGCCACGCACACAAAGGAAATTCTCAACTGACACGGTGACTTGTTGCACAACAACAGCGTCTCTCATCGCTCATTGTGCCCAATTTTTCCATTGTTTAAACCCAAACGTTTCGAGATTCTTTATCGTCGCCACGTGTGGAACGCCCGCCGCGTTCTCGTCCATCGTCGCTGATTTCGGTTCGTCTGAAAACCCGACCTCTCTGCATGTGAGGAGGTCAGAAAGGAGAGAAAAAAAACGTCAGCTGTTCGCCCACATAGACGCCAAAAGCAGGGTTCATGCGGGTGCTTGAAATCCTTGAAAATGAATTTCAATGTGCTGTTTTCAAGGTCTGAAAGATGTTTGAATTTGAGTTTAAGTGCTTGAAAGTGGTTGCACTTATTACTCTGTGACCTTATTTATTCATTTTTAATATTAATTAGATGTCGAGCCAAAGCTACTTACAGAGCGGTGATACATTTTGAAAGATAAAACTTTATGTCAAAAAAAGACAGGTGCTGGTTGCTCTCAGGTCGATTACGTTACACATACACAGGTACATTTTTATCTTCATCTTTGGCTACATTCAGACAGCAGGTCTTAATACACAACTCACATTTTTTGGTGAAATGCAATTTTTTTGTGCGCTCTTTCATATTACACATTAAATGCGACTTCGATCAGTTTTGAGTTTGAACTGAATGCGACCCTGAAGGGACCCGCATGCGCAAAAGAGGTCCTCATGTAATACGTGACCACGCATGTTTATGGAAGTAAATACGTTTTTCCCGCCGCGCCTCCTCCTAAGATGCAGAATTGTGTCATTTGTCACATTTCAATGATGTAAAGGTCGGATAAATGCGACCTGGCCGTTCAGACTGAAGTCACATTGCAGAATATCAGATACGTATCGGATTTCGGACCACGTGTGAAAAGTGGCCTGGGTTGGATGTGAAAAACTCAGATTTGTGCTGTTCGAACTGTCTTTAACAGATCGGATACAGGTCACATATGGGTAAAAAAAATCAGATTTCTGCCACATTTGCCTGCAGTCTGATCGTAGCTTTTGTTTAGTTGTGAGCCGCCAAGTGGCGTCCCTTTTTTTGGATCAAACTTTGTGTTCTTTAATTTCTAAACTTTTTTATGAAACATAATTTTAGATGTTTATAGCATAATACAATGTACATCCTTGTGATAAAAAGTAAAAAAAAAATCCTGAGTATATGTATTCCTGTAGATACTGTATGTATTTGACCTCAGTTATAAGGTGCTGTGCTTTTTTTTTTTTTTTTTACTTTATTCATAGAACTTTTCAACATTTAACAAATATAACACTTATAATTTCAAGTAATATGTTCATAATACAAAGATTGGCACCGGATATGATAAACAAACAGAACCCATGGGAAAAAAAAAAAGGCAATACGAATGAAACGCACATAACAAGACAGTGCATTCTGGTACATTTAAGAAAATAAATAAACAAACAAACAGGTCAATCACAATATCAACAACTAAAATGTATTTATAGATCCAGGCCAGGTAATGAAAGAGGCTCCCATATGTTGTTCAATTTCTTCACAGTTATTTAGGGTGCGCTGGAAAAAATTGAAAATGACCCTTAAAAGTGCTTCAAAAGTACTTGAAAAACGTGTATGAATCCTGCGAAACTCAGGTGCAAAGACTGTAAAACAGGTTCAAACAGTAAACTAACCCAGATGAATGTTTGCAGTGTTTCCTCTAGACTTTTTGTCACACTTGGTGGTTTTACCCAAAAATCCCCTTTACATAAAAAGTTAGATGAAAGCGATCAGAAACCCAAACATATAAGAAACAGTTTATGTTTATCGCGTCTGTATCTTAGGGACAACACATAAAACCTCATCCGACAGTATGCACTGTATGAATCATCGAGGAAACCGAAAACACATGATAACATACTGTTCTAGATGCAAATAAGTCATAAATTGTCGCTGTGTAATCCTAAGTTATCCAAAAAGTGAACTCATTAACCTTAAAACTTCATGAGAGGGGTCTTTTCAATAATTATTTACTCCAACAAAAAGGAGGCATAATGTTTTATAGGGTTGTTAATACCGCTTTCATGTATGAAACAAGCTTTGAAACAGCCCATTTACGATCAAGCACCGCATTTGCATAAAAATATATCAAAATGCAAAACCCAGTTATGTTCAAAGTGTTCAAGTAGCGTGGTAATTGCTGCCGCTGCTGCTGCCAGTCTTAGGATTTTTTTGTCCATTTGTAGGTTTGTATGTGTTTGATGTTTAAGGAATTATTTACAGCTGGTTTTATTGGTTGAACTGGTTGTTAATGGTTAATCCTGAAGTTTTTTTTAAATTCTTCAACAAGTTCAAACGTCTTAGAATACGTGTCACGGAGGGGTTTTGTATTTGTACCTCTTGTATGTTATAAGGAGTTAAGATGCAGCTTTGAGAAGTTGGAGGTGAATTTTCTGGCTTTTATGTTAAATATTATTTCTGTACATTGATGAAAGTGTTTGGAAATATATTATGGGCCATACCAGCTGTCACTATTAATCAAAATTGAAAGAAAAGAAAAAAATAAATCAGCACTGAATCCAACAATGAACCAAAAAAAAAAAAAACCTAAAAAAAAGGATCAATGAATGAATAAAATAAACAAAACTTTCAGCAAAATGAGCAAAAAAAAATTACTAAATAATCCCTCGGAAAATAACAAAAACTGAACAGAATGCGAAGAATAAACATCCAAGTGAACAAAAATGAACAAAACTGTCAACAAAATGAGCAAAATGAGCAGTCACGCACAAAATAGTGGGCTGAAAAGGACAAAATAATTAAGAAAACTATCAACAAAATTGAACAAATTCAGTCCAAAAAAAAGGTCTGTAGAAAAGAACGAAAACTTAGCAACTCAAATTAACGCTCAGTCAAACAGAAAAACAAAACATTAACAGAAAAATGGCCATAAGAACCAGATTTTACCCTTTTGGTTGAACATATGCCATCATTTTTTTCAAGTTTTGTTGCTTTTGTTGTCTTTTTTTTTGCACAGTTCTTTTGACTGAGTCTTATTTTGTTCAGTTCTGTTTGTTTTGTTGATATTTTTCTTTATATTCTGTTCTTTTTAGGCGTACGTTTGGACTGAGGGATTATATTGTTAACTTTTTATTAATTTTGTTGATTTTTACGCCGCCCTTGGTTCGATTTGTTTGTTTATTTGTTAACACTTTAGCAGCAAAACTGTCAGTTCAATTCATACCAAATGCGGTTTATAGATTGCCAGTGATGCAGAATAGGTACGATTACATTTTTGGAAAAGTAGGTCAAAGTTAATTTTTTTTATGATTTAAAAAAAAAAATCTTCCTTCTACTTATAGTGGCCGAAATACATGCGAGGGGCAGGGTTTGTTGTGCCTTGCACCACTCGTTTTATTTGGTTTTTGTTCTTTTTTCATACACCTTTTGGACTGATCATCACTCAGCACACAAAAAAGAACAAAAACTGAGCAAAGTCATCAACGAACAGAACAAACTGAACAAAAAAGAACCCACATAAGCACCAGATTTCAGCCTCTTGATAGAACATAGTGTCTCAAACTTCATCAATTTTACTGAAATGAGAAATGTGTAAATAAATAGTTCAATTAATGGTTGAAAATATGCCAACTGCTGAGATTCTAATAATACTTTTGAGCTGCAATCAGACTCTTTTTTCCTAAGAAAAAAAAAAATCAACATATTTGATAATTTATTCAGTAGTTTACAGTTAATCAAATGATCATCGGCGGTATTGTTTTATTTCATTTCATGATTAAAGTGTGGGTTTTGTGGAAACGGTAAGAGGTGTTTTTGCTCCTCTGAATCCCCCCTCCGACCCCCACCCCCGCCCTCCGACCTCACACACCACAGCTTGAAGGCATTTCATTTCCTCTCCCCCTATGACAACATCACAATATAATGGGACACGGCGTCACGTGACCAGGGCGAGTACACGGCGCGATCAGATCACTCTTTCTGTCTCTGTGAAGGGCAGAACGGTCAGTCGTTACATAAACTGTACTCGGTACAATTACAGAAAAATGTGCTTTGTGTCCTTGTCATGAACAGACTGATGAAGCTGATGGAAAATAAGTTAGTTACCCACGGTCCCTGTGGGATTTTACCTGCCGTTCTTTGCCATCCCTGTCAGTGAAAACATATTACAGTGTTACATACATCATTATAGGAACCATGGCATGAAATACAACTGTACCATCAGTGCAAAATGTCACATATTGTAAATAGTTTGATGAATTACAGTGCATTGTAATCCTGCAGGAAACAACTCATTTAGAACTTGAAACCAGGTCGAAGCATCTGTTAGAACAGCGGTTAAGCATGTGAAGTGATGAGAAGATTACTAAAAGTATTGTTTTGACTATGCAGCTAAGAGAATGACAGATTTCAATGTTAGTTTTTTCCTCTTAAAGTGTGAGAATTTTCTCCTAATTGAGGAACATTCAGATGAAACAAACAAAATAGATGTTTTGAGTAACTGAAGTAGAAATACCTTTGTTTGTTTTCTTTAATTTGAATTATACTTTACATGTGACTGACTGGGAAGTTACATTAATTAACCGGGTTACATCTGAATAGATCATTTTCTGTTAAGAGTTTGTTGTTTGTCATTTCGTTGCTTTACAATCCAGACGTTCAAAGCTTAATTTAGGTTTTTGTTAGTTTAATCCTTGTGCCTTGATGTATGCCAAAGGGAAAGGACCTCAGCTTCAAAATGAAGCCACTGTGAAAGAATTAGAAAGTTGTAATACCACCGATGGCCACTAGGCTTAAGGCTAGGTTCAGACAGCAGGTCTTAATGCACAATTCAGATTTTTTTTTGGTGAAATCTGATTTTTTTGTGTGCTCGTTCATATTACACATTAAATGCGGCTTCTATCAGTTTCGAGTTTGAACTGAATGCGACCCTGAAGCGACCCGCGGGCGCAAAAGAGGTCCTGACGTAATACGTGCCCACGCAGGCACGCACTGTGTTTACGCAAGTAAATGTGTTTTTCCCACCGCCCCTCCAACTGGGACGCAGAATTGTGTCGTTTGTCGCATTTCAACGACATGGCGGTTCAGACTGAAGCCGCGTTGCAAAATGTCAGACACGTATCAGATTTAGGACCACATATGAAAGTGGCCTGGGTCGGATTTGAAAAAACTGGATTTGTGATGCTCAGACGGTCTTGAACAGATCGGATACACGTCACATATGGGCAAAAATATTGGATTTTGCTCACATTTACCAGCAGTCTGAACGTAGCCTTAGATAAACTTTATTTATCCACAGGGGAAATGACTTTGTCCCAATAGCTCAGTTGCAAACACAAACACTCTTGAAGAAACACTAACAAAAAAAGCAAGTGTGAAAAGATAAAAGCATTAAATAATATAAATAGAATACACTCATAAAGCATTTGCTCAAATAGACTTATATGAAAATATGAACTCAATAATGCTCCTCCAGGGCTCATTCTGGTGTCATTGGTTTGTTTGGAACCTTTAATAAGTGATCTGCTCCATCTTTACTTTTTCTCAGGTTAAATATTTGGTTTTGGTGTCTGCTGTGTCCAAAATATTCTGACAAATATGTCTTCTAGTTGAGGTTGGTTCCACTAACAGGATTGTAAAATGATTTTGTTACACAGTGATGGATGAGTCTGTAAACTAGCATTTAGCATTAGCTCACGTGTGACCTTCTGACTCCGATGGTTCCACCCCTTTTGTCTAAATGTGGTCACTTGTGGCTCAGAAACCAATGGGTGACGTCACGGTGCCTCCATTTTTGTTTTTTTGGTTTTTTTTTGCATGTGTTTAGTGACTCATGAACAGACAATTTTCAGCATTCTGTGAGTTTGGGAGACTTTAATTATCAAATAAAACAGTTATAAAAAAATATATTTCACTACCAAAAACTGTATTATACAGGGTCATGTAAAAGATTAGCTTAAAAATATTCATATACTATTGTAATTTTCCACTTGAACTGATTTAAATCTTGCTTTACCAACATTAGTCTCGATCATAACTGTCAAATGCTAATTCATTTTGAGCATTTTAACCCTTTTCAAGTCATTTTGTGTCTTTATAACGTTCCATTTTTCAGCGGTAGAATCAAAAAGTGAAGTTTTATTGGGCTTCAATCGTTCTATGACAATGAATTTTTAGCTTCTTATAGGGTCATTACAGGAGCTGACAGTTAAATAGGTAAAAATAAAGAAATAAACTTCACATCCTGATAAAAAATGCATGCCATTTGCTTTCATGCTAATTGATGAAAAGGGTTTAATGTCTGTTTGTGGGACTTTCAGACGTGATGCAACCGGTTACATTCGTTTGATGAACTGATTAAACTAGTTGCATTACATTTTTGACAGATTAATCAGTGATCGGTAACCTTCACAGCCGTCCTTACAACTGTTTTAGCACATATTAGTGTAAATGTTCATAAACTAACAAGCTTTTCCCTGTAGTTTACCGCTTCTGAATACATAAATGAATATTTTACAAACTGCGGCCTTGTAAAACGTTTAAGGACACGCAGCTTGCAGGCGGCTCATTTCAGATACACAGTGTTGGTGTTAAAATCTATTGAACCTCGGTGTTGCTGACCCTGCCAGGTATTCGCTGTGTTCTCCAGCTCGGTACCGCTGCGCTGTTTTCAGATGAGCCTGTAATTAAGTCATCTCGGAGCCTTGAGAGCGCGACTATAGCGCACTGAGCTGAGACCAATCTGCCACTAATTGTCCCGAGTTTTAATTTCTAATGGAATAAGGGCCAGAGGGAATGCGGCTTAATGAGATGCAGTTACTGTGAGAGTGTGTGAGTGTGTGTGCGCTTTTATCTGTTTACTGTAACCGCTATTGCCTCAGTGAATAGAGGAACACGACTGAGGCGAGATGTTCTGTTTTGATTTGCTTACCTCATCGCTGTTTATTCTACAAAGCTCTCTGAATATCTGTGTCCCTCTTAACTGCAAATTCACACCTAATAAATGGAAAAATGTCCCTTAAAATAAGGAGTGTAATTGATTGAACATTGACAGAGGCGTTAGTTGAAGCCTTTTAGTAATGCCTACTCCCCTGTAGCGGCCTTTCCTAATAACTGTGTGACAGTGGAGACCCTTTCAGACGTGAGAAGTGCTTTTGCTCTTGGCATTGAAGTTATTGCTCAGAAAGCCTGGTGCTAGACTGGAACTGGAAAGGTTGTTTACATAGCCTTGGGAGTGTTTGTGTCATGATTTAGATTCCAGGCATTTCAACATCCAAATAAATCAGTTTAGACTTCTGAGGACAAGTAAACGTTCAAAAGAAGAAATGGTCCAGCTGTGTTTAGGACGTTAGGTAGTTTCATCTCTAAAGCTCGCACCGTTTTGTTTTCAGGTGCCCACACAAAGCACAGGAAGTAGGAAGTTACCACTGAATTGTACCGAGTAGAATGTTAAAGTGTTTTCTTTGCATTGCTACTCTTACCATATTTGCTGTGTTTTTATATTTTTTGTGTTTTCCCTGAAGGCAGCGATTTTATTAACAGTCTATATCATGCAAACACTGATTTGGCACTGAAAGTAGAAGAAAAGAAAAAAAACAAAAACATGACACAAGACATAACTGCACGAACACTGTAGTGACTTCACTGTAATTTTTCTACCTTATCGCTTTTGAGTGGAGTTTGCTTTTACAACTGACTCAAGGCCCTTCCTCTTATTGTTTCAATATGTCAGAGCATTGTTTGAATGAGGTCACCCATTACCGATCTGGCCTGAGGCCAGCTTGACTTCAGCTGATTTAATTGAATCTACGACATGAGTCAAACTCAAACAAGCAGAGACTGCTTTGCCATGACAGCCTCATTACTCCACATTAAGAACTCATTTCACAATGCATTGTGACTTTGGGCTTGACAAATGGTGAAAAGGGATGAAATCAAATAAGTGAGTACATTTTGGAACACTACTCTTGAGTGAAAATACTCCAATACATATATTATCAGAGAAGCTAAAAATATTCTTTTTCCTATTTTGTATAAGTTAATGTGAATGCCTTCTGGGTTAAAGTGTTCTTGTGTTTGCCGCCTGCCGTAATGGAATGACATTCAATGCCATTTTCCCTCTTAAATGGAATTTTTGTCAAAGCGTTATGAATCCAACCTGCCTTGTCACTCAAGCCACAGACAGTGCTGAGAGAGGAGAAAATATGCGAATGAAACCTTTCACTGCAGATTTTACTGTTAGCCGTGAGCAGACCAAATAATGACGCCTTTATCACGTCTGCGGCGCAACAAACAAAGAGGCCTTTCTTGTGACATACCACAAGATGTGATATCAGGCAGTATAATGACATACATTATGTATACAACACATACATAACATTCATACGATCTCTGCTAGTGCATTTCAGCATTTCATCTACATTTCTCAATTAAACATGCATTCTTTGAGAGCCACTGGCAGCTCGGCCTGCGCTCGCGGGAAAAATCGTACGGTGAGCTCGACATGCCAGGGTTCTCCCTCCACAATAGGGAAGGAAATGTTGAGACTGCGAGGGCTGTGGAGTGGAGATATGGCCGTGTTTGCTTAGGGCTAGGTATCGGGCACAAAAACAAACATGGCTGCCCTTAATGAGCCTGTTTGCCTGCCAAAGGTAAAGACAGCTGTTGTCTCTCGCCACAATGGAACAAGCCGCTGTGCCACAGCGCTCTGTGTCCCCATAGTAACGCTCACCTGTGTGTACTTAACAGGCAACTTATTAAGTCCTCTTAGTTCTGTTCAGATAAATAGTGAGTGAGTAAAATGTAAATTGTGAGGCCATATGGCACTTTCATAAGGTCTTACTGTGAAATGAAAAGGTTTATTAAGTCTCGTCTTTAGAGTGCTAAAAGTGAAATTGCTTGTGGGAGTGTGAAACGGCTGTGCAGCGAGGGTAGACGTCGGACTTACTCATAATGTTAGCGAGTGAGAGTTGAGAAAACGTGGCTTTCTTTGTTTGATAAAGCAGAACACATGTTATTGGACTGTGTGAGGCTGCACTTACGGACTTTGCTTTTGCATCTGTCTGTTAGCACTGGAGAAAAATCTCTTTAAAAAAAAATCTCTTCTGGTGGGAAAAAAAATAATAATAATGAACTAAAAGCAGCTTCTCAAAAGGACACTAATGCACGGGGATATAGGCAAAGTGGGGGGCGGTGAAACCTCAAAAAGCACTTTTCTCCCTTATGAGAAAATTAATACATTCTAGCTGTACCTGTCCAACTGAATCAGCGCTGACAGCTTGCTGCACTCCACGGCTAAATTTAGAGTTAAGAATATGAGTGAGATGACTGCATTGCATGTGGTTGAGAGCAGAGCAGCCAATAAGAAACTGCAAACATTAAAGCTCCAACTGTCGATTGCATCACAGTGGCTTCTGTTGAACAAAGACCCCCGCAGCCCCCGTCGCTTTCCTGGCATTGTTTACAGTACATTTTGAGCTATTGAATAGATGACATTTTTTCCATTATTACACTGGCTTTTGACAAAGCACTGACAGTGGCAGATAAATATAAGTTTTATGGTGGAACATGCTGTGTAATGAAGTTTTCGGTCACGCAGGCCTTTTAATGAACCTATTTGTCAGTGTTATTAAAGCATCGCAGACAAGAACTGAGAAATATCTGATTTAACAGCGAATAAACACAATGAGAATTGAAGAACTCTTCAAAAAACGCACACAAATGGGAGTTTTGGACTCGTAGCGTCAGTGTCTGATTGGCAGAAGGCAACTTTTTTTCACTTAAATAATAGATTTTAAGTCATCCTCTTTAATTAGGGGGTGTTCTTTCCAATAAACCAGTCATTCTAGGTTTAACTAAGATTACAACAATGCCATTCAGACTTCTGTAATCTTAAAAAAAAGGCTTGTCATCTTTTTTTTTCCAGATGTCATGATGTGCTGTACAGTTTAATTTCCTCTTGTGTGAAAACTCTTAACATTACAATTAAATTGCGGTTGCCAGATAACTGTCATCACGGGACTGTGAAAGTTCAAAGTAGGCTTTCCTCGCTGACGATTTCAAAGAAACGCTGTGTAACATTTAACCGCCGCTGTTTTAAGAGAGGGCTCAAAATGGCATGACCGCATTTTCACACCACAGGTACTTGAACGATGACACTGAGGATGGTTAAAGGACATTAGACGAGATGTGGAAGATGTTTGACAGTGTATCAAAGTATCATTACACGAGGATGTCATTAATAAAAAGGGCGATCTTGTCAAAATACACGTAGAATGATATTTTAAGTCAAATCAGAGGCTGTAAAGATGATTAACTTAAAGATAAAATACGTCATGGAACTGAAATCACCTCCAGATATTAATTTAAGTATAAAACATCTGCTTTATCTAACAGCTAAACACGTAACACACTCCCAATTTAAGTGCTTTCATGTAGGTTATGTTGTTTTTGTTCGACAAAGCGTTGAGCCTGTTGTTCTTTGTGTTTCACCTCATCGACATCGGGTACGTGGTCTATAAATGTCAGGAAAGCCCATTCCTGAACACGTGTCGCTGCCCATGCGCCGCTGATTCTTCGGTTAAGTTGGAAGGATCATTGTTGACTTGAATTTTCTGCAGATAAACGTTCATTTGCTAATTTTTTGTACTAATACAGCCACATTGCAGTGTGTTTCACCACTCAGTCCTGCTTAAGGGCATGTCAGTGTATGCAGGGTTCCAAAAGTCAGGATTAAGACCCAAAATAGGCCATGATCTGTTTGTATTGGGTCAGAAATGAGCAATTAACCGTGCTCTGTCAATGCAATTGGATCTGGGTTGTGATATCAGCACCTATTATGATGATATGGCTATGATGCTAATTGCTAATGCTAACTCTATGTATTAGGATGGGTAAAATGCTAAGACTGAATTTCCCTACATGGATAATAAAGCGAGTTTACCTTAACCTTAACCTTAAATATATTGTCTTTAGATTAGTTTTGTTGTTGTCAAATAAATTGCAAAATGTGGAAGAAAAAATGGTAGTAGGAGCTTCACTGAGACAAAAACACAAAATGCAAATGTATAAAGTCATAAGGTGCTCGTGATGGACGGGGATGAAGGGCGTGAAAAACAAAAAAGCAAAAGCATGAAAAATGTGAATCATGCAAAAATAAAAAACAAATCCAAGGCACAATGATACAAAAGTAGAAGTCCCTTTGTTTTTTTTATGATTTCCAATTTTAAGACCCCAGTGCATCATGGGATGACAGTCATGTGATCATGTGACAACAACTGCCTTTAAGTACTTTGATAAATTACAAAATGCCTTGTTTCGTTACGTTTAAGTAACCTTAAATGTACCTGAACCTTAAACATATTGTCTTTAGATTAGTTTTGTTCATGTTGTCAAATAAATTTTAAAATGTGGAAGAAAAAATGGTAGTAGGAGCGTCACTGGGACAAAAACACAAAACGCAAATGTATAAAGTCATAAGGTGCTCGTGATGGATGGGGATGAAGGGCGTGAAAAAACAAAAAAGCATAAAGTTCTGTTGCAAAAAAAAAAAAAAAAACAATCAAAAACATTAAAAAAGTGAGTCCAGCAAAAATACAACAGCAGAAACAAGTCCAAGGCACAAAGATACAAAAGTAGAAGTCCCTTTGTTTTTTTCAAGATTTTCAATTTTAAGACCCCAGTGCATCATGGGATGGCAATCATGTTGATCATGTGACAACAACTGCCTTTAATTACTTTAATAAATTACAAAATGTTTTGTTTCCTTAGGTTAATTTTGACTTGCGTATCTAGATCTAGATTTCTGAAATGTTAAAATAAAGTAGTTTCTTTAGTTTCCAGCAAAGACCAAAAACAGTTGATGGTTTCACATTCACTGATATGAACATTTTCTGCCATATCACCTTTTCTACAGTGTATTTTCCTGATCAATAGAAGCCTATACTACTATATTGTGGTTTTTTTTTTTTTTTTTTTTCCTACACCGGTTGTTTGCGTCTCTCTTCTGGAACCTTGACCTGAAAATGTGATTATGTCGGAACAAAAATAAGAAGATTATCATGTCGTGTTTTGTTTGCTCCAATTGACATTTTCACAGTCCATCCTCCACTCATTGTCTTGTCCTGAATGCGAATTTAAGCATCAGACTGGTCTCATTCAACACTGTATAGGCAGTGGAAGGATGAAGTAAGTGTTCGGAATTGTTCTGTATTTCTGTAAGTTTGAGTCAAAGTCCTTTTTAGTGTCTCCAGTTGAAAACCTTTGCTCTGTAAGAAACGTCAACGTGCATTAGTTCATAAATATAACCGCAACCACCTTTGCTCTTCCACTTGCAAAGGTGACAAACACAGGAGTTTCCACGCTTTAATTAATCTGTGTTCAAGTGAAACACACCTTGTATTTAACTGACAATCATAACTTGGTAAGATAATGTCATGAAATATGCATATATACATACACAGATATATAAATAGTACAGATTGACACCAGGAGGCACAACTTTCTGATGGATGATCGCAATTTAGAGGAAAAATACTAGCTCAGAAAGTAAAAACTGAACATACAATCATTTAGATTTTTGTGGTTTTGGCAGATTTGTTGATGAATTTATCGCTTTGGCTTAGATGTGAACAGAGACCGAATGTTAAATTAAGATATAATTCGATTCAGTTTGAAGGGAAATTCACTGGTCAAGGCAGCAGCAAAATAAAGGGCAAGAAAAAAACGTGCACGCATAAAGACAGTGCAAAAGACAACCAATATAAATAATAATCATAATGATAACAGCAAATAGCGGCTTTGTAACCACAAGTTCTAGATCCTCTGATACGGTTCATTCCTTTACTGTCTTTACTTTCTTGGGAAATTCCACTGGTATTTTCAGTTGAATAACCTCTCAGCTGGCATGTCTGTTTCTGCACGTGAAATTTGACACCATGGCAACGTGGCCCTAATATTTATCTGTTGCTAGGTAACCCACTTCGAACTTTACGTCAAAAAACAAAATGAGCAGGTGTTCTCAGGTCGACTTCAGATGAACTTGTGTCTTAATCTTTGGCTCGGTGTGACAGTGCCTGAAGAAGCGGCTTCCGTTTTTTTCTCTTTTTTTGGATAAAACTTTGCATTCTCCTTTAATTTCTAACCTTTTTTTTTAATGAAACATAATTTTTAGATGTTTACGGCACAATACAATGTACATGACTGTGATAAAAAAGTGAAAAAAGTAATCATGAGTGTATGTGTTCTTGTAGGTATATATTTTACTCCAGTAATAAGCTGATGTGCTGGAAACATTTGAAAATGACCCTTAAAAGTGCTTGAATCTGACCTTGAGAACCCTGTATGAACCCCGTGTAATGACTAGCAGGATAGTGACGTAAAATGTCTGCGACAACTTTTTGCTTTGTAAAACTTTACTCCTCAGTTCAGATATTTGCCGGTCAGTGTCTACATAAGGAGCGTCTTGCTTTTCGCTCTCCACCCTCTTCCATGTTGTTTTTAGCTTTTACCTGTTTACGTGCACTTCTTTTTATTTGCCGCAGCGTTTCAATTAAACACCAGCCCCAGCGTTTTCGGAGATTTAGCTTTGGAGTGACTCCCCCGAGAGGGAGCAGAGGAAATGGCTGAACACATCGGACACATTCGTCTTCTCTGCCTAGTTACCTTTCAGGGGGAAGATGGCGATACCCATTTCCTCCGTCTAATGTGTTTGCTTTACACCCTATGCCAAGTGTCAACATGCTGCTTCTTGACAGTCATTTTTCATTTGGGGCGAGTATCCAGGTTTATCCCAGGAACCAGGACGGTGTTGTTGGTTTTTTTTTTTTTTTTTTTTGCATTCTGTTCACTTATTGTTTTTCAACTTCTAACATCCTTAAGGTTAAAAGTGCAGTAGTAAGAGATTATTACTTAATAGCCTTGGCGGGTTGTTGATTGCGAATAAAAAGCCAATTATCATAATAGGATATGGGACATAATGACAGAATTAAATGAGTGTGACAGACACACAATAGGCCTGCTCTGTCATCGCCTTAGCCCAACTCGCTTATTAGAATTAATCTGGCCTGATTAAAAATGCAAATGGCTCAAAGTCATTGACGGAGTTTACATGTTTTTATAACATTTAACTGATTTAATTACATGGAAAATGAAATGGTGGGATGTGCGATTGATTTTTTTTTTTTTTTTCCCCCTCATCGTCACCCTGCTGCCAGTTTCCAGAGAGAAATGAATATTCTCTCATGCTAGGAAGGGAAGGTAATGAGATTAGTCCTCTCCCTCTCTGCTGTGTTTCTCTGCCTTTCAGAAGCTGATGGTTTGGTTCATCGAACCAAGAAGAGCTGTTTTATTGTTATCACGGAAAACACTTTATCTTGGTCTTGGAAGCACCTACTGTATTGTGTGGGCTGAGAGCTTCGGAAAATTTAAAGAGTTTCCTCCTACAATATATCATTCAGTAAAACCAATATATGATTTATAGTTGAAAGAAGGGAGAAAAAAAAACGCTGTAGTGTTACTTCCCAGAGGTGTTTTCAATATTCAAAGAGCCATGTAGCATCACAGACAGATTTAATCGTCTAAGGTGTAATAACATGCTGTATAGCCTGCAGCAACTTGTCAATATATGAGACATGCTGTGACATTTTTAGTTTAACTTAAGGGAGGTGTTACCAGGAAGAAAAACAACACTTCCCTCGAATTGTTCTAAATCTCTGCAATGTTACAGTTAAATTAAAACATCTCAAATGTCCTTTAAATGTGTTGTCAGTCTCTGTTCGGTCATAAGGAACAACACGCCCACAGACAAATAAGTTTGTGTTTTCCGTTCCCGTGGCGGTAATGGTTTTCGGGCTGCACCTTGCACCGTGCTCTCACCACAAGTGCAGATGGATACTGTAGTTTTTGCTGTGTGTTTTTTTTTTTTGCACCTTTCGGTCGTGGTCGTAAACAGCAGCATGCGTGTGGTGGACATCCTGTGGGGGGAGGAAATTGATTTTGCTGGGTTTGTTCAAGACAGACAGGCGACATGTATTGTTTGCTTTGTTCTTTTTTCTTTACATTTCAGACCGATTGTTTTATTGATGTACTGGGATGTTTTATGGCTGTTATGGTTTGTTTCAGAATAGTTTTATTTGAGCCAGTCATAAAATGTCTTTACTGTGAAGGGACGAGGCATCGGGAGCCGACAGAGTGAGAAATTCGAGTCATGTGAATGGGCCAGATGTTCAGTTTTGATCTCGATGTGTTGCGTTTAAGCCTCCGTTGCGCCGTTTCCCACCCGCCTCGCCTCGCCTCGCCGTCAGTTATTCAGCGTATAACACGCAGACGTCAACATCTAACTCCAAAGGTGCTCCAACACGATTTAGAACAGACTGTGATAAAAGGGCTTTTTATTTAAAGACCATTTATTTTGCAACAGGAAAAAAAAACAAAAAAAAAAGACATACAGACCTAAAACTTTGTGTTGACAGGAGAGGATCAATTCCAACTGTGTGACCGTACATCAGCTCAATGTGTTGAAATGGAAAGTATGCTATCGATCTGTGTGCATTAGTGCTCTACAGTAACATAAGCAATGAGTGGCAGAACAAAAGAGGCACTGTGCGTCACAGCAGAGCAGAGATGCAGTACAAAGAGGACAGTTAACTTCATGCAGTCTATTGGCATTTCATTGTTTATCATTTTAAGTCCAAATGTATATTTGTCTTCCATAAAAGAATTTCACTCCGTCGCATACATCTGGAACCTATTTGAGCCTAGTTTGAATTACACAGGCCTAATATACAGCTTTAGCCTGCAGAGGAAAAAGTAATTTAAGTATGTTGTAGTGCTGCAAAAAAATATGATACAGCTTGACATTAAAAAGCTAAGAAAGCCACTAAAGCCTTGTGTAATGGAGGTCAGGAAACACTCTTACAACCTAGAAATCAAGTTGCTTATTTATATCTTCAAGAGCTGCCCTCACTCACAACTGGATTGTCTTATGAGGCTCGAAAGCATACATCCTTTACTGATATTTCTCCTCTTCCAACTCGCATTTTCCCTCAAGGGAGAAAACACAATTACTCCATTGTGCCACATAGTACAGTATATCACATTCTGCACATTTCGGCTAAAGAATGAGGCGGTATTGTGTCAGAGCGTATGGCACAATGATAAATATGCTTCGCAGTTGAAGGGTATGGGGTTGAGACGGGGTGGGGTTGGGGTTGATGGGGGTGTGGGGGTCACTGCCAGGGCATAAATTGAGTGAACTTTAGCATGGTGATTGGATTAGTGGATTGTAAACAAAGGGTTATGTCTGTAAATATCATAATCCCTGAGCTGGGATTAAAAGCAAACAAATAGAAGAAAATGAATAAAGAAATGCGTCTAATACTCTTATCCGGTCTTTCCAGTTTGTTTCAGCTATGGCTGAACTAAGGACGTGTAATAAATGAACGGAAGCCGAAACATGTAATCGATTACTTGTCAAATGTTCGGTTTGTGTATGTATTTTAAGGAACAAAAGTCCAAATTTGCTGACTCTAGTTCATTAAATTTGACTATTTTCTTGTTTCTTTACATCTCTGTGACAGAAAACCGAACGTGTTTGGACAAAACAGTACATTAGTGGATGTAATCTTGGGCTTTAGGATACAGTGATTGATGTTTTTCACCATTTTCTGACATTTTATACATCATTTAATGAAGAAAATAATCAATATGCAACAAGCAACATATCAACAATGAAAATAAGCATTAGTTGCAGCTACTATAGGGAAATATAGACAAAAATAATGAGGAAAATGCTCATATCAGGTCACAGTGAATGTCAAGTCATTACTTTTTCAAATTTAACCTTTAAAAACCCAGAACTATTTTTATGGCAACTTGAATTTGAAAGCGATTTATCACCATTTATTACAACATTATCTTCTGCGTTTTGCATTTTTTCAGTGAACATCATGTATTTTTTTTTTTATATTTAATTTACTGACCATGTAGATGTTTATTAAATCTCAGAGTAATTCAAAGGTTATTATATTGAAACAGGGAAAATTGAAGAAAAAGTATGTTTTTCAGTAAAATATTTCATTAACTGAACATAAAAGCTGGTGAACTGAAGCCTTGGAACATCCAAGTAGTCACATCTGATGCCACTGACAAACTTAGAAATAGCGTTTCACCTGATTTATTTACATGTATTGATAGGATTTGCGATTAAAAAAAAAAAAAAGTTAACAGTTTAGATCAGTAGATGCATTTGTTCTCTGGTGGGTTTTTAGGTCTTTGAGGGTCAAAAGCTGAATCTTAGTTCTGAGTGAAAGTTGAAGAAACCAGAGTTATTTGTGGTTTTAGACACAATTTTTGTGGTTAGAACATGAGAAATACATTCTAAAAATGTAATAGTAGAATATTACAACCAGATATGATGCTAAAAAAAAAGTAAAATTAAGTTAAACAGCTAAATATTGAAGCATTTTAACTGACAATGTAATCAAAATACCCCCCCAAAAAAAAAAAAAAAATCTATGTTCAGAGAATGATTAAAGACTTTATTACTGTAGGAAATCCTGCTCCACGAAAAATTTTGGCTCTCAACTCAACCAAAACTCCTGAAGTGAAATAATATCTGGAAAAGAACTTGCTTCTGCACTGGAATCTAACATATAAAGCAAAAATAAAAGTTCTAAACTGAAAGGTATGGCAAAAAAAAAAAAAAAAAAAGATGTCAAGTGCAGAGAACATGGGCTAAAAAGACAAATATCTGTGACCACATCTAAAAGAGAGAGACAGTTAGACAGTGAGTGTCAGGACCTTTTCAGTAACTGCACTTTTCACAACTGTACCTACACGATGATGACAGGAAACGTGGTGGTGACAAGGAAAACCCTGAGATGCCACACGTAAGGGTAAAAATAGGCCAGCTGGCACGAGAGACAGTAAGAGGGGGAGGAAAGGAATCCGAAAGAAGGGGAAATTGGTGCACAGGGTCTGTCTTCTTGCAGGGACTTTCTTCTGCAGGCCCGAGATAAGAAACTTCTCTCTTTAATGTCGGCGAGTTGTTAGATCAGTCTTATATTTGCATGCTCGTTTCACAGACAGAGGCAGAGAAATAATTAGAGTCAGTTTTTCCCTCGCTCGACGACAAAGGAAGCCGAACAATGACCTGTTTTGACTTTAAAACCAGCACCTCCTACACCTTTACAGCCGGAAAATCTGTCACATGTGGAAACCCGATAAGTTACCACTCTGTCAATAATAATCCCTCTGCTTCCAGTGTTCGGTGCTGGTTTGAAGACACATACATATGGTTTATGTGCTGCTGGTGCATGTATTTGGGTTGTGTTATGAAAGAGCTTGGCAGGAAATATTGATATTCATCATCTGTCAATTAGTTAGAAGACTATTCTGAAGTCTGAGGAATGACTGTCTGATAGTTAAACTTTGTAATATTAACATGGGGAAGCCTTTTTATACTATCAGTGTGAACTCACATGCAAGTAACAAAGCAAAAGAAGAGGAAACTTTACCTTTTTATTCAGTGTCTGTGGGTATTAGAATGTAGATTTCTGGATTTACAGGGTCACCTTAAATGTACCATCAAGTCTGTCAGTGCTCACTGTGTGTGATTTCAGAGTTTATACTGATTTTTTTTAATAGAATTTTATAATTTATTGCATTTGTTTTGCAGCACTTGGGTCCAACACAAATTTCCCTCCTTAAAGTATATCGTATTGTACTGTATTGGTATTTACAAGGGGCCCTGAATGCATCTTGTTTCTATACGTGGTCCAACACACAGAAGCAGCTTTGGCATTTTTTTTTTTTTTTTTTTTTTTAAATCTCAGTGTAAAGTTCTATGCAAGTCTATGTATTCAAACAATGGAAAATAAGCAGAAAATGTAAACTTTACTATTTTATTCAGTGTTTGTGGATATTAGAATGTAGATTTATGAATTTACAGGGTCACCTTAAATGTACCATCACGTATGTCAGTGCTCAACGTGTGTAATTTCAGAGTTTAAATTGATCTTATTTAATTTTATTATTTATTACATCTGTTTTTCACGGACAGTTGATTATTGAATTTGCAGTTAAATGTAACAGCACCGAGGTCCAACGTAAATGTCCCTACCATAAAGTGTATCGTATCGTATCGTATCGTATCAATCATATTGTATTTACGAGGTGCCCTGAATGCATCTTGTTTCTATATGTGGTCAGAAGCAGCTCGTCTATACACGACAGTAAACGTCTGAGCAGTTTTTTCTTCCTGCATGATTACTTTTGTACAAATGTGTATCTATTTACCACATGGAGGCGTCGTGTTCGTTTCTTCAGTGTGACCGATTGCGTCACGCATACATGTCAGGTAAAGATGTCACCCCAGTATGAGATGTTTTATCCTCAGGTCTTAGGTTACATTCTGCTGGTTTAGGTCAGGTTACTATAAATATAGATTTACTACTGGAAACGCTACGACTCACTGATGCTCAACGTGACGGTCGAGTGAAAGTCATTACCTGAAGTTCCCGTCACGTTCTTCACATCCTTTACTGATAATCCACGAAAACATAATTAAGTCAAACTATGTAAGTGTTATCACTAAAGTTTATTTAAAGTATGAAAAGTCAATTCATTTTACTGCTGTACTTGTTTACGGTTGGACTCATTTGAAGTACTCTATATGCTGTTGGTTTTTAATATACAGCAAAGGTCACGGCGTTGTCGGGGTAGAATCATGTATATCCACTGCCTTGTCCACTGCAGATATTTTTGCAAAATGGATATTTTTTTGTACGTTTGGGCCTCTTGTTTACATGTAAACAGCATCTTAGTTCCCAAAAATACTTTGCAAAGTGAAGATTTTTTTTAGGGAGAAATTGGAAAACGATGGCGTCGCATCCCATTTTGCTCACGTCTATTGTTGCTTTGCACCTGAAACATCAAATCCAGGCGTGGAAATCAGTGTGTGACCTGCAGAAGATGAAGTTCAGCAAAGATATCTTCAGGAGATGGACTGGATCGATGTTATGGACAAATCCACATCATGTAAAGAATACACTTCCGCAACCACGACAAATTAAAGATTCAAGAATGTTTATTGCATTATGTGCAAATAATGACATTTTGATTAGATGTAGTTCTCAGCAAGATAAGAAAATAAATAAATAAATAAATACAAACACTAAAGAATATGTACATCCCGGGGCGCCGTAAAGGGGGGTTAGCATGACAAATTCATGGGGCCCTTCATTCTCAGGGGGCCCAGTGGATATAGGTTAGAAGTTGTGAAAATTGTGGTGAAGCTCCGGAATAAAAGAGAGGTGCAGAAGCTGGGAGTCGGACATCCAGAGTTAAGTTTCACGGCAGTTACGGCATTTATGGAACTCACCCCCACATACCCCCCCCCCAGTCTGAATACAAATTTACAGATAGTTTATTTTATGAAGGGCCCACAATTGATAGCGGCGCCCCAATTTACATCACTATAAAAACACTAAAGAATATGTGTATCAGACTGTGTACATTATAAATAGAACAGAAGTGTAAAACACAGTATGTACAGTCCAGTGCAGTTAGAATGCAGTTGTGTGCAAATCAGAAAGAAAATGTGCAAATGAATCACAGTCCCAGAGAAGCTGCAGAGTGCAATGCAAGGAAACTTAAGTTTACGACTGAACTTGCTGCTGCTTCGTCACCTTGATGACGGATTAAAGTCTCTTTATTTGCTGCGTCCAGTATTATGCACGGTGTCCACAGGTTGGACAACAGCGACTATGGTTTGTCTGAATGTCGGGATCGGTGTAGAGTCGGTTTTGCGTTGTTGTGTGAAGAGATTTAGTAAAAACAAGGGTTTTGTGGATAGAAAAAATATCCTCCGCGTATCAGTTTATGCAAGATATGCAACTTTTCATGTTCTCAGAGAGACAGGCCTGTTTCCACCTTCATAAAGACCCAAACATCCACCAGCATCCAAAGTCTTCCACTGATCTTAGCTGTTTAATACCTTTTGATCCATGAATTCTATCAATGCATGTAAATAATTGGTGTAAAATGCAGTTTGTCATCTTTTCATGGTCATCAGATATGACCCATTTGGACGTTCAGAGGCACCGTAGTTACCATGGAAACAACGTCATCATCTACAACATTGATTCACCAGTAAAACCCATGGAGTTGGATCAGCGACGGTGGATGGAGACTCTTGTTTTCTGTTCAGTTAATGATATTAATGATATATTTTATTTAAAAAGTCACTTTTTTCTTCAGTTTTCTCTATTTCTGATATAATAAACCTTAACTTTAATCTGAGCTTTTATTAACATCTACGTGATCAGTGAATTAAATATAACAAAATACATGATTTTCACTGAAACGACGCCAAACACAGAGGATAATATTACGATAAATGGTGATGAATCACTTCAGAAAGGGTAAATTTAGAGGAAAAAATCATATGGGAACTGCCACAAAAGTAGTGCTGGGTCTTTATGGGTTGAATAAATAATCCAAGAGGGCTTTTAAAGCGTTTTATTTAGCTTAAGTCAGAGGACCAGTTGAAGCTCATATCATACAGAAACACTTGATCCCTCAGCTTATTACAAGCATTAAAAATCAATGCATTTGGAGAAATGTGGCTTTCACCTTTAGCAGAGTAAAAACTTCAATATTTGCTTCTGAGATGTAGACGAGTAGAAGTTAAAGCTGCAAAAAATGACAATACTCAACCTCGAACTTGTATTTAACTGGTAATGTAAACTTTTAGACATATGGAATCCCTAACAATATGTAAAAAATATTCAACAGATGTTAAAAGTATACAGTATCTGACTCTGTGCATGTGTAATGTCACCTCAGTTTCCATTCCAGCAAAGTGACATTGATTTATTTTAAGGGAATCTAAAAGTTTGCAAGTCACTCAGTGATAATCTGTGACCGTTATTTGCAGATATGAAGTGTCAGGTCTCAGCATCACACACAGAAACAGACAAAACTGTAGAAAAAGTGACCGTTTCAGCAGAGATATCAATAACCGAAAATAAAAACAAGTGTCTTCAACCTTGTTTTGTAAATTTTTCATTAATTTTATTTTATTTGTTGCTCTTTTTGTTGCTTATTTTGATTATTTTTCAAGAATTTGTTGGCTATTTGATTAGTTTTTCTTCAATTTTGTGCCGTTTGTTGCTTATTTTGTTCATGATACGGATATTTGGATTTTTTTCTTTTTTTTTTCCAAATTCATTTTGTTCAATAAAAGAAAAAAGGAATGAAGTTATTTTATGTGTATATATATATATATATATAAAACTGTGTCAATCCATTGTCATTGATCCAACTCCATGGGTTTTACTGGTGAATCAATTTTGTAGAAGATGATGGTGTTTCCATGGTAACTACAGAGCCT
>JAPQRP010000028.1:35002991-35014975 GCA_037367295.1 Apogon hyalosoma
TGAAGTGATTTGGGTTATTATCAAGAAAACATGGAAAATGGATAGATATCAGCTCTGAAATTCAACTACTATGAGCGATTTTTGTTGGTATCATTATATTTGTCCAAACAAATGGACCTTTAGTTGTAGCAGGCATTAAAATGAACAAGAAATTGAAGAAAACAAGGGGTGGTTTTATCATTTTTTTCTGCGACTGTATATAATATGGAAATGAAAAGAATAAAAACAACTGGACCTTTTTTTTTTTTACATCATATCAGATTAGACTGGTCTGGACCAAAGAATTCTAGAGTCCAAATAAGTGTTTTGTGGTATGAATTAAATACATAGCAATAATACATACGGTCACTAATGGACGGAAACAGGGAATCTCATCTTTACGTGCACATTTTCTCTATTTTATGCTTTTCTAAGTGAAGCACAGTTTGATTATTCATTACTTTTTTCCACTTAATTTGTTTTTCTCAAATGGTACTCTTTTTACACATATTTCCATTTTAAAAGATGGCTTCAAGCATTTTCACCACAAAAAAAAACACTCTGTCTTCACTCCTTTTTAGGCTCATTGTTACTCCTAATAATAAGTGTGTGATACTGTGATAACTTGAAAATGTGATATTTTCTCTGATATTAATTATCATATAAGTTGGAACCCTACTTTTAGTTTATATCTCCAGTTAATATCATGTTTTCTATTCACTGTCTCTTGCAACGAGTGCCACCAACTGGGTGTTTTTTACCATTAGCCTGTAGCTGCAGCTTGCTCTAGCCCTGTTTGAGACTAAAAATAAAACTTTATTTACAATCCTACTCCACCTCGCACTGCAGAATGTATAAAAGCCATGCTCGCTCTGTCTCCTCACCCATGAGTATGGCCTGTTTTATTTTTCCAGCTCAAACAAAGCGCATGCAAACAGCTGATGACGACCGTCCTATCCGTGTTTGTTTTGCTCTGAAGTCACGTTTAATCACACAGGTTTCTGTGAGATTTCAAGTCTGTGATATCGTAAGTGTGTGACTTTTTGTCATTACTTAATCAATAATCAGTAATCGCCTACATTTTTACATCGGTAGAAATTTGCCCCAGGCATTAAATCTAATCAGATTTTAAAGAAGTGAATCCTATATTTAGTAAAATTAAGACATGTTTAGAGTTTAAGTATGCTTTTGCTGCATCTACAAACTCAGAAAAACAGACTAACACTATAAAATGCTTCACATGAAAGAAAGAGGATGAAAAAGTTTCCTCACTGATGCAAAAACTGTTTCTTTTCCAAGATGTTTCCGAATATAACCTTGAATTTTAACCCAAAAGCTTGCACTCTTATAGAATCGGATCTAACATTCCTATTTACAGAACAAGTGTTTGTACAGCAAATCCATTTAGGAGAACACCTTTAGTTTCATTGAGCCTGTGATGCTTAAATGTTTTATTTATTCGCCTCCTCTATAAATAATTCACACAGTTGCTATAAGATGAGCAGAAATCGTACTTTAAAGCACAGCTGTTTTATTGTAAAAATCTGCTTTTTTATGTATGTTTTTGTTGAAGGATGTTACTGTAGAGCATGAATAATCATAAAGGTTTTGTCTGAGTCGATGTTTCATAGATAAAAACGCTCAGTGCTGTTCCCTTGGGGTGAATCATCTCCTTCTTTTTCAAAGAACCAGGGTGTGCCTTATGCATGATGATCATCAATATGCCTTGGAGCATCATCTCACGTCTATAAACTATGTTAAAGATTGAGCAATATGTTGTTTTGATGTCATAGCTCAACTGATGCGCCGTAGAGGTTTGGTATTGTTGTGTTTGATTTGCAGGAAAAAAAAAATAAGGAGGGAATAGAAATGTAGATTCTTCAAAGGTCCAAAGTGTTGTCCTTGTCTTGTGAAATGACAGATTTGCTTACATTTCACCTCTGGAGGGAGGGGGGGGTGAAGGTTACAGGAGAAGGCTGAATCAACATTTGGCGATTTATTTATTTATTTATTTATTGTGACCCCTCTCTTTTTTTTTTTTTTATCCAACCCAGCCTGAAAGACAGTATATTTATGAATTATTTATCTAGGTTTGAAAATATTCAACTTGTGATGTCCTTGTCGTACATCTTATCTCCAAGGACATCATAAGAAGCTGTAAAGAGAAAAAAAATAAGATTCACAAAAGTGTTGACAGGATTTAAATCTCAGAACATCTGTGTGACAACAGTTATGTTTCATCTGGTGGAGCTGAAGTGTGCAAAATGCATGGTGTGTTTTACTGTACTGATGCTGAATTGTCTATATTTCCCCCTAAAAGCCTTAATGGAGGTTGAAAAGATATATTCACAGTGTCCTGCATCATCATGGCATCTTACACAGCCTCATTATTTTAGTTTAGAGGTGAGTGTACTGGACAAAAGATTATATCACAAGGTTTTTAATCACAATTATCATCTAAATGCAGTGTATTGCTGTGTTTTGCAGCTCATTTTACCTCGAGACTCATATTTTCTATAGCTCTTAATACATGACCCACTTTTATAGAACTAAAACCAAGAAAATATGCATTTTCAAATGTCACAGCGAGCTTTTTTAAAACAAAATATCCACATTTTTATCATTTGTATTCAGTACTCCGCTGTTTTCCATTAATAGACATGAAGAAGTCCCAGTTGTAATACGTGCGTGACCTCTTTGAGTTGAAATAATACTTAAATACATACTCATAAATGTAGCCCGCCACCTTTCTGTCAGCTGTTACCATGGCAACAGCCAGCCCCCTGCAAGTCTTTCCTGTACGTGAGTCCAAAAGAAAAATCTTTTCAAATAAAGGGTAAAGGTTAACTCACTTTATTATCCCCATAGGGAAATCCAGTCTGCATTTTACCCATCCTAATACAGACACAGTACCTAGCATTAGCATTAACAATTAGCATTAGCACACATTAGGACCAGTGTGTCGCTGAAGACACTCAATGACCACCTCCAGATCTTCATCAACACAGTGGTCAGAGAATTAATCTATACGTACCTGTTTTTAACGTTGGGGGAAACCGAGTGACCGAAACAAATCTCGCTAAAATTGATATTTTTATTGCAATATACAGTATGTTTTTAAGTATTTGTCACCACACGCTTCATGACCCATTTAGAATGAGCTGTGACCAACTTTTGGGTCATGACCCACCAGTTGAGAAGCAAAATATAGAGGACAGATGCAGATGCAGAGAATTTCTCTATTGGTACATTTAAAACATAATAATAAAAACGAATCACTATTTCCACTATAGATTATTGTTTTGGAGCTAAACTAATTAGTAATACCAGGGTGTATTCGAATTCTAACATACTATAAGATCTTGAAAGACTTCTGCAGACAGATTTCATCAGATTTTTACACTGTGACTCAGATCCAGTTCGACTAGAATGCACTCGTACACTCGTTTGCACTGAAACATTTCGGGTTGGGCCTTCGATACGATATGGAGGTGCACCGAACAAATACATGTCGCCTATGTGAAGAAGGCAAACACTCGCCTTAAGTTTCCACATGAACCTTGAAGCAGAGCACACAGTATGAGCAGGGTGGCCACAAGCCGAACCCATGTGCAGGGTTTTCAGGGTGGGGGTGTGGGGGGGTAAACATGACAATAAAGAGTATGACAGAGGCACAGAAGCCGGGTCGGACGTTCAGAGCGTGTTAAGTTTCGGTTTTCGGTAGTTAGCACACCCCCGCGTATAACTCCCCCCACACATACACACACTGGTCTCCACTGTACTGAAAACGTACCGAACCGAAATGTTTCTGTGCCGTTACACCCCTAGTGATAATAAATCCACTGAATCTGAGCCATGACAAAAGTCAACATAGAATGAAGCGTCATCGGCGTACGTGTTGTTGTAAACACTGCAACGTTAAACCAGTTTTATATCCGTGACTAAGATATCAGTGTTATCATTTTCCAACTTGTCATTCTATCGTAGCACAATACCTTTAAAAAGCAGATCATATCCACAAAAATCTTTGCAACACACAGTATTGTTATGTCGATTACTGAAACTTATGAATATAATTTTCGAATTTAACTCTTCGCATCTTTTCATTGTGGCTGAAGAAAAATAAAAATCAAATCTTTTTCGTCTGTAAATGTCTAATCTTTATTTTTTTCATCTTTCAAAGGCTGATTTTTCGTCCTGGATGAAACCAGGTAGCGTTTTAAACTGTTCTTTTGTGGGCAAAATATTTCATAAATTTAGATGTAGAACATTCAAAACAATTAGAATTAGATATTTTTTTTATCATTATTCAGAAAAAAGAAGATTAAGTAAAGCAATAAAACACTGAAATCTTTTGTTTTATTTGCACGTGGAACCAAAATAAACCCTAAGGCAAAAAATCCACAGTGCATTAATCACTGCCACTGATCTCCAAGGGGAATGATCATGATATAATATATAATTATGTGATTTATTGCACAGCTCTAACCCTCTCTAATAAACGGATTGGGATCTATTGCCAGCGTATATTTTATATACAACGTGACAAAAACTGCCTTTTATTTCTAGTGAATTAAACCCGCTGCATATGTATGTTAACAGTAATAGTAAATAATAAAAATGAATGTCAGATATTTCTTGAATATTTATCTTGGGAATAAAATAATTTTCAAGAAAAGCAAATTCTAAACAAGGAGAGCGAGGGAAGAGAAAATAGCACATCTCCCACTGATAGTAAACACATTCCCTATTATTATTATTATTATTATTGTTATTATTTTCCTTCTAATGATAGCGCACATTATGAGACTTTTATCCTATCTTGAAGCACCAGTTGTGCATGTGAGGACATTGTAGCTGTTCCTCTACGTTTCTTGCCATTTGTTTGCTAAAAGTATTTGTTTGCAAGATGAATTGCTGCACTGGCAGGCGAGATGACAGCCTACACGAAGATGATATTGAATTGATTTCTGAAATGTTGCAGAACGGACTAGTTGATGTGTACCACGAGACATGAATAATAAAAATTCTATTAAAAAGCTCTTGAATGGCTGACACTGGAATATTATTTGTGATGATTAATTTTCTTCAGTCATTATAAAGGGGAGTTGGCATCAGATTGCCTCTGACAAAATTGCTTTTCATTCCCTGGTGAATACCCTCAGTATGCTTTTTGAGAGCACAAAACCATATTTCTCAGTGCAGTATTATGTCAAGATAGGCTCCGGAAAAGACAACCACAGGCTCTGCTCATGTATCACCTTATTAGTAACACAAAATCTGCTGTGTTTTACCAACGCGGGGTCATTCGGACAAACACATTTCACGATGAGAAAATGAGAAATGCACGTTTTTCCATCTAATCTTGAAAAATTGATGGCGTTATAATTATTAAGTCTATAAAACAGCCACTAAATGACTGTCTTTGTATTTGTATTTCCACTTAATGAATTTGATTAACTGTATTTTAAAACTGCGCACGCTGACAGTTTGTTGTCGCGTTAAATCTGTCAAGATTTCTGAAGCAAATTACTTCTCTACGGCAGCTGTTGTTGTCTAACGCTAATTAATTTGCCGTATATGTTTGTGCTGAATGGATTCTTTACACTTCTGTGAACTCAACAGTTGCATTCCTAATTATTTTATTTTCAGCAAAACAGTCTGAACTGACTGATGCAAATACAACATAATTCAACAGGTGCATGTAAAAGCCAATTACGAAGCTTTTTAATTACTGCAGAACATCCTTTGTTGGTGGCTCGGCTCTTATATTATTACCTTGGTGCAGTTTGCATTGAAACTGTTGTTTATTAGTGCTTGTGTCTGATGGACGTTCCAAAAGCTTTAGCTAAAATGTGACAGTGTTTTAATGTCTGTGAGGTCATGTGGGTTTTCTTTTTCTTCTCCGGTTTGTCTTTTGTTTATAGTTGATGCAAATTACTCTAAATCTCCCATAGAAACTATGTATAAGTGTCTTGTCTGTAACCTTTCCCTGCACTTTTATTCTTTTAATTTATGCAGAAAAGCAAATTACCACAGAACAGTAATGGAAAGAAAAACAGGAATAGGTGTGAATTCTAAAACAAAGATCCATCATGATGTAGATTTCTGTAGTAAAACAGTAACAGATCATCAAGTTTGCTGTTTATACAAAATTATCGCCTAATACTGAATGTGAATTTCAGATTTCAGTTGGATAAATCAGTTAATTGTTGCAACATCACACTTCTACAATGAATGGGAGATCATTTGTAATTTAATGAAGCTGCCATAATGGAGAAGTGTTTAACTGATGCCTGAGAGCTTAAGAATGGTTAGCCTCTTATAAGCGGTAGCCACAGTTCTGTCTGTGTTGCCATGGTAACGCTACATGATGTTTGTAGCGACCTCCACGTACCCAGAAAAACGCTGAAAATTGTCAGAAAACAAAACATAATCCAAACAACTAGCGCTTAAATTGGCAAATATCTGAAACAAGCTAACAGAGACAAGTGTGTGTCATGAATAATTTCATAAAACAAAAGACTAGTGTGTCAAACTTTGTAGCCCTAAGCTAACACTAAACACATCCAACATTATTTCTGTACTGATAAAACTCACTGAACAAGACAAAGAAGAACAGAAATAATAGTTTCATGATGAAGCAATGATTGTGAATGTTGTCTTACCTTTGCTGTTTTCTGATCATAATACAGTTTTGTGTTAAGCTTCTGCTATCGGCTAATCCATTGTTTTGTGTTTCGTTGAAATGATTCCAACTAGAAACAAATTAGGGCTTAATATTAACATGAAGAAGCATTTTCATTCTGTCAGTGTAATCCCAAATGGAGCAGTGTGTACTTAAACGCAAGAAAATAATATAAACAAGGGTTTACTCTATCTTTTGGTGTGATTTAGAAGCCAGAACGACAAACGGTCTGGGAGGACATCGTTTTAGAAATTTTACTTTGAAAGCCACATTGCCTACTTCCTGTTGGAGTTAGCTCATGGGTGTCTGAATATCATTTGCAGCGCTTCATCAGACAAACGTTTTGGCCTTGGTTTAACGTGTCTGTGTTTCCGTTTTTGTTTTTTGTTTTTTTACATAGGTGGCGCTAGAGAGCACATTTTGGCAACTGTGGGGTTAATTTTTACATTTTATCAAATTTTTCACCATACATGACTTGCGTACCAAATTTGGTGAGTTTTTGAGGATGTTTAGGGGTTCAAATCCCAGTTGAAAACGGTGTCTGAACAATAATAATATAAAAACGAACGAATTACAAGAGGGCCTTGCCTCTCTTACCTTGCAGGCTCAGTCCCTAATAAAATAAACTTTACTGCTTTAAATAATGCTGTTGTCCATTTTAATACACGTATCTGAATTTACAAGCCGTACATTTTGTCTTTTGATGCGCACATGGTTTGTCGTTTCAAACCGTGGACATTTCAGAGTTTACGAGGTGCAGTGAATGCATCTCCACTCCTGTCTGTGTTTCAGTCTAAACCATAGATATCAGTGGGGATACAGATCTATAAAAGAGTCCAAAACACAGAACATACTCTCTGCAGAGACTCCTACTACACGATTACTTTGGTAAAAACATGTATCTGTCAGTGTGCCAAACAGACATCTGAGATTCACTTGCTTAGCGGAAAATCTAGCTGCATGTAACATTATTTCTTCTGTGCTTTTTATTTATTTGCAATGTTTAAACAGACACATACCCTTATACATCACCTTTTTTATTACACTGGTCATATGGGAGCTATCCAACGTGGCAAAATTAGCGGTAAAATTAGAAAATCTGCTTCATTTTCCTGGAACGCTGTACAGCATACATTAAAATATTAATTTTAAATTTTAATTAATTTATGTATTAATTCCGTTTGCTGTACTTTATCACTGTAAATGTAATGGTAATGGCCTTATTGATCGCTCAGGATTTAAGTAAAAGTGTATGACAGCCAATAGACCTATACATATTATCTGTATTTATCGTTTCTGGCGAACATAACTTTATCTTATTCCCATTTTGAGATTCTTTTACTAAATGTTGGATGGACAGATACATCAGTCAAATATCAGTATGAGCATATAAGATGTTATTTAAGTTTTTTTTTTTTCTTATGTTTTGTATTGTGTTTTTGTTTGAAATAAACTAAACTATTTCACTGATGTTTATCTAAGAAAATATGACTGATTGTATTGAATTACAGTGTTAAACTGGTAATCACAGCACATTCTTAAACCTTTAAATTCTAAATCATTCACTGTGAAATTTCAAGGGCATCACTCATATTGCATAACATTTGTGTATAATTTGTGTAATTTTTGCATTTCACAAATTCATCCGACGGGCCAGATCTGACCTTTTGGCGGGCCTGTTTTGGCCCGCAAGCCATATGTTTGACACCTGTGATTTAACCCTATAACTCCAAACGTATCATATTTGATACATGAGTTTTGAAGCCCTCTACATGATCAGTGTAATATTTTTTTATTGAAAACCCTGATGTATACAATTAGATACACGCAATACACAGATAATCCACCAGGGGGAGGAATTTATTCACCAGAGGCCTTTCCAGTGACACTACAAGACTGTCATTAATGAGGAGGGAGGCAGAACTTTGACAATTTTGTAAAGGAATTACCAATTTGTTAGACACGTTTGTTTTATATTATGTTTTTGTTTGTTCAAAAATAATAATATTTGAGCTTTGAGCCCCGACGTATCAAATATGATACAAATTGAAACTCATACATGGAAATTGATATTTGAAAAAATGTTTTTTTGGTTGTTCAGAAGGACCAATAAAGGCTCCGGTTTCAAAGAACTGGAATTTTCTGCCAATGATTTAATGGTTCAGGCTTTACGGGGTTAACATGATGCTCTACTGGGAACCGGTTCTCGATTCCCGTCCCTACAAATAAATATTCACACCTCTAGACATTAGTGTTATTATTATTATATTATAGCCACTTGATCCATGTCTTCATCCACACTGTCTTGTTCTTCTTCCCAGAGTTACTCCAGTCAAGGCAGAGGCAGCGGCGGCGGTGGCGGTGGAGGAGGAGGAGGAGGAGCGGGAGATGAAGACTACGAGATCCCCCCTATCACACCACCCAACCACGCAGACCCCTCTCTGCTGCACCTCATGGAGCACGAGTCAGGTTATCCTTTCCACTCCCTGCCTCACAACGGGCTGCTCAACACCTACTCCTACCCGGAGCTGCCCGCCCTCATGATGTCCAACATGCTGGGTCAGGACACACACCTCCTCTCGGGGCCTATGCACTCAGTGAGTACACCGGTTTTGTCCGTCCTTTTTTAGCCCGGGCCCTTTGTGATCATGCAAGTCAAGCGCCGTGGTAGGCTATTAGTCTTCGCGGTCAGAGGCCTGGAAGGTAGCCAGCAAGTCAGCACAGAAAAGATTTTACTGAAGGTTTTGTGGAAAGTTTCTCCAGAATGCTGGCGAAATATTTGATCTTTTGCTACTTTGCGGTTTAGAAAAGAAAATGTGACTGATTATTGAATTACAGTGTTAAAGTGGTAATCAGAGAACAAGCCCATTATTAAACCTTTAGAATCTCCATTAGCTATTCACTGTGAAATTTCAAGGGCATCGCTCATATTATAGATATTAAAGTTTGTATGATTACATTTGTGTTCATTCAGAGATAATGGAATAAAGGGCTGAATGAATTTTGACCATTTCTATGCATAAATAATGAAGTTTCTGTGGTTCTCTGTCGCAAAAGGAAGGATAAATAATGACAAAATCCAAATAAATGAACCAAATGACATGGGTGATTTTGGTCCCATTATCGATATCACTTATCGATACAATTCCTTATCGATTCTCTCTTGTATTCGAGTGATAAACTGCTGTACAAACAGTTCGGTTTGCATTAACTCTTTAACCCAGAAGGACCCAGTGTGACTTTTGTGGCAGTTCCCAAATTATTTTTTTCACTTTATTTAACCTTTCCTACATGATTTATCAGCATTTTTTTTATATTATCCTCTGAATTTTGCATTTTTCCGGTGAAAATTATCTATTTTCCCATGTTTAATTGACTGATCATTAAGATGTTCGTAAAAGCTTAGAGTAAAGTCAAAGGTTATTATATCAAAACAGGGGGAAAAAATGGAAGAAAAGGTGACTTTTCAGTAAAATATATTATTAACTGGACACAAACCCAGTGTGTCCGTCCACTGTCATTGATCCAACTCCATGGGTTTTACTGGTGAATCAATGTTGTTGAAAATGACTGTGTTTCCACGGTAACTACGGAGCCTCTGAACGTCCAAATGCGTCATATCTGATGACCATGAAAAGATGAATAACTGTATTTTACACCAATTATTTACATGCATTGATAGGATTAATGGATCACCAGTTTAGATCAGTAGATGCTTTTGGCTGATGGTGGATGTTCGGGTCTTTATGGGTTAATGTCAAATACGTACTAACATTTTCACTTGATTGGAACAAACCTCTTAAAGGTTTATAAAAGGTGTCATCAAAAGCTTCCTAAAATAATAGGTTTTTTACCTAAATCATCATATACTCAATTTCCAGTTTTGTTTCTTTAAAAATCAGAAAAAAAACGGATTATTTTAGAAAGGTGACGATATGATACGACAGATACAAAATGAAGGCATGGACGTGTAATGAATGACAGTACATTTATATTATTATCTTATATTTTTACAGTATCTTTTTCATCCATTTCCTGCTCTGTGTAAACAGAGAAGGAAAAAAACGGCCTTTACCGGCGCTATTTATAAGTGAAACAAAATGTTCCGCTATGAATTATTTTATTTTCATGATAGTTTACCCGTTTTCACCCACTGTGGAAAACGAAAGGTCGAGGGATAAGGCAGCCCAGTTAGAGGGTCTTCAGTTCCTCTGTGTGGACTGTAACTGGTCTCCCCTGGGTCGGTGTGGGTTTTCCAGGCCCTCCCACTGTTGAACACATGCACCTTGATAGGTTATAGATGGACTGTGAGTGTGAATGGTTGTGTGTCTGTGCAAACCAGCCCTGTGATGAACTAAAGATCTGCAGGAGTTGGACCAGGTCTTCACTTAATGTTCATCTCATGAGCCTGTAAAGGGCTAAGCAGCGATGGAAAATGAATGAATGAAGGGAAAATGGAGTTTTCGTCCATCATACTGTGTTTTTCCATACTGCAAGAAAAAATAGTCTCCCTAACTATGACCAAACCAAATTATTTTGTATTGAGCACAAAAAAATTGCAAATAAGGTAAGATTTTTTTTTTTTTTTGTGATTTGCATTTTTTTATTTTCTTTGTCCAAACATACCACATCAACACGTATCTAACATTAAAATTAGAACACTGATAAATCACCCACTTGCCCACCAACCTGTAACAAGAAGGGGTCTTCCTATCAATATTGTGGCTTTTTATCCCACACACACCCACTTTGAGTACCCATGTATATATATAAACACATATACATATACATACACACACACATACATACACATAGACATTTACGTACATATACACATATACATACACATGCACATACACTATAAATATCCACACAGAGGTGTCTAATCAGTATACACACATATATACATACGGCATAGAATTATTGTATTTTTGGTATACATCTTCATGGTCTTAAGTCTGGGTAAGACTTTTTTTAAAGGTTTTTATTGATATTTTTGATTGAACACATAAAGATTAGCAACACTGACTAAAACAGATAACATCATCTTAACAGTATCAGTAACGGTAATCAGCACCAAGCCTAACTATGACTGGAGGAAAAAAAGAAGTAAATCAGTCAATGAATAAATAAAAATAATTCTTCAAGGCCAGGCAAACACAGAAGTTTATGTCAACACAGAAAATGAATAAATACAGTCATGTAAATTTAAAGTACCTCAAGACATAGTTTTACTTTTATTTACTTCAGAGCAAAGTAGAACAAAGGTCCAGGCACTGAAAGATCGCATTAGATTAGACTGATATACACTATATAT
>JAPQRP010000028.1:35067166-35080389 GCA_037367295.1 Apogon hyalosoma
GCTGATATCTATCCATTTTCCATGTTTTCTTGATAATAACCAAAATCACTTCAGTTCTTCCATCAGTATCTATGTCACCGTACTGACAAAAACAGTGCTTTTACTCATTCCGTGTTTTCTTTTCTGTCTGTTTTAGTCACATGATACACACAGGAGTCAGGACTGGATTGCATAACCATTGTTTCTGATGACTTTTGACGGTTTAATAATTTTTTCCGTGGCTGTAGAATCAGGGAAATCACTGCCAGCCAGTGCTTTCTAGGCACTGTGTTGCCAGCAGGTGGCGATGTGGATTATATTACACATGTCTCTAATAAACAGAGTAGAAGAAGCAGATGATTCTGTTGTTGAGCTGTAGTCAATGATGGCTGTTAAGATTCCATCAGATGTAACTCTGCTGCTGTTTGTAGGTCACATATATTCATAGAAAAATGAGAGACTATAGAGTAGATGATATTTTTTTGACTTTTTGGCCATTATTTTAAGAAGGTGATGATATTTAGCCTTTGATTTGGACCAAGAGGAGAGATCTGCACAAGGACGGTGTGCATTTCTGGTATGTTTTCAACCTTTATGTTAGCTCCTGAAATCATAACCTGTTCAGGTCTAAACCCATTTCTCAGCTGAAAATGACATTTCCAAAAGTAAAGCAGTAAAAGTTTATTAACAACAACATTTTTCCTCAATAAACGATGGTTCAATAGAATGATAAACACATATGAGACTGATGCAGAAGTGTCTAAATCATTATCAGATGTACTGTTTCAGAGTAAATGCAACTAGAATACAGCATAAACATATAATTTTCACTTACGCCTAAAAACAAACACAGTACATGGGATGAAAAGCACCAGATTGATCCTGGTTTAGTGAGTAACCAGGTTAATATTAACTCCACACACTCAAACATAATAGGCGACAGTGGCTGAGTGTCCATAAAATGTCAGGCACATTTCAAGCACACTTTTAAGAAGTCGCAAAAATAAAAATGGGAATAATGTGTGTTTCGGAGCTCGTGTTCCGTGCGTCATCGTTTGACCAGCAGGTGGTGCTGTAGGCTGTTACACACGGCTCTGATAAAGAGACGAAGAAGCAGAGAAGTCAGGTGTTTTCTCCGTAAAATGGATCTCTTTGTCATGGATGAGACAGAGAATGAACTCAGTCACAACTCTCCTCATTAGTCCAGATGTCCGCGCTCTCCGAGTGCTTTTCTACTCATTCATGATTTATTTTGATCATATAGGCATTTTATAATTTTAATCGCAAGCACAGTGTGATGGTCGACAGGCGGAACCCTTTAACTGACGATCGATTACGAACGGTACACGAAGTCGCAGAGCCGGATCCTTGGAGTGCGACGTGCTGTGAGCGTGCTCATGAAGAAGAAATATTAGCAAATGCCAGAAAAATGGGAAAATGCAAGTTTCAGCAGAAGTGACTGGAGGAGGAACTATTCAGAACCCGGTTAAAGCCTGTGGACGGTCAACTGTCATAAAACTATATATAAAACTGTATCTGCAGTTGGACGCGGGCATTCAATTTGTTTCAAGTGGCATCAGAAAGCATTAGATTTGCTGATACCTGCAGAAACGCCGCTAAAAGAAAGCTACTCAGGTTGATTAATACAGCTGATACTTGTTACGGAATAGTTTTAAGAGCAGCGTTGACGACACTGACAAGAGGAAATACAACCAAATCAGTGGAAGCGATCATTTTCTTCGCTGCCGTTTCCACCCCTGGCACCTTCCTGTTAATGCAGATCTATGACATCCTCTGGGCCAGCGAATGACTGTGCCTTGTACACAGCAGCATCCTGAATAAAGAAAGGCCCGTGGATTGCATTGTTTAGTGCCGTCTTGTATTAACAACAGACAGTGTAGTGCGGGGAAGATTCCTTTTGTCATTCCATTTGTTCTGCAGCCAAACAGGCTCATTTCTCTGGCCGGGCGGCTGCATATGTGTGCGACCGTGTGTGCGTTGTATCCCTCTCCTCCTCCCATCTATCTGTCAAGGTGTCTATTGATCATTACCTCGGCCCCAGCTCTATTCATACAAATGGGCTCCATTACTTTCTAATCAACACTGATGGCTGGAGATGAGCAATCTGACAGCTCATCATAGGGGCCTGCAGAGGGCGGAGTGGGGTGGAGATGGAGGTGGGGTGTTCGGTGGGCGCTGCACCTGCTCAGAGTGATACTGTCCAAAATGAGAAGCGTCATGTTTGGTTGATTTTAGGAGAGGAGGTTGGTGTTTTGTATGTTTTGGTTTTTTTTTTTCCATTTTTGTCTTTTAAGTGCAGCCGAGGATGTTTTCAACCTCGACCCTGTTTCTCCACATGTCAGCTTGTCTGTTTATGTGTATGTGAAGTGATGCAAAATAAATAGTGAAGGCTGTCAGACCGAGGATAGACGGGAAATTAAATATATGCGTCCTCATTACGCGGGGAGAATCGGTATGCTAAAAAAGGTTTGCGGTCGACGGCTTTGAGTGTCAAAACCGCAGCGGACAAGCAGCGCTGCACTCAAGTATCTGAGACAGAATTAAAGAGGGCAGCAAAGGGCAACTGGGAGATGTTTAAAAGTTTAATTTCTTATGTTCTGTCATTTAAGGGTTTTTACGGCACTTTTGGAGTAGCTTCACTATTGAGGAAGTGTTTAATGCTAAGGTCTATAATGGGAAAACGGCTTCATCTTATGATAATTAGTAAAAATGATAAACGTTACCATTTTTCCTCAAAATGAAACCCTGCATTCACTAAATGCATGATTAGAATCTATATTATATTGGCTGTGATTAAAAACGTGGTTTTAATGGGAGTCAATGGGACATTTTTGTGCCGATTAAGGTAGTAAATGTTAAATTTGACATTGGGAAAAAAAACTGATGATGCATGAAAGTCAATGTTGTCAATTTTGCCATTTCCAAGAGTGGGATTTAAAAGAAAAACTTTTACCCAGCATTTATTTTTTGGAAAATAACACAGTTTTTATGTTTATGTTTAGTAAAAACATCAAAATCATCACAATCACTATGACAGCTCAAATTTTTTCTTTGTTTTAGTGTAAACAAAGTACAATCACATGAAAATCTTTACATTTACAAATTATCCTTTCACAAAAAAAAATGTGAATAACCTGAATATGAACAACATGAAATATCTTAAGGGAAGCAAGTGCAATTTTGACAATATTCTGCCTGTTACTAAATATTTTGTGCCTTTTTAAATCCAATGTGATCTTTAAATGTGAAAATGAGAATCTGAGGCGGAATATTGTTAACATTGCACATATTTTTCTTAAAGGGGTCATATTTATCTAAACCCACTTTTATTAGTCTTTGTTTTATTTATGTATTTGGATCCTAATGGTTCATACAGTTGGAATTTGAACCCTCCAGGTGCTGCAAAGCTATCTTTAGCTTCATTCTGGCAAAAATCGAGTGGATTTCTACAACCTGTTTGAATTCCTGCTTAATTTGTTACATTTTATAACTAGTTGCATCACGACATTTGCACATATAAGATCAAGACTTCCAACAACTATTTCTCCGAGTTCGACATAATTGTTCATCAGCAGCAGCGGTTGGAGTAAAAACTAAAAATATGTCCAAACTTTGAGCCGATTACCTAAAATGTTCAGTTGTTGGTTGTATTAACGAACTCAAGTGACTGAACGGGACAGACAGCACTGTCAGTAACCTGTGGGGGGGGTAGGGTCATGTGCATTTAAAGGGCCAGCGCTCCAAACGACCTTTCTGGTGTCATTACTCAGATATAGGGTTGAAGGTGGAGCTGTGGAGTTGAATGAATGAAGAATTCAGACCCAAGCAGAGCATTTACAGTTTATGGAGACCACAGGGAAATGTTTGAAGATGCATAATTCCATTTAAAAAAAAGCAACATATCACTCCTTTAAGAAATTCTACATTGTTCATGTTATTCATATTTTTTAAAGGAGGATATCATTATTATTCATAATGTAATTTTACTTTTTCACTGTCATTATTGTACTGGTTCGGTTTCAGATCATACCGGGCTGAGTTTGACACCATTATGTTAAAGTAAAAAACTAACCGAAGCTGATGTTTTCCCTCCTCAGACGTACAACGACCCTGAACCAAAAAGTGCCCAGCAGACCAGCCAGCCCTCCCACCTGCTGCCGCCGAAGCAGCCCCTGTACAGCGTGCCCCCCCAGCCCTCTTCTCCATACCTGGGCCCGCCGGGCTCCTTCCCCCTGTCGGACCTCCAGAGCTACGCCGGGCCGCCCCGCCACACCCTGGCCCAGACCCTCAGCCAATCCCAGATGCTGCCGCCCAGCATGAGTGCCTCTCCCCCCGCCCCCTTCCAGATCAGCCCGCCGCTGCACCCCCACACCCAGCTGTCCCTGCACCAGAGCTCCCTGCTCAACCAGCCAATCCGCATGCAGCAGTCACAGCCAATCATCTCACACCAAATGGGGCTCCAGGCACCTCTGCATTCCCCTCCCCTCAGCCAACAGGTGGGTCTGAACACTAGCAAAAAACTGAAAACGATCAATAATCATGAGCATTCTGGTAGGATTCTGCTCGGCTTTTTATTATATTTTGAGTGAGACTCTGCTCTCGTTTTGTGTTTTTATTGTTTCATGTTGTTTTTTCTATAGTTATGTTTTTATGACTCATGTAAAGCGCTTTGTTTCAGCTGTGGTTGTTCTTAAAGTGCTCTATAAATAAAGTTGAGTTGAATATCGTGTCCTTCCTAAAATAGCTGCCGATGTAATTTTTTTTTTTCAGATTTTTCAGAAAACACAAAAAAACTTAACCAGAAATTGTCTATTTGATGATTTAGGTAAAAAAGTTATCTTTATTTTACAAATGTGACAATATAAATATAATCAGTAAAACAATAGATGTGTAAAACATTCCAAGAATAGAAAGACTTCATGTTTACATCAAGTTTATCCTTCATTATTTCCAGAATTTGCAGTATTTAGCAGCATAGGATTAAAAGTAAAGATTAAAATAAAGAGTATAAAGGAACAGTCAATGAAGCTATAATAATAAAGAACAGATGAATATATAAAACACTGAAATGTGAACACTATTTACAATAAATATTACATTTGACTCTCTAACTATTCTTCAGTTTTCATAGAAGGGCATAAATAAAACTTTAAACCTAAAAGAAATAATGATTTCACAATTATTATGACAATTATTCATTTTAGCTGTTACAAATTTTTATCATGATAGTAGTTTTTTGTCCATATCACATGAAAATGACACGTGATATCAATTTTGTACAAGAAATTAAAAATCCATAACATTTATTTATATGTATATCTATCACTTAATATGCTGTTAATATCTATATGTTAATATGTTATAGAAGTTTGGGCTTTAAAAACCGTTCTAACTGTAATATCATCTTATCTGTGTTATCATTCACTTTTTCCTTTTTCAAAGCAAAAAAAAAAAAAGGTTAAATTTACTCACAATTTATCGTGTAATAGCGCACAAAAATACTCTAAACAAAGATCACTTTATCAGATTTACTGTTTCCGTTAAATTTACTTGCAAACCAACTATTTTAATGTGACTCTGAAACACCTGTGATAAAGCACAAGTGTCATGTTAGGAAAACAAGTGTAATTTACAATCCTGTTTATGTGTGTTTCATGCATAAAGTAAATTAAGCAGGTAAAAAATAAAGTAATGTAATCCATTAATGAAGCTCAGAGGCAACACGTAAACAATGGTTTTAAAGTCATGACTCAGCAGAGTGTAACGCCAGTGTCGAAAACTATAACCGAAGCTTTGATAAATGATAATCCTGCAGCAGATTAATGAGTGTCTTTCCTGCTCTCATCCCTGCAGGGATTCTCCCATATCCAGGCTGATTATCAGAACAGTGTCGGGGGCTCACAGTCTCCGGGAGCCCCCAACCCGGTGCACGGCCAGAACCCCGACTGGGATAGTGAATACTGCAACAGGGACTGTGGACCCAACCACTGCGGGTGAGCCATGAGCCACGCATTGTGTCAAGACGGAGGTGACATTTGTACAACAGTTTGAGGACTAAAAATAAGAATAAGTCCAAATGGTGTCCAGAGCAGATCAAATATATATATAGATGTGAAAAGAACTAAGTATCGTTACTCCTCAGCTGCACATGAGCACAGTTTTAGGACGGGAATAGAATAGAAAAACTTGAACGTCTACTTTTTTTTTTTACTTACAAAAAGCCGAAATTTGCCCGTCTGCATCCCGTACAATCAGTCGTAAATCAATACACAGGAGAAAAATAAGTCCCATCACACATAAAAATTAAAAAATATAACATGATGATGCACAAAACAACTACAGGTATGAGTTATATGTTCGGATTAAACTGATAAACAGGTGGTTCCAGGCACAACAAGCCCCGCCCCTCGCACAAACGATCCAGCTGATGTCATCATGTCTATGCGTGTGACGATGTCAGCGTATCAATTGCCTCTATACATGTGCCAAGTTTGGAGTAAATTGAAGCAAAATTGATGTTTTTATAGACATTTGAAATTTCACCCATTATAAGTAAATGGGAGATGAAAAAATATTTTAAAAATAAAAAATTTGAACTTTGACCTACTTTTCCCAAACATTCTAACAGCAAATCTATTAGTTGAATTCATACCAAATTGGGTTTGTAGCTTGCCAGTGACCAAAAATAGATATCATTACAGTTTGGGAAAAAGTACAACAAAGTTACGATTTTTAATATGTTTTTTTTTTCTCCATTTACTTATAATGGGTGAAATTTGAAATGTCTGTAGCAGCAAAACTATTGGTTGAATTTATACCAAATTGACTTTATAGATTACCAGTGACCCAGAATGGATCTCATTACCTTTTGGGAACAGTAGGTTAAAGTTCAAATTTTTTATGAATTCTTAAAATCTTCCCATTTACTTACAATGGGCCAAAAATGTGCGAGGGGCAGGGTTTGTTGTGCCTGGCACCACTTGTTTGGATTTTTCTCAGAGCTATAAAAGTGTTGCAGTTCAGTCAAAAACCTGTCGGAATCATATCCAGTGTCTTTCAATCAAATCCCACAGACACAGTAATATGTAAAGTTACTATTCAACACAGAAAAAAGTGCGTTTTCAGTCAGTGTTGCCATAAGCCTTGACAGTTTTCATTAGGAAACACAGAGTAAAGTGTCAAACTGACAACATTTAGACTGACATCTTCATAAACATTGACATAAGGATGTGTGATTCTGATGCTACTGACAGTTTTATTGACTTTTGACACATAAACTAAGCATTTTGAGCAGATAATCTACTGTGTTTTGCAGTTTGGGCACATTGGTCTGAGAAATGCACCTGCTATTGTGTAAACTTTAATGAAGCGACTGAGAAAACCTGTAAAATACAACACATTTTAGAATTAAATTAGTGCTTTACAATCTTACAAACTGCAGATTCAGATGTCTGTAATGTTTTTACAGCTCCATTAAATCGTATTTATTTTTCCTCTCGGTGTTGATTTAATTTCAATAAATCCTCACATGATTCAATATCTCGGCAGATATCAAAGATTAGATAGAAAGTCCACAAACTGAAAACAGATTTGTGCATCAGAAGTTTGTTTTTCCTTCATTAATCATGTGTTGCTGTCGATAAAACTAGACATAAAGTAGATGAAAGTAACTCTAGAATAATAATTAAAAAGCACAGTACTTTCACTTCAACGCTTTACTCTTACTCGACTTTTTTTTTATTTTTTCCATATATTTTACTTAAGGTTTTTCAATATAATAACATTGAACCAACACTAACACCTTTACAGAATAATAAAATAACACAAAATAAACAAAAATTCAAAAAACTAAATTTGAAATTAACCCATAAAGACCCAAACACACACTATCGACAAAAACTATCTACCGATCTAAACTGTTTAATACCTGTGGATCCATTAATCCTATCAATACATGTAAATAATACAGTTTGTCGTCTTTTCATGTTCATCAGATATGACCCATTTGGACGTTCAGAGGCTCCGTAGTTACCGTGGAAACACCTTCATCTTCTACAACATTGATTCACCAGTAAAACCCATGGAGTTGGATCAGTGTTTTTATGTTTAGTCAGTGATAATTTTGCTGAAAGTCACGTTTTCCTAATTTTTTTTTTCTGATTTGATATAATGACCTTTGAATTTATTCTGAACTTTTACAATCATCTACATAACCCGTGAATTACAAACAGGAAAATACGTGAGTTACACTTTACAAGAGGATGATATTACAATAAATGGTGATGGATCATTTATTAAAGGTTAAATATAGAGAAAAATCCATTTGAGAGCTGCCACAAAAGTACCACTGGGTCTTTATGGGTTAAAAAAAAATAAAACATTCACACACATAACCACATATGTATTATAAAATAAATGAATAATAAGTAAACAAAACGGCTGCCGACAATTATCCAAACACACAGACGCACTCAGAGTCTCTCAGTACAAACATCCCAGAGGGTCAATAAAATGATATATAAAGCAAAAGACTTATGGGTGGTACTTTTAACTGCTTTTACTTGTGGGCGGGGTCAAGGGCGTCACAGATGGACCGCCCACTACTTTTTGATTCATAACTTTTCAACCAGACAAGTTTAAGACAAATATTCCATATAATTGTAAAGGTCTAAATCCCATCTTAAACATACTCAAAGGGCAAAATTTAGCTTCAGATATTTTTAAATGAAAAGTATGAAAAACTGCTCCAACCAAAAACTAACATCAATTTTTCTGCAAGAATTCCAAAGTTTTCTAAAGTGAAGTTCCTCTGACATTTTCCTCCTCGAATGTATTCAGTTTCTACCTTAAACCCTCTACTTTACAACCTAATAATTGTTTAGAGGAAAAAAATATTGGATCAAACCTAAATAGCAAGAGTTAAGAAAAATGGCAGCGTCACAAATGGACAACAAAAGTAAATATTAAATTAAACATTTTTTATTACAATTATCAGTATCATATACATTTTAGAACAATATTTACGACATACAGATATTAACATATTCAAATGTATTTTGCATAGATATATACATGTATGTGTCTAGAATCTGACATAAATAATATAATAGTCAAATATCAATGTATTTAGAATTAATATAGTTTATTTGTGAGCGTTCATAAAATGAACCCAGAATCACTTTCCGAAACATTCACGCTCGTAAAACTCATGAATTTTTTTTTCTCATTTCAAAATACATTTTCCTGAAAATATAAGTAATTACCTACCCAAAAATATAAGTTTGGTGCAGGTTATTGTAATTGAATTTTTTTGGACCAGATGTTAACCTTCCCTTGACTTCGCCCTTGTCGTGGTGTACTTTTGCGTGGCTTTGGCGATAGTTTTACTCAAGAAAAAGACCTGATCCGTGCTCACAAAGTCAAATAAGAAAAGTTCAGCCCCTCTTAAATAATAATGCAATCCAGGACAATTGATTGGTGAATAGTAAAGAGTCGTCTGACACTTGCTCATTTTCCAAATCAGTTGCTCTAGACCACTTCACTTTCACACTTAGGGAGTCAGACAGTATTAATCATAAACTGTGATTTTCTCAGCTAAAGCACAAGCAGAGCGTCTCGTTGAAATTGAAATGAGTAATGCAGGAGTAGAACAATGCTATTACTGACTCTTGGAAAGAGTGTGACATCCAATTAAGTTTCCTGTGTTTGGCTCAGCACACATTGCCTTATTGAATCAAGCTATTCAAGCAAAGTGGGGGGTGGGAGGTGGTGGTGGGGGGGGCGTTGTTTTGTCTCGTACCTGAAACCGGATGTTGCTATTCTGAGAGTCAGCCAGTATCTCCTGTATTTAGAGCTGATTCATCTGTGTGTCAAACGGGATCGCGTCTCGGTCAAATCCCGTTTGACGCCCTTTGAAGCAGATTGAGTTCTTCTCTTAAAACCGTCTCCTTCGCTGTCAGATCGTTGGAGTTCGGAGTTTTGGCGAGAACTGAATCGGCGCCGGCGTGTCAGTGAAGATAACGGGAGAACAGAGTTTGCGTTTGACATTTCAAATACACACTGACCTGCAAATTTTGACTGTAGCATCTTAGTTTTCTTTTGTTTTTGGTTTTGGTTTTTTTTGTTGTTTGTTTTTAGTCGATTGATGCCTGTTGTTTGCAGACGGCTTTCATGTTTGTTCTGCAGCTTTCATAGCTCATTTGTACTATTACTTGTGACTGTAGTAGTATTATTGTTGCTGTTATTTGCACTAACAGTTGCAGCAGTAGTATATCCATTAGTAGTACTTGTATTTGTAGTACTATTAACAGGTATGGACGTTCGTTCTAGCTATTGGTAATTATACTGGCACCAGCTGTTCTAGTTCTAACAGTTCTAGTTCAGTCTGCCTAACCCTAACCCTAACCCTGAACATAACATATTTAACCCATAAAGACCCAGGGCTACTTCTGTGGCAGTTCTCAAATGAATTTTTCTCTGCATATAACCTTTCTTAAGTGACTTGTCATCATTTATTTATAAAAGTATCCTCTGTATTTTGCATTTTATTAGTATAAATCAGTCATTTTCCTGTATTTAATTCACTGATCATGAAGATGTTCATACCCAGCCAGTATGTCCATGTGGCCCCAGAAGGGTTACATTTGGGCTGCATATGAGGGTCCCACGTGGGTTTGTCTGTGGTTTCCATGGCGGCCCCACATGTGTTTGCCCATATCAGAATCAGAATCTCTTTATTGTCACTGTATGAAGTACAACGAAATTGAGGTAGAGCTCTCAGGTTCAGTGCAAGACTTTACAGACAGACAACAAATATCAGTAAAACAACAATAAACATCAGTAAAAGGCACAGTTATTTACATTAAAAAATAAAAAGTATTCCAAACTAAGATATTTGTAAAACCTAGAATTTAAGTAGTGCAAATGACACGAAAGATAAATATCTTGGGATAAATAGTGTGAAAAATAAATAATATCAGATGTTCAGATCTCTGATTCTGATCTGGGCAAACATATGTGGGGTCACCGTGGAAACTGCAGATAAACCCACATGGAGCCGTTATATGCAGCCCAGATGTAACCCCCCTGGGGCCACATGGACTTGCTGGCTGGGTAAAAGCTCCGATTAAAGGTGACGGTTATTACACCAAAAACTGAGAAAACTGAATAAAAACCAACATTTTCATCAAAATATATCATTAAATGAACATAAACTAAGCATCTCCATCCACTGTCACTGATCCAACTCCATGGGTTTTACTGGTGAATCAATGCTGTAGAAGATGATGGTGTTTCCGCGGTAACTACGGAGCCTCTGATCGTCCAAATGGGCCACATCTGATGACCATGAAAAGACGACAAACTATTTTAACCCAATTATTTACACACATTGATAGGATGAATGGATCAGCAGCTATGAAACAGTTTAGATCAGTAGATGCTTTTGGCCGACGATGGATGTTTGGGTCTTCACGGGTTAAAAATGCCCCACTCGTCCCATCCCCAAGAATGTGAGGCCCAGACCAGAGTTACATTTAACTATCAGGTAGCAATTTATCGTCACTCAGAAGAGAAACTGTGGCCAAAATAAGAAACAGAAAGGATGTCGCAACTAACCCAACAACAACTGTCAAAAACAAAATAAACAAAAGACGATCGGTGCGACCTAACCTTAACCAAAACAGGAGAAAAAGTACAAACTAAAAGGGCTTCTCATTCTTACTTTCTGCCTTTACAATATTTAATGCAATTTACAATATTTGCAAAGTTCACTCATTTCACAGTTTGCATGTTCTCCCTGGGTTCTCCCTGGGTTCTCCCTGGGTTCTCTCCGGGTACTTCCCTACAAATGCACTGATAGGTGAATTGGCCGAGCTAAAAACTTGCCCACAGCGACTGGTTGTTCATGTCTATATGTTCAGCCCTGCCGTGAGCTGATGACTCGTCCAGGTGAACCCCGGCGACCCCCACGACCCTAGTGAGGATGAAGCAGTTCAGAAGATGATTGATTGACTGATTGATAGATATTGAATTTGCTCGTCAGGACAAACAGTTGTAACTGTATTTACGGCGTATGTGCTGACGTTCTGCCTTCTGTCTCCTCAGCAGTGGCATGGGAGCGCGGGACAAGCCTCTCTACCTCACTTGAAGCTGAAAGACCTCCAAATGTCAGACTCCAGGGAGCTTTCCAACATGACGTCATCTGTGTATCGCTTCTACACCATTTTTGCTTTTCTTTTCTTTTTTTTTTTGTCTTTCTCTGAAGGATTTCAAAAGTCCCAAAGACTGCTACAGTAACTTCACCTATTTGCCAAGCACTTAGATCGGCCTGAAGCCCGGGGGCACTTCTCTCGCTTTATTTTTATTTTATTTTATTCCTTACTTGTCGGTGAACTTTCCTTTTTTTTTTTTTTTTTTTCCGAGGGCAGCGAGCTTTAAGCTTATGCCAACGTACTGGAAATGAAGACCAAAAAAAAAAAAAAAAAAAAAAAAAAGAAAAAAAAAAAAAAAAAAAAAACAAAAAAAACGTCTTCTCATTTTGTTTTGAATTTTTTTAAGATGCTTTCTCTCCTCTTCGCTCCATTACTCTGTTTTTTTGCCATGGACTGTCCTCATCGGGGAGATGAAATGCTCCAAGCATACTCAAAGTGTAGGGGTCTTGGATAGAAACTAGAATATAGTTACCTCAGCAGGGGTGGATGTACTTCAGGACGAGACGGATGGAAACACCCTGACTGAGTCCAAGCAAATTTTTAATCGAAATCGTCGCAAATACATAACATCCACGCCCCTGAAGTTGAAAGACTCCTCCATTTCCTTTATTTCTCACAGAGTGATTGTAAATATCACCAAAATGGATCCCTCTTATGTGTGTATTTAGCTGCAGTCCCTTGCTTTAATTCTTTTTTTTTTTTTTTTTTTACTTTTTTCTTTTTTTGGTTTTGTGATTTCTGTGCAGGCGGATTCAGTGAGGGAATACACACACTAAAACTTGTGTCGAAACTGTGTTCACTGATCTCGTTTCTCTCCGGAAAAAGAGAGAGGGAAATGCAAAAGACTGAAAAATGTTCCTCCAGTGGTTCCTTTTTGCTGGCGGAGCTCCGGTAGAGAGTGTCGCTCTCTTCACATGGCCTCAGGACTTTACAGAACTGTAGAGGTCAAAGGTAGAAACCTCTCCTTTTAGCTCCTCCTCCTGATGGTCAATAGGGACCCAATCCCACCTG
>JAPQRP010000028.1:35085326-35097058 GCA_037367295.1 Apogon hyalosoma
TTTTATTTACTGTGTATATTTTGCAATTCAAGATGGCCGCCAACTGATGACGTCATAATATGCAAATTAGATGAACAGAATCACCCTCAACATATACTTTTTTCTGCATATACTAAACATTCTAATTCACAGTATACCTCTATTTCCCAACAGTTTCATACAATAACTATTTGAATTAAGGAGGCCAAAAATGAAGGATGATCAGAAAAAAAAAGGGGCGGCCAAAGGGTTAAGTAATATAGTAAAAAATGCTCCAAGAAAACATTTCCTACCCCACCTTTAAAAGCGGTGCGTTATCTGTACGCAATTCATGATATCACGTTGTCTATTTGATCAAAACTCACATTTTATTCCAATAATAGGAACTTGTCTTCAGCATTGCAATGACTCGAAAAGTAGCCTGGTTTCAGTCAGGTAACACCAAGACTGTCATTTTTATTTTATTTTTATAATATACAAGACAGGTCGAATGCTGAATGAAATGACATGGACCCTTTACTCTTTGCTGAACTGTGATGTATTTTACTTCCTGTATGCAGCCACAGACAAACAACATTAAAGTGTTTTTGTCGAGGTTTGACCCACATGTAACTATTTAAACACTTTCTATGCAGTGCAGATCTGACGTCGGAAATTTACACAAAAGTGTGAGAAAAAAAAAAAACAAAAAACGCTGCATGTTTGTGTCTTCGTATACACACACATTGAGGTTTGTGTGAAGCACGTGCCTGTATTTACCCTGCGCTTGTGTTTTTGCGGTCACAGTAATTGTCGGGGTGTGAAGTCGTTTAGTGGGTTCAGTTGCAGGGTTGAATTTTATGAGGGGGATCTGTTTGCTAAAGTCACAACCAGCCATTGTGACTGCGATTCCCACAGCCCAATTACGCTCCAATCTCGTGGTCGAAATGTGACGGAAACGGGTCAACACTGGGTCTGTCAGCCTACAAACACACTACGTATAAATCACAGTCCGTCAGCGACTACGCTCGAAACAATCACGAAGTTCTGAAACTTTAAAACCTAAAACTTCCTTGAAGAAATCAGAAAAAGGAGTGATATTTTGCTTTTTTTTTTTTTTTTTAATGGAATTATGCATTTTCAAACATTTCCCTGTGGTCTACAAACTGTAAATGCTCTGCTTGGGTCTGAATTCTTCATTAATTCAACTCCACAGGTGCATCTTCAACCCTATTTTTGGAGTAATGACACAAAAAAGGTCGTTTTGAGCGCTGGCCCTTTAAATGCAAATGACCCCACCCCCTTCTGGATCGATGACAGTGCTGTTCAGTCCCTTTCAGCCACTTGAGTTTGTTAATACAACCAACAACTGAACATTTTAGGTAATTGGCTCAAAGTTTGGACATATTTTCAGTTTTTACTACAACCGCTGCTGTTAATAAACAATTATGTCGCACTCGGAGAAATGTTTGTCGGAAGTCTTAACCTTATATGGGCAAATGTCGTGACATAACTAGTTATAAAACATAACAAATTAAGAAGGAATTCAAACAGGTTGTAGAAATCCACTTGATTTTTGCCAAAATGAATCTAAAGATATCTTTGCAGCACCTGGAGGGTCCAAATTCAAACTTTATGAACTATTAGGGTCCAAACACACAAATAAATGAACCAAAAACTAGTAAAAGTGGCTTTAGCTAAATATGACCCCTTTAAAACATCTCATCACATACATTTGGTTCTAATATACAAGACAATCAAACCAGACTGGACCCTGATGCGGATCCCAAACAGCCTTGTTGCAGGTATTTTGTGTGTTCTGTTGATTCAGTCGTAAATAGAGCATGACGGTTCAGTTGCAGCGAAAGGCAAAGTTTTTAAGGCTGGCTAACATAAGGCTACGTTCACACAGCAGGTCTCAATGCACAATTCAGATTTTTTTGGTGAAATCCATTTTTTTTTGTGTGTGCTCGTTCATATTACACATCAAATGCGACTTCTATCAGTTTTGAGTATGAACTGAATGCGACCCTGAAATGACCCGCGTGCGCAAAAGAGGTCCTGATGTAATACATGACCACGCAGAAACGCACTGTGTTTATAGAAGTTTCGGGGATGCAGAATTGTGACGTTTGTCGAATTTAAAAAATGTAAAGGTTGGATAAATGCGACCTGACCGTTCAGGGCGTTTTCACACATCGTATTCGAGTCCATACCCAAGTTTTCTAGACCCCAAAGTCTGCTTAATTATTTACATGTGAATGCACATGGGTCGGATTTGAAAAAAAAAAAAAATCGGATTTGTGCTGTTCAAACTGTCTTTAACAGATCGGATACAGGTCACATATGGTCAGGTCCAAACAAATAGACGGATAATGATCGGAGTATTGGTGTGCATGTACATGAGCTCAGCAACAGGAAGTCTGGTCTACCGTCATTACGTATGCAGGTGCTCCGAAAGAAATCCGATAATGGACTGGAGAATCTAAACCAGGGTTTTCGATTGTCACATTTCTTAAGTGCATGTAAAATGCGTCAGATCTGATTATTGCTATAATCAGATTACTCCCGGTTATTGGACTTTTATGGTCATGTGAACAGGCTCAGTGCCCACATCATTACACTTAACTTTTCTTCTAGTCGAATTATTTAAAAAATCCAAACACTGATCAGGTTCATGTTAGGAAATCAACTTTTAATCTCACCGATATTAAGCACATACAAATACATATCATGCATGGTAGAAAGACATAAATAAAACATAAATACTAATTCAATTCAGGCTCTGTCAAGGGACCTTAAAACCAGAAGTTTAGCATTAAAATTCATTTTGTTCAATCTCCTACTGAGCTTTCATTGTTTTTTTTTTTTTGTTTTTTTTGTTTTTTTTGTGGTCTAAACCAGGCCTGATAAACATTAGTAACTGACCACATTAATTTCTACACAGATTGAACATTTTCAAGGACGTGAAATCACTGTTTCTCTGCTGTGTTGTGTTGAGTCTGTGCCTTGTTTCTGCTTTATGTAGAGCAGCTGAGGAGGTGAGAGCACGTGTGAGCATTTACCGATTAGTGAGCGTCCAATCAGAAAAAAGCAACAAGTGATTACAGTGATTATTACCTGCTGGTTCTAATCCCCCTAAGAGAGAACATTTTGACAGTTTCTGCATCAGAACCATCGATTTCTGCTTGAATCTTTGACAAATAATGCACTTAAACTCTACACTACACATACATTTAGACCAGACACGAACTGTTAACTTGGATTTTTAGTACTGATAAATAGGGCAGAAGACACCTAGCTATAGAGAATACAGTTAAATATAAAATGCAGAACAAGTCTGTACAAATGTACAAGAATTCATGTGAACAACGTACTTGAATATTTCATGATTTTAAGTCTGTCCGATACAGCGAAATGGCAGCAAGCATGCATGAAAACTATAAAACTGTACTCTGAACATGCACAACTGATACTTCGTCAGTGAATGTACATTTGTCTGCAGCTAACAGTTACATATTTTCCAATAATACACAAGTACTAATATGTATGTGTCTGGAGCATCATTTGCATCCTGTTAAAAAAAACAACCTCAAAAACAGCAAAAAAAATGTGTCAGTGTGGACTATTGTTGTAAAAACTGAATCCGAAGGGGCCTGCAACGTGAGAAGTTGATGATTGTACCTCATTAGATTACACCGCAGAACACAAATGTTGTTATTTCAGGCTCATGATGACCTTTCCTGACAGAAACCCACACAAATAAACAACGTCAAAACCTTCAATTTACTTTGTTTCACCATAATCGCGCTCGCGTACAAAGCAGAGACAAAAAAACTCACTCGGGTTGTTTTCTTTCTCGATCTACGTTTCTTCGCATTTTTTTTTTTTTTTCGACTTTATTGTTTTCGTGCACGCCAGTCATTCCTTCAGTCTAGATAAACATCAGCGATATTTGAAGAGAAAACACCAGGACTTGGGTCTCATCATCACTCGTACAATCCTCAAACTAAGAAAATAAACCTCCCTATGATGTCCCAGTTGAAACTGTTAACACAAAAATTGTATCTTCATGTAAAATACTTATTTCAGAAGATTTTTTTTTTAAGCTGCAGTAGTTGCAAGATGGCTACAGTACCGTTTATTTTAGCCCTCTTTCATTCCCTCGACTCATCTTTGCTCTTTTCTTTTTATTTTTCTTTTGCAAAGTCATTCACACGCCATCGAGGTCACCACGGGGCACTGTGTTAGTGTAACTTTCCAACTATTTTTAAACAGCAACAGGACACAGAATAGATAATATGTGCACGTATTAGAGGGATTTCATGAGATATAAGGCCTCTAGCAGCCACAGCTCACATTTTGATGTTTTTTTTTTTCATTAATGCTCCAAACCTCTCATTACTTACAACTTGGACACTATTACTACTACATTTTAACCCTTAAAGAGCTACAGCTATTTTTCTTGTGACCTCCAAGTGAAATTTTTCTTCACATTTAATATTTCCTTCCATTTTTTTTTTTTTTTACATATTATCCTTTACATTTTTCAGTGACAATCAGGTATTTTCCTACGTGTTATTTTCCGATCACGTTTATGAAAACTCAGAAGATTTAAAGGTTATTATATCAAAGCAGAGAAAACTGACTTAGTCGTGCTATCATCCGAACAAGTTTGTCACTGAAGGATCCCAGCAGTTCTTTGCCTTCGTCTAAATATAAAGAAAAATCAGTTTTTCTTCTAAGTTTAATCTATTTCTTAACCCATAAAGACCCAAACACTGATCTAAACTGTTGATCCACTAAGCCTATCAATACATGTAAATAACTGGTGTAAAATGCAGTTTTTTATCTTTTCATGGTCATCAGACGTTCAGAGGCTCCGTAGTGAAAGTAGAAACGCCGTCATCTACAACAGGGGTGTTCAAATCCGGTCCTCAAGGGCTGGTATCCTACGTGTTTTAGATATTTCCCTCTTCCATCACACCTGGAAGCCATTCCATCGTTTTCAGGCTTCTGCAGAGCTGGATGATGAGCTGATCATTAATTGAACCAGGTGTTCCAGATTTGAATACCCCTGGTCTACAACACTGATTCACCCGTAAAACCCACGGAGTCTGATCAAGGACAGTGGATGGACACACTGGGTTTATGCTCAGTTAATGATAGATTTTGCTGAAAAAGTCAGTTTTTCTCCAGCATTTTTCTGTTTTGATACAATAACCTCTGGCTTTACTCTGAGCTTTTATGTACATCTACATGATTGGTCAATTAAACACAAGAAAATAGGTGATTTTCACTGGAAAAAATGCTAAATTTACAGGATAATATTCTAATAAATGGTGATTAATAGCTTTGGAAAGGTTAAAAAAACTAAACAAAACAAAACTAGGTCTTTATGGGTTAAAAAATTATCTTTTCCATCTTACATTTTCTCCGGTTGTCTGTTTGATTCTGTTCATATTTTTGTTTTGTATCTATTGGCAGCTAGCATTACATCTTCAGAAGGAGTTTGATGCAGCTGCATAAAACTTTAATGTATTTTATCAAAATAATCACTATTGTTATAATCGTATGTCCACTGCAAACCACTGATTACTGTCATCTCAACACATTTGTCCCTGGGGGATCCCAGTACTTTAGTTTTTTTCTTGTCACTTAACCCGTAAAGACCTAGAACTATTTTTATGGCAACTTACAAATGACTTTTTCCTCCACATATAATTTTCCCTAATTGGTTTATCGCTATTTCTGAAAATATTATCCTCTTCGTTTTGTGCTTTTTTAGTACAATGCAGGTATTTTCCTGTATTTAATTTATGATATAAATACAGAGTTATGCCCAAACAGACAAAAGTGAAGAAAAAGGGCCTTTTTCAGCAAAATATGTCATTAACTGAACATAAAAACAAGTGTCTACACCCACTGTCGTTACTCAAACTACATGGGTTTAATGAATGAATCAGTGTTGTAGAAGATGACAGTGTTTCTACATTCACTACAGAGTATCTGAACGTCCAAATGAGTCATTTCTGATGAACGTGAAAAGATGACAAACTGTATTTTACCTGAATTACTGACATATTTTAATCAGGTTAGTGGCTCAACAGGTATTAAACAGTCCAATAAATGCTTCAGGTCACCAGTGGCTGTTTAGGTCTTTGAGGGTGAACTTTGACCTCAGGTTACGATACACACACTTTACGCTTATTAAATCCAGTCTGTTCTTTGATATAATCTCAGCCTCTGTCCCTCCTCCTGCTCTGTTTTTACTGTTATCTCAACCGTTTGTTCTTTCCTTGCCCTGTTGCTTAAGAAAAGAGAAGCCCTTTAGGATTGGGGAACCGTTAAAAAAGACAATTACAGTGTGGATTATCTCGGGTGCAAACCACAGAGCGTCTTATGACCAGTGTTTACAAAGCACATAGACCAGTAGAACGGTTCATTACCGTTGACCTCTACCATTGTTCCGTCTGTTGTTACTGGAAAGTTACAGGACATAGAGAAACTGTGGGAAAATAAATGATACAGCTGATTTTAAAGTGTGGGAAAAGAATGCCACAGGTTGGCTCATGTAATGTCTATGGAAGACGACCTCAAAAATGGGTCCGTTTCACGTTTTTTTTTTTTTTTGTTTTTTTTACTTTAAGACCAGAAACATTCATATTACCTGGGTTTAGGATATTATTAGCAGCTTCATCACAGTTTACTGAATGATTCCCCCTTTTATCACTTTTTTAAACTCTTTCTTAATGTAGTACGTGATCATTCTAACGGTGATTAACCCATAAAGACCCAAACAGCCACCGGCAACCAATAGTATGTACTGATCTAAACTGTTTAATACCTGTTGATCCACTAATCCCATCAATGCATGTAAATAATTGCTATAAAACACACTTTTTTTAATCTTTTCTTGGTCCCATTTGGACGTTCAGAGACTCTGTAGCGACTGTGGAAACACTGTCATCTTCTACAACATTGATTCACCGGTAAAACTCATTGAATTTGAGCAATGACAGTGGGTAGAGACACTTGTTTTATGCACAGTTAATGATATTTTTTGTCAAAAAAAAAAATCACGTTTTCTTCATTTTTCTTGGTTAATGATCTTATGACAGCCAACCGTAATCTGAGCTTTTACGAACATCTACATGATCAGTGAATTAAATATGGGAAAATGCCTGATTTTCATTGAAAAAACGCAAAATACAGAGGATAATATTACAATAAATGGTGATAAATAATTTAAGAAAGGTTAAATAGAGAGAAAATTAATTTGCAAACTGCCACAAAAGTAGTATTGGGTCTTTATGGGTTAAATTAATCCAGATCTACTTGGAAGGTCTTTTCACGTCACAGATAAAGTTTCCACTGAGTCGTGGTGCCTAAAGATCCCCAAGGAAGCAAATATCATTAGGTACATACCAGGAAACATTATGGTCTGTACCTAAAAGCGTGAAAATCAGCCTCTGTGAAATATCCAACTAAGGGTCAGCGAGGAGGCGTTTTGTTCAAACCACAGCAGTAAAAATAAAGCTTTAATCTGTTGAACCGTCAACAGTCGTCTAATGATAAGTGTGAGTTGTCGGAGCTTATGTATTCTGTAACCGCGTGTGTCCGTGTGTCCGTTTGACTAAATATTCCGTAGGAGTCAGTCGTGTCAGCTCTTGAAGCGAAGAACGTCTCGTAACGACGCCAGAATATTCTGAAACACACGGACCATGAAGCACAACGTGAAAAGGAGATGAATCCAGTGATTGTACTGTGTGAAATGAGTCCAACGTCACGAAAAATAAAACCATGAGTCTGCACGCGTTTCACAGATCTCCAGTCTTTCAACGAATGGGTCGAGTGGCTGACTTTGCGAGGTTCGACGTAAAACATGCAGCAAATGTGAGAAATGTGAACCAAAATATGAACCTGTTGCACATCAAGATATTTCCACAGCATTTCCATTTCCATAAACTGTAAAGATGGCATTTAAATCGTTCAGGATTTTTGACCATTGGACTTTTTCACAGCAGACATTTTAACACGTTACGGCACAAAACAAAACACGTACATACACTTGACATTATTGAAATAGTTGGTTTCATCGTTCACAGTTTCAGGGCCTGGGTTTGTGTGTGAAATATCTCTGTGGGACTTTAACCCTTTCATGCATACTGGTCACTAGAGCGGGCATCTATTCTACAGTTGTTCTCTTATATATTCATGGGTTTTGTTGTTTTAGTTCAACATCAGCCGACACAGTGGACGCTTATGCATCATCCCAAACACTGCAGTTCACAGCGTTACAGTAACTTTGCTGTTCTGGATAAACCTGATCTGTACTAACACGTTTTAGTGTAAATCAATCGCCAATTGTTTAGACTGTAATTAACAGTTTTCTTAAACAATTTTTTTTTTTTGCATATTATCTCCATGAAATGAGTAGTAACTAGTATTAGAGAATGTTAAAATGTGAGAAAACATCAGATTAGCCGCATTAAAATGTTTCCATTTCATAGTTTTCACACAGTATTAAAGTTTAAATACGTTTCTTTGCTTCAAAAATTAACCACATGGCGTCCAGCTGAGCCGACCTTTTTGTAACTCCATGAAAAATAAGTTCATATAAAAATTTCAATTGCATTGTTTTTTGAGTTTTTTTTCCACACCTAAAGAGGAATAAAAAGAAGAAAAAAATATTGACTAAGGTTCTCATAATTCATGCATGAAAGGGTTAAAATGGAACAGAATGGTGATAAATTTAAGCTGTATTACCTGTGTGTTTTCCTGCTGGAATAAAAAAAAAAAGGCTCTTCTCCATTTCTTATTTTTCACCTCCTCAACTCCTCAAGGCTCGATTGTGACCTGGAGGGACGTCTCGGTTACACAAATCAATGGTTGAGGATGGAAGTGTTTTTAATGATTGTATCAGTGACATGTAAAACACATTTGGATTATTAAAACTATGGCAGGAGCAGAAGTTTGTAAATGAATGCTTTTCTCAATCTGAATTTGTATCATTAATTGAAAATGATTAAATGCATGTTGAAGTTTTGTTGAATAAAAGATGTGACATCCCTGCATCGCCTGAAGACACATTATGTCACGTTGATTTTTTTTAACACTCATCTGACAGGTAACAAAACACAGCGGCAGCCTCTTAAACCCACCTGCCCAGCTCCGTCTGTGTTGCCATGGTAACGCTACACGATGACTGTTGCCTCATACACGTGCACAGAACTTAAGGAGCCACAACCTGACGACTGGAAAAGAGGGGAAAATGTCTGCTGTGAAAAGGTGTCACCCACACAAATACCTTTCACTCTCCAGGCTGATTAGACTTCTGCTCAGGTTGAAAGTGGGCGGGATTATACTTGTATGTGCGGACGCCAAAATGAATGTCCAAAAAAAAAACAAAAAAAAAAAAATAGAGGTGATATATTTCTCCCACGCTTAGATTTTAATAAATTTGTGGTATTTGTGGTTATTCATCATTTAAAGAAGTGAATCTGTGGTTATGGATTGGATTAATAAAAAGAACATTCAACTCACCTGTTTTAATTTGTTTTCTTTTCTGTTATTTCTACTCATACATGCTGTTTAGTGGAAGCGGCGAGCCACTGCTTTTATAATAAACACTTTTCCTTTCAGTGTAACATCCACGAGTCACATGTTAGTCCACAACACAGGTTACAAACTATATTTACAGTTTTTCTCTCTAAAAACCAACAAGATATCTATAATTATAATGAACTGTTACATACTGAAGTACATTATCAGTAAATGAAGATGAATATTTAGAGAATGACTTTTACAGACCTTTACAAACTGTATCTATACACACAAACGTGCAAATAACTACTTCACCTTGTCTTCGGGCGTGTGTGAGGCTTTAAAAAACTCATCATAGTGACACCGCTGTGTGTTCTTATAAATCGGACAGCATGTTATGAGTAAACTCTGAGGCATCAACCGGCTTCAGGGTTGTTAAAACTAAATAAAATACGAGCAGCTGCGCTCCAGCTGTGCATTTTTGATCAGAAACCAGCACCGCTTTAGATGATTTCTAGGAGGAAAGCGATGTCTCACTTCAATAAAACATCCTCTTAAATCCTCTTTTGTCATATCTTTTTCATTACATGTCCCTCATGGCTTCAGGACTGACATGCACCTTTTCAATCACATTTAGAAACGCCCACACGGTTCTGAGAAGAGGTCTAATCCACCACAATGAAAGAACACCTGTGTAGGTGTACCCTGGGTCTGAAAAGCCTTTAAATGGAAATATGGTAATCAGGTCCCTGCGAGTAAATGCCCCATTTCTCTATTTATGTGTGTGTTTATGAGAAAAACCTCCTACTACACATTTTGTACATATCGACATGAACTAAAAGAGTCATTCAAATGGCGAAACTGGATACAAATGTGTTGGTAGTAGCGTGAATCCACAGGCGTTTAACTCTCAGTGAAGAATGTAATGTAAAGCAGTGTCATTGTCATGTTCTATCTTTCTGAATAGCAACAAAACTGAAAGATTTTCATCCGTTTTTCATTAAAACAGCCTGTCCGGTTTCTCCTTTTGTGTCATCAAACAAACACTTCAGTCTTTTCCTACTGAAAATCAGAGCGTCGTCCCTCTGTTTAACATGATGACCTGCTAAACAGCGTGTCTTCATTCTTCCTCTAACTTCCCAAATGTCAAAGCCAAGGAGTCGATGCTGGTCTTGACCCTCACTTCTGCCTAAACCCTCTTCTCCGTTACTTTTATTTCTTTCTGTTTCAGCTGCTGTTTTTTCCTCCTCTACTCCTCCCATGTGCTCAGATCCCGCGGCGTCCTGTTGCGTTCTCCGGAGTTCTTGCTTCGAGCCTTCCTGGCGCTGTCCTGGGCCTGCCGGTACTTCTCCAACATGCTCTTGTGTTTTCTCCTCAGCTTGTCGTTGCACCACATCCTCTCGCAGTACTCCTCCACATGCGGCAGGTTGGACGGGCCGATCAGCTGCATGATATCTTTGAACCACGTGCGCGACTGGCCAATTTGGCTCGATGAGACGCCCCTGCTGTACGCGCTGCAAGGCATCCACGGCCGGAAGCTTCCCCCGGATCGATCTTTGAAGGCGTCGGGAAGGCCGGCGGTGTCGCGGGCCATGAGTTCATCCACGGTCTCGCCGTGGAGGACTTCGAGGGTGAGGCGGGCCAGGGTCTGGGTGAAGCCGTGCTCACGGGAGCGGCAGATGTAAACACCTTCGTCCTGGCGGAAGAGACGGCGAAACAGGAGGCCCTGCTCTGTGGCCATCACACGATCATCCAGCTTTACCTGTGGAAGTGAACGGGAGAACATGGGTCTTACATCTGTTTGCACTTTTACACCTTCTCATTCTGAAAATTACAGCTTGTTTTGCACCTCACAGCTGTATTTTGGCACATTACAGGTCCTTCACCCAGATCCATCCATTCATTCATCCATGGCTTTGGTTTAGTATGTTTAGTATATGATAGTGTTATTCTTTTGCAGTGCTGGAAAACCGTTTTTGGACATCCGTCATGACATAACAGGAGAGTAATACACAAAACTAACCCTTCCCCTTAAAATTCTATCCAAAATCTGTCCCCTCTTTAAGTGAAGTGCCATCAAATCCTATCAGTGATACAAAGGAATGTTTAGATTTTGTTTAACTTGCACTGTAGTCATTCATTATGATCAATTAGTGTAAGATAAGATAAGATAAGATAAGATAAGATAAGATAAGATAAGATAAGATAAGATAAGATAAGATAAGATA
>JAPQRP010000028.1:35116048-35127028 GCA_037367295.1 Apogon hyalosoma
TATTATTATTATTATTATTATTATTATTATTATTATTATTATTATTATTATCATTATTATTATTATTATTATTACTACTACTACTACTACTTTACCACTTGTTTCTACTAGTACTTTCCAATGTGTTATTAAAATTTTTTACTACATTTTTTATAGTTATCGTATTTCTTTTGTCTTGTGGTATTTCTTGGGTGCATACAGTGTTGTACTGTTTTTGGAACCTCTATTTCCTAAGGGTTCTTCCCAAAGGATCAATAGAGTTCTAATCTAATGAAATGCACTCTGTGTTGAAAAATCTTTACCTGATTGTGCTGAAAATTGCGTAGACATCTGGGTTCCTTTCATCCTTGGTCCTCAGCAAGAAAACATCCTCTGTTTTTTATGAGAAGACCAGTTAATCTGTGTGTCCAAGTGTTGTATGATTGTAGGCTTATCTGTGCATGTATTTCCATATATGCATGTCCTTGAAAGCGTGCATGTGTAAAAACATGTGCATTTGTGTGAAATTTCACCTAGCTGGTTGAAGTGTGTGTCGATGCCGTGAGGTCCTGGCACCGAACACACCAGTCTGGCTTTGATGAAGGTGCTCCACTTGTTCACCAGGACTCTTTGGCCTCCGACATCATTCTGGCAGAGAAGACAGAAATTCCCATAATCTATAAAACACAGCTGCACCAAACTCTGATCATTTCCATCGACACATTTTTATAGTTTTGCAGCGGATTTAATATAAAACAATGACTGACGTAAAAGTTTTTTGAGGGTGACTGAAGGTATGTGACCCCGCACTGGGCTGGGTGACATTTTTTATAGATAAGGCCCCAATGTTAAGTATCTACAAAGTTTTAGAGCAGATTTTAGGAATGTACAGACATGATGTAGCTACAGCCGATATATGACCCCGAAAACAAGCCACAACAGCCTGAATAATCAGAGGTTATTTCTGATCAGTTTCTGTCATTTGACAAATATTAAGCAGCTGTCTGGTTCTTTTATCTTCCACCTTAGAAACATGAGTAAACTGAGGTCTTTACTTTCTAACGCAGAGCTAAAATGATCATACGTGTCCTCATATCATCTGGTAGCAATTATTGTGATGCACTTTTTTCATCACTTAGTAAGTCCGTCCTTGATGGTTTGCAGGTGATTGGAAATGCTCCTGGAAGACTGCTCACTATAGGTCGAATAAATGGTCTCAGATCGCCCCTCTACTTATTTCTCTTAACTGACTCTTTGTCACGTCCAGGATCTAGTTAATATTTTCACAGTTAGGTACAGGACGACGCACAGTCAGCCTGACCTACGAGACTCTCATTCATCAGTTTGTCTTCTAAGGTTAAGTGGGCTAAACTGGTTGTCTGTTCCATGCATCCACCTAAAAACCTGTTGTAAGCAAACTTTCAAGGCTGCAGCCTCAGTGCAGATCTTAAACAGGTAAAAAAAAAAAAAAGGTCAGTTTAGGTTAATTCTCCTGTCAGTGTCATTGACCACAGTGCTGATGAAGATCTAAAGTTGGAACCCAAGTTCTTTCAATGGCAGCTCACTGCTCCTAATCTGTGCTACATGCTGATGCTAACTGCTAATGATAATACTAGGTGCTGTGTTTATTAGCCCCGTATAATGCCAAAGGTATTGACGCATGCCTTTGAAGCCCTCTACATGATCAGTGTGATATTTTTTTTTTCTTGAAAAACCTGATGTATACAATTAAATACATACAATACATGGATAATCCACCAGGGGGGAGGAATTTGTTCACTAGATGCCTGCCAGTGACACTACAAGACTGACATTAATGAGGAAGGAGGCAGAACTTTAACAAATTGGTAATTCCTCTACACAATTGGCAGACATGTTTGTGTTATATTATGTTTTTGTTTCTTCAAAAATAATAATATTTGAGCACTGAGACCCGATGTATCAAATATGATACAAAATTGATATTCATACATGGAAATTGATATTTAAAAAAACTTTTTTTTGGGTTATTCAGAAGGACAAATAAAGGCTCCAGTTTCAAAGAACTGGAATTTTCTGTCAATGATTTAATGGTTCAGGCTTTACAGGGTTAGGATGAACACATTTGGGTAAAATCCAAGACTGAATTTCCTTATGGGGATAATACAGTGAGTTAGCCTTTAACCTTTAGTGGCATGTTACAACAGAGGAACAGAGCATGTAGTGAAAAGCAGGAAACCAGCTTGTGTTTACCCTACATACATGAAAAAAAATTAAAAAAATCACTGAAAAGGATGAAAAAATACTCCAATTTAAACATTTAAAGACCTGACCTTACATTGAAAAGCCCTTTTAACAGAACACAAACATGAATCCTTGGATTTATTTATTTTATCTTTTTGAAATTCTTTATGGAATTGAATGGTCATAAAAGCAAAAAATGTAGTTTTAATTGGTTTCAATGGAGGCATTTTTGTCCTTGAAGTAGTGGTAATATTTTGCACACACAGCTTATTTCACACTTATTACCCTATGAGAAATGAGGCTGAAATCTGAATTCTGAGAAAACAGACGTACATACCAAATTTTATCCCATTTGCATTAACACACGTGAAATAATCATTAATCAAACATGTTATTAGTGAGGGACAGAGGCTTAAAAGCAGCTAAAGACTTATCTTTATTTCCTTTTTTTTAGTGACGTTTACCTTTGTAAAGCACATTGTACTTTTTGTCTGTGCCATATAAACTCATTTTACTTAATTCTTTGATTGACCAGGGAAAACTTATGGCTATTTTATATGAACGAGAGTATGTTTTCACATTATTTCAGTCTGTTCGCAGGCTGCCTCGTACACTTACAGTCATTGTTGAATTTCTAATCCAGTCTGTTGCAATCATTAACAATAACCCAAATGTACTGAAACGGATACTGAAAGATGCAGACACATAATGAGTTTAAAAAAAAAAAAAGACCCAGCACCTTATGGCAACTTGTGCAATGGAGACTCTGAGGACATGCATGGATATTTTATGTGTGTGTAATGAGGATCTGTGGCGATAATTGCCTCCTTGGCAAGAAGCAAGACTGGAGAAGTGATGACAACTATTTATATTTGCCTGGGGGAGAAAAAGTGCTGCAGAGGAAACGCTATCATATGTATATGAGACAGAAATAAGTGGAGAGATGGAACCGTAGAGGACAGAGAATGTTGAAATGATAGGGTTATAGGGTTTAGGTGGGCTTTTCGTGTTGGAGTTTGTGAACATTTTCCCTGTACCGTCTAATATAGCAGCTGTGTGCATGTGTGTATTTGCTTGTATGGATACCTGTATCTGCGTGTGGCGTATAAACCACACATATGGTTTTATACGGCAAATCAACACGTGAAAGAATGTGAGAGAACACGCAGAGCAGATGGATCGCAGTCGGACAATTTGACAGCTGTGTGTGTTTTGGACCGAACAGAAATCCTCTGAATATTATGTTGCTTCGTGGCCCTTTGGGAAAATGTTGATGCTGGATGGCCCCAGAAGACATTTTTCCTTTCCCCAAGAGTGTTTGGAACAAGAATAAACCCATAAAACCATTACTTTCAATCTTGAGAAGTTAATCCTGCAGACATTAATATGTGACCATGTAGAACAAGACCTCTAAATCACATCGCTGTCTCTTTGCAAGCTGCTGTTCCTCTGTAGTCGTTCTCCACATGTAATCGTCTTCATATGGGCTTCAGTGGTAGAGTGAGTCTATACATCTATATTTAAAAGCCTGGCACTGGCTTTCATAGAAAACTTGAGCTCCATAACAGATTTTCCAGAAGACAGGAAGGGCTCAAACGGACTCCCACTCTCCCAGATCACGACTCCGCACCCTCTTCATCAAGAGGCAGTGCATCCTCGCAGACGTCTTATTCCTCGGGCTTTTGCGCCGCAACAAGGAAGTACACTTAATAACTGAAAATCCACTCGAGGGGGTTGGGTCATGCAAGATTACGATGTACTTTAAATACAGCTACGTATAAAAAACCAAAGGGCAAAGAGTACAGTTGTAAAAAAAAAATAAATAAATAAATAAAAGGAGTTTTCAAACAAGTAAGTAGAGCAAAAACCCAAAGTCTGAAACACTCTGATACAAAAATAAAAGCTCTTTAATACCCACAGGGACTTAATCGCCAGTGTGTTTCAGCTACACAGTAGCTTCACCATGGCTGCTTTAATTTGGAGCTACTTACGTTTTCAATATTTTTTGCAAGTTTTTCATGCATTTAATGAACACCTGATTCCTTAATACACATTTACATTTTGTATTCTTTGACATTTTGAACTGCCTACATCCAATTTTCTTCTTCAGTATTGGAGACTTTGATGCGCAGCTATCGTTTTCAATTAAAAATAAATGCGACCAAATCATGTCATAAGTGCACTGATGTCATTTTCACACTAGAACATGCTCACTCAGTCAAACGAAGAAGGAAAAACCTGGAGTAAAACATAATTTTCTGCTTGATCCTTACATAAGACCAAAGATGATGCAGGTGAATTAAAGCAAGGCCTTTAAGATCCAACATGTAAGATTTGCAAATGTTTTGTCTGTTTAGTCATTTAAACATTAAACTACTCCATTACTAAGCTAATGTATATCCTCTTGAGACCCAGCAATGCATTTTTGTCCTTTGCTGGGGACAAGAGTTTCACAGCTTTACTTGGAAAAAAGTTCACTGTAAAGGACATTCTATAAAAAAATAAAAATGTATCTGAAAAAAAAAAAAGCTGCATCATGCTATTTCCAATCAAGGTCATTATTTAATGTAAAACCTCAAAACCTTTACTTCCCTGGGTCTCAGGAGGATATCTTCAGGTTGAATGCCTTTATAACAACAGAATTTACAATACATGTTTCCATAAAAATCCTTACACTTTTTTCAGAGTTCTTCCAGTGGTGTGACCAGAATGTTATGTGTCAGTGGGTATTTTGCTTGTTTGGAAGGGGGGCAGGAAAAAAAATGTGGGAGCGGGGGTTGGGTATCTGTGACTGTCAAACAGGGGTCAGTTCAGCTCTGGCTGGATGGATAGAGCTTGTCCCGGGGGGGGCACTGTACCCCCCAGCCCCCCTCAAGCCACACCCTTAAGTTCTTCTTTGATTCTCTTAGGCTTATCTACAACTACAAAACTAACTACAGCTAATGCGAGTAGTTAATCTGAATAAACAGCTGCCTCCTAACACAACGGAGATCACAACACAAACTTTCACATTAACATACCGTCTGTGTTTGTAACTGCACTGATTTTGACGATATCGTATGAAGGTTCTCACCGCACACACTCTCCCGACTCGTGTATGTATGGCGCCCTCTCTGTCTCCTGCTTCTGTCGCCTTCTCCGTGAAGAAGAAATACACTTTATCGTTGTCTCTGTCGTCGTTGTCTGGGATGAGGTGGGCTCCAATGAACTTAGGGTCTGTGGAGGAAAGATAACAAGAACAGTTCATGAGAATACAGATATAAGACGAAGAGAGAAACTGTTAGATTAATTTCTACTGTTGCCTTTTAAAGTCCAGCTGCAAGTAAAAGAAGATGTGTTCTATTATGTTTGTGCCCTGTAACCTTTGAGTTTGACTGTGTACATGTTGAGACTGGAAAGTTTCCCACTTGAAACTGTGAGTTTAAGGAGACAGTAGTATTTACTCATGATTATCTCACGGATCAAATATGCAACTTTTATGACATTAACCTTTTCAAATGAAAAATATCTGAGGTGGAGTCTATGCAATTATAAAAATTTCTTTTTAAAGCACAGTTTTTTTTTTTTTTTTTTTTTTTTTTAGTGCATCACTACTGACTGAAGTAAAATATGTGTAATACTACTAACTGAGGAAATGTGTGTGTAATACTACTGAACGAAGAATAATGTTTAATACTCCTGATTTAAGACAAATGTATGCATTTATTTGAGAGTTATGGCTGTAATTAAAAAAAAAAAAGTTTGAATATATATTTTTTTCTTTCTCCTTGACATCATGTATCGTGTATCTTAAGCTGTAAAGCAGGCGAGCAGTAATAAGCTTTGCATCTGCCTGAGCCTTTTTCAGTCAAATTGAATTATTTGTTATCTCTCTCTTCTTCTGCTGTTTTGAAATGCATATATGACTGAAATGAACTAAAACTAAAAAGTAAACTTAAATGTATCAAATACTACTAACTGAAGTAACTGAAGTATGTATGTAATACTACTGACCGGAGAAGAATGTACGTAATAGTACTGACTGAAGAACAGTATGTGTCGAAGTACTGAATGTGTCCGATACTATTAACTGAAGAAAATCTGTGTAATACCTACCTGACGTAAATTCATATAAAACTACAGACTGAAGAGCAATGCATGTAACTGAAGTAAATTCATGTATTAATACTGCCAACTGAAGGGAAATATGCAAAATACTACTGACTTTAGTAGAATCTGTGTAATAGTACTGTATGAAGTCACAAAACCTTTTATTATAGTATGTGCTCTTTTAGTGCCATTCATATAATTGATTGTTGTTTTCAATTGTAGTAACTGAAGTTTTATTCATGGTAAATATGCAGTACTGCTGAGCCCAAAACTAATTTCCACACATTGACAGTAAAATATGTTATATCATCTCATACTGTTCCATGCATTTCAACTTTACTATTTTCATATAAACAACAAGACTAAGAAGATTAAAACCGTGAAATGTTACCGTGTAAAAGCTTCTGGTCAGTCTCTGTCCTCATGGTGGAGCGTCCTCCCATAGTCCTCAAGATCACATGGTCACTTCCAAGGAAATCTGCCGTCAGTCCTGTGTACAACTCCCCACCTGGAGACAGAAAGAGTGCAAATACAGGCTTAAAGTAGATTAAAAAAAAAAAAAAAAGTCTGTGGTATAAAGAAAAAGAAATAAGAGAAAATAAAAAAAAAGGTTGGCACAGAAAAATTTAAGGAAATCATGTATGACACAAAAAAAAATGTGGTTGTGGAAAATAAGCCAGAGGAAGACGACCAGAACCAGTCCGGTAGAAAAAGCACCGGGAGAGTCATCTGAAACCGAACCTACAGAACATCCTCCACTGAGACTGAAACCGACTCAAGAACTGGAGTTTAATTTCAAACAAAATGACTTCCCTGCTATTAGAAATAAAATTCTCAATCTTTCCTGTGTGGTTTCTTTGCCTGAACCTCGGAAACCTTTAGCAGCTGTAGTTATCTGTCATCGGCTACGACGGGAAACTCATGGAATCAGCTGAGGACGGAAATCACTGCTACACCTGCCCGGCCCGTGACAGATGCTGCTTCCATTTAAATGTATTTATTTTTCCCTGCACAGAGACAAATGAAAAGTAATCGTACTGGTTCACTGATCTCATGGGTGTAAGTCAATTCTTCGTTATATTTGTCTTATTTGGCTGCAAAATAATATGGTATTAAATCCACACACAGAGTCACAGTCTCAGACAAACAAACAGAAACACAAGCAGTAACAGCTGATGACAGGACTCTGGGACTGAAGGTTTGTGTATTTTGGAAGATCATCACGAGAAACAAATTGGGTCAATAGCTAATGAAAACAGCAGCTTTTCATCATTTCATACCACTTTGGAATGTCGCCACTGTCTCGTTTACATCAGAGAAATGATGAAAATTGCATGAGTGGGAGACAGAAGCCTGTTTGCTTTTTATTGATCCATGAGAGGGAAATCTATACAGGTCATGGTTAGAGATAGGAGTGTGATAACGAAGTCAGAAGTCATATTCACCCAAGGACAGACTTGTGACAAGCTGTCTGTTCTATACTAACATTTACACTGCAAAAAAGGTCTGTACAAATATAATAAAATTAGACTCATTATTGGGTTAAAATGTCTTATTTCATGTAAAACAAGTGGTGCCAGGCACAACAAACCCCGCCCCTCGCTTGTATTTAGGCTTATTTCAGCATCAATCCAGCTGATGTCAGCATAACAGTTGCCTCTATATTTGTGCCGAGTTTGAAGTAAATTGAAACAAAATTGTTGTTTTTATAAACATGTGAAATTTCACCCATTTTAAGCAAATGGGAGAAAAAAAGATTTAAAAATTAATTAAAAATATGAACTTCGACCTAATTTTCCCAAAATGGAATCACATGTATTCTGGGTCACTGGTAATCTATAAACCCAATTTAGTATGAATTCAACTAATGTTTTTGCTGCTACAGACTTTTGAAATTTTGCCCATTATAAGTAAATGGGAGAAGAAAAAAGATTTTAAAAATTCATAAAAAATGTGAACTTTGACCTGCTTTTCCCAAAATAGAATCACACATATTCTGGGTCACTGGCAATCTATAAACCAAATTTGGTATGAATTCAACCAGTAGTTTTGCTGCTACAGACATGTGAAGTTTCGCTCATTATAAGTAATTGCAGAAAAAAAGGATTAAAAAAAAAAATCATAAAAATTAAAAATTTGACCTATTTTTCCAAAAATGTAATGACATCTACTCTGGGTCACTGGCAATCTATAAACCAAATTTGGTACAAATTCAACTAACAGTTTTGCTGCTAGAGTGTTAACAATCAAACAAAAAGACAAACAAGTGGTGCCAGGCACAACAAACCCCGCCCCTCGCAAACGTTTCACCTGATTTGCCCTATCTCTTATCATTGTGAAAACACATTTTTGGTGACCTTGACTTTGACCCTTGACCTACATTCACCAAAATTTAATGGGATCTATTCTGGACCACCTCGCACCTTTCCTGAAAATTTTATGGTACTTGGTCCAGTAGTTTTTGTGTAAAGTTGCTGACAAATAAAATAAAAAAAAAAAAAAACAAAACAATACCCCTTGTCTCCCTTTGGGGGGTGGGGTAATTATATGTCAGTGCAGTAAGAAAACTGTACTTATCATGTTTTCTTAAAATAAGAACATTTTATCTAAGGATTATAGAATGCTAAAATTCTTATTGCAAGCAATTTAAGTGTTTCAAGTCTTCATAGTAAGATTTTTATATCTACTTCTGAAGATGTAATGACTCAGTAGATATGTATAAGCACAACTGCATAAAACAAGTACAATTGCTTGAGGGCAAACAGTTACTGTGTCCGCCATACTCATCTCCCAACAATGTAGCTTGTTTTGTTATAAATACTGCTTAAAATTAGTTGTTCTATCCAAGTGGGGTAGCTCAAGATAAAAATTCAAATCATTTTAACAAGATTAAGTCTCAATAAATAAATTCATGTAAAAAAATGATCTTTCAGGATAATTATCCAAATTCAAATCACTATATATAAGTCAAATTTTCCTTTTTTTCAGTGTATTAGGTTGCAACAGGTTTTCATGATACGATGTGATGACAAGGAATGAAGTCTGAGAACACTGATCAGCCAGAATAAACTGTTCCCTTGGCATATTTATGTTACTCACTGACACATATCTGAACCGAAGTGTGTTTCATGTCAACATTCCTATATAACTGTATCAACCTTACAGTATTTTGCTGTCAGAAATGATTGTGCACCACTTCCTTCGAAGCCACCAGACTGATGTCAAAAACAGTAATTTAATTTCACAGAACACTGAAGTTGCCGCTCCTCTGTTGCCTAAGTCGTTTTGTTTGTTTGTGCTATCGTGTGAGTTTGGTGCGGTAACGTATTACTTTGGACCCAAACCAAAAAGCAACGACCTCGTCTCCAAGTTGGAGCCGATGCAGAAGTATTTTAAATGTGTAATACAGCTAATAGTTGTTGTGGTTGGCTCTAAAAAGTCCTGGCGCCCAAAGGTTTACAGCTGACTTATCTCTGAGAATACTCCAGAAAATTGTACTTCCTGGAAGGGGCGGGGCCAGGCTTAACCTATCAGGTCATATGTGATTCTTTAAGAGGCCTGCAAAAGGTCCAGCTTCTGAATCTATGAATATTTGATGCATTTAGGTGCATTTTTACATAATTTGCGACTTTACATTGTGATTTAAGTAAATTTATGCCCACTTATTTAATTTGTGTAGATGTTTGTTCTTTGTTAAAGCTAAACATCATCTAAAACAGTCTAGCTGATAATATGTGGATTTGGATGTTAATGTTACTGGGACATTGAATAAAGAAATCAACTAAATCATTCTCCATTATCACATATCTGAACATATGCCAGAGCAGGAGCAAAACCAGCATTTATATCCCACCATTTTAACAAAAAGTATGTCAGTTTATCTTTTTTTTTTTTTCTCGGAACTTCTAATAAACGATGTGCAGCTCTGTTAATCAGATCTCAGCTCAAATAGAAGCCGTTTTTACTTTGTCAGGCTTTGATCACCAAGTCTGAGATTACTTCCAGCCATTCATTTTATTTCCACATTTTCCCCTCACACACAGCTCTGGACTATAAAAGGGCTTTGTTATGCAGTGCTCGGTGAAGGCTGCCATTTACATGAGTCAGTAAGCTAGCATTTAGCATTAGCTCACACATAACCTCCTGCAGCCACATCCCTTTTGTCCAAATATGATCACTTCCAGCTCCGTGACAAACAAATGCCGTTGATAGCTGATGATAAACAACAGTTCAAGTGATGCTATGGTTGTAATTCCTAAATGATTAATGCAATTTTTTTTTTTGTTAAACCAAAAGTTGCAAAATTTCTGTCACTGTCCAAATACTTATGGACCTGATATGATATGATATGATATATACAGTTGTGCTCATAAGTTTACATACCCCAGCAGAATTTGTGATATATTGTCCATTTTTCAGAGAATATGAATGATAATACACAAACTTTTCTTTCACTCGTGGCTAGTGGTTTGGTGAAGCCATTTATCATCAAACAAATGTGTTTGCTCTTTTTCAATCCTACTGACAACAGAAACTATCCAAATGACCCCGATCATAAGTTTACATACCCTAGTTATTCATCCTCTGTATTGGCCCCGCCCCTTTAACATCATTGTGGTAGTTGTGGATCAGACTCTTTCTTTTCTCAGATGCTAAAGCTGTCCATTCTTCTTGGTCAAACCCCTTCAG
>JAPQRP010000028.1:35127128-35138425 GCA_037367295.1 Apogon hyalosoma
ACCTTCACTTTTTTCTGCTGTTCCAATGACAGGTGGACTTGGCCTTATGTTTTGGGTCATTGTCATGTTGGAACATTTAAGACCGTCCCATGTGCATTCAGTCAGGGTATGTAAACTTATGAACACAACCGTAATTTGTCTTGAACCACAGCTTTACTGTTATTTAAAACAAAACACATATACAAAAACTACACCAGATATTCCAATTATATCAACACCTTACACGTAATATTTCACAGAAGTAGTAAAAGGCACATACTGCTGCTGCACATACTGCTTTGCAGGTAAAATCACTGCTTTTCTTCTCATTCTCAAGGTTATATTGATTTTTACCAACCTTGGTGGTAGGCGTAGTGAATAAGCCATGGATAAAACCCTGGAGCAAATCCAAAAAAGGGGGAAAAAGCTTTTTTTCTTCTCTTTTCTTTTTCTAACGTTGCAATATAGGGTGTTTTCTGAAACTGGACAACAGTGGAGGTATGTGCTGACTGTAGATAAGTACTTCATCCAACCTCACTTCAGAAAGTCCAAACATTGCTTTTGACTATGTATACAGGAAATTATTTTACTGCAAGATCCGCAGTGCTTTTCTAAAAGCAACAACATTTATGAGTCTTATTTATATGCAATAAAAGTGTTTAACCCCTAAAGACCCAAACAGCCAACAGTGACCAAAACCATCTACTGATCTAAACTGTTTAATACCTGTTGATCCACTAATCCTATACACATACGTGTAAATAACTGAGGTAAAATGCAGTTTCTCAGCTTTAAATCATAATCAGATATGATGCATGTGGACGTTCAGAGGCTCCGTAGTGAACATAGAAACATCGTCATCTTCTACAACATTGATTCACTAGTGAAACCCATGGAGTTTGACAAATGACAGTGGATGGACACACTTGTTTTCACATTCAGTTATTGATATTTTTGCTGAAAAATTCACTTTTTCTTAAGTTTTTTTTCTGTTTCTGATATAATAACCTTTGAATTTACACTAAGTTTTTATGAACATCTACATGATCATTGCATTAAATATAGGAAAATACATGATTTACATTGAAAAATGCAAAATATAGAGGATATATTATCATAAATGGTGATAAATCACTTAAAAATGGTTAAATATAGAGAAAAAAAATAATTTGGGAACTGCCACAAAAGTAGCACTGGGTCTTTAGGGGTTAATAGGCAGAAGTATTCTGCATATTAGGACGAACAGGAAGGATCTGACTATGATACACCAACACCTTTGGTCACTTACTCTGATTGACATCTCTTGTTATGCACTATTTTCACTCATTTCCATCTTCCCTTTTCTCTTTTCCAGTTCGTCTTTTTCTTTGCCAGTCTATACGCTGAATATCCTCAGGCCTATCCGCATTCTCCAACTGCTTTTGTGTGTGTGTTTTTGCATTTGTGTCACTGCTGTGGTCCAAACTACTGAGGATTTGGCTCTAATTGGAAGGTTTTCTGCCAGATTCAATGCATTATGGGACAAATTCTGACTCTGAGAGCACCCAGCTGCAGAGTGGAGGAGGGCAGATGTAGACACACACAGTCTCCACACCCACCCCCAGTGGCTCTGTCAATGACATAAATCAGTAGTTTTTCATAACCCTAAATACCTAATGACATATAGAGAGAAACACCCATAACTATTTAACCAGGTCAGCACAGTTTAGTGTGTGCATACATCCTTGAGACACATACTTTCCCCTTTTGCACATTTCCAGACTATTCAGGGGAACTTTACCATTTCAAAACATCGCATTGGTCTGGAGGTGAAAGCTGCAGAAACATATCATCCATGTTTCATTTTTCATTGTTAAAAGTGACAGATAACGGATGCAAAAATAGAAAATTCTTATTCTAATTTAACGAATGTGTCAAAGCAGGTTTAAGTCATGAAATTGGCATCATTTTATTACATATTTTGCACTGTAGGGGTAATAATTGCACTTGGAAAGGATACTTAACACTTGGCCCAATGCTGTTGTTTTCTGTATCTGCAGCGTTTCGACATATTTCTCTTAAACAAACGTACTCCCATGGAAAGCGATGGTCAGCGGTGGAATCTAACGGAGTTCTTTTAGGTGTATCTTACTATTTGAAGTCAATAAAAATCCACAGTAACATGCAAGATTAAAAAAAAATATTCCAAGGCACACTGTAGGATTTGTGTAAAAATAAAATGCCTAACGGCTCTAAGATACAAGACATCTTTAACTTTTGGTGCAACTACACAGTGAAAGACATCAGATTTTTTTTCTATGGAGATAAACTGGGCTGAGACGACAGAAGTTAAAGATATCTTATACTGTAGTACAACTGAAAATTTCATGAATCCATCATGAGTAGCTCAAAAGAAATCTTTTTTCCTGTACTACTTGTTTTAACAGTAATATCAACGTCACCCCATTTTCAAAGTCTTAATGTATAAAAACCTAATGATGAAACGAGGCTGAAATTGTGCAGCCTTTAGTAGGACTAATGATGTTATTTTCTGAAAGTATGAGGCAAACCAGAGATGTTTCAGGAATATTTTCTGAAATCTGGTGGTTTCACCCTTCTCTCATGTACTGTTCTTCTGTACACTTCTGAGGTGTCTGTTTAATTTTATTTTTTTTAAAATTGTTTTTTTCCTATTACTTTGTACCTTAGTAGGAAATACAGTCCCCCCCCCCCAATATATTGCTCAGATTACCGTACACTTTTTTATATCATTCTTGTCCTGAGAAAACTGACAAATGTGAGTGTTTGCTTTACATGTTGAGAAATTCTGTTTCTCAAACTAAATAGATTCTTAAATTAGCTGGAAAGCTGGAAATAAGCCTGGTTTTATGAGCTCTTGATACATTTTAGAAATACGTGGTTACAGTACATACTGTTATTCATGGTAACACATACTGTTGATACTGTAAATTGCGCCTCTTTATATTTTGTCCAGTTTTATTTTTTATTCCACTAAGCTCTTTTCTTATAATATTTTCTTATCTTATTTTTTAGTTTTTGTTATTTTATATTCTCCATCTTATTTCTGTAGCACTGGTGTTTGTAAATATTCCTGCACTGACTGGAGCTGCACCCCTAATTTCATTGCACACACAATAATAATAAAGGCTATTCTATTCTATTCTATTCTATTCTATTCTATTCTATTTCAGGGTTCCTACAGGTTTGTACAAGTTAAATTTAAGACTTTTTAAGACCTTTTTAATACTACTTAGAACACAATTTAATGACCATTTTGTGGCCAAACTGGCACAAATTCATGACTCCTAGAATTTAGGGAAATGTATTTATTTACTCCAACACCTTGATTCCCACCGTTCCGAGTAATTTCTCACCAGGGGCTGCAAAGTTAGTGATAATTGGTTCCTAATTCCAATGTAGATTGTTGGGTTGGAACGGGTGGAACTGAGTCGACTATCATTACTTTCTAGTTCGGACATTTACCAGACACATTTAAACTCAATACAGCCAACAAGTTTATGGCAACATAACTTAAGACCTACCATATCAAATTTAAGACATTTTAAAGACTATTTTTAAGGTATTAAATGCAGATTTGTAAATTTAAGACTTTTAAGACATTTTAAGACCCCGTGGGAACCCTCTATTCTATTCTATTCTATTCTATTCTATTCTATTCTATTCTATTCTATTCTATTCTATTATATTATATTCTATTCTATTCTATTCTATTCTATTCCAAGGGTAACAACCCAACTAATACAACAAACTTATAGAATATAATGCATTGCAGTAGATTTAAGATGTACAACAGTAAAACGCATCAACTCAGCAGTAAAATGAATCCAAAAACATCATATATATAAAAGTAAAAGACTGACCAGGACTATTTTACAGCACAGTGGCTACTTTTATTTTCATAGTGATTAAAGGATCTGAATATTTTTCTACCTTTGGATATAAAACATGATGTGACTTACCACTGAAAGTGCTAGCGAAGGGGAGGTTGGGGTCATGTGGAACCTTCCCTCGTCCGTTCTCCACATTTGTCGGGTCCATGGTGAACACATGCTGAGAAAGAGACGTATGGGGAGTTATTAGTCAAATGGCCTTTAAAAATGTCATCTCTATATCTGCAGGACAGAATCACAATCAGCTGGGTGTTTATTAGAGTTCTCATGAAAAGTGTTCCGTTCTCATGCAAAACTTAAAATGTTTCGACATCCACTAAAACTAATTCATGAAGATAAATGGGAAAAGGAGCTGCTAGTTCCCACTGACAGTAAAATAAGCGAATGTATTAGATTTCTATCGTTTCTCCCACTGACGATAAAGCTCACCCTTTGGGAAATAAAACAGACAGTTGCAGCACCTGTGAAAAATGATCTTACTTTTAGACCACTTAGTAGGAAAAACCCTCACTAAAAGGCCATCTTTCTTTGTGTCCATTCTATTTTCAACATAAAGAAATGGAATAGGAGCCGTTTTTAGCTTGTATTCCCAATTTATTTGTCCTTCCATTGAACTTTGCATCTGTCTGAGAACTACGACTCTGTCTGAGAAACAAGGAAATGCAGGCTCAGAATAGATGCCAGAATTTAGACGAGTTTCCCACACGTTTCCCAGTGCAGATCGACCCCGGAGAGCTGAATTGTGTATTGTGAAGCCAGCGGGATAATAAAAGACAACAAAGTGTGTGACACTGTTATCAAATAAAGAACTTAATCAACAGTAAAAGAGTGTTAGTTGATACGAAAACAGGCTCCATAGATCATAAAAGTCAAATAACACAGACTGTGAAGTAACAGAAATGTAAATATCTGAAGTCATAATCCACTTTTTACTGCCAAAACGATTAAACAGAAAGACGTGTATAATGGGGTAAGGACTGTTTATGTTTTTGTGAAGGAGAAGCTGTGAGTGAAACTATTTGGAAAAATAGAGAAAGAAATGTACAATCAGCGCAGTTATTATGAAAAGTAAATCTAGCAGAGAGAAAATAATTTAATTGACTGAAATAAAAATACCAAAGACAGCTTTCAAAAACACGAAAACTACAATGGACAATGCAGTGCAAACTAAAATCAGGTTTGTTTTTGATTTATTCATAATGAGCCATAGGAAAATGTCTTTGTGCAATATGTGACTTTTAATAAACACTGGTCGAGTAAATTGTATTTGATGTCACGCATTCTGCTTTCAGCTTCAAATAAAGGCTCCCTTCATAATATCTGAAAAATACTGAAACTAGATAAAAACTCATTCATAACTTAAAGAGATTATATTGTTTCTAATGATGATATTCTGAACTATAAAGAACAACGCAAAGTCATGAACCAGAAAACACTTTGGTCTACCAAAACCACCAACAAATCATTCCATATAAACAATGTAATAAGCTAATTTATACATCTGTGTTATGGTATCATTAAGTTTTCTTCTTCAAACTAAAAGTCATGGGTGTTTTTTTGACAATCAGTCAAAATAACACTGTCTTATAATCTTTATGTGGTGCATCAGCTGATAGTTTACATTATAGCTCTGTTAGCTTAGCTCTGTTAGCTTAGCTCTGTTTTTAGACAGAAAACAGCCACAGTAAAACCACTAGTTACCTCTGTTTTCCATACAGTTTGCGTCGTCAATAGCTGAACTAAAGATCTGTTTGGAATCATTCAAACAAGGTCAGAACTGTCACAGTTTAATCTGAACTTAGCAAACAAAATGACACCCCATAATAACTTTATTCCTTCAATTTCAATTCAATTTACATTTTATTACAAATTATTACATACAGTAAAAATCGACAATTCATTTACAAGATACATTTTGTAATAGGACACTCCAGAAGCAGTCCTCAGCTTATACATGGGGGCCCTTTAACATGTGATAAAAACACAATTTACATTATAATCTTTAATAAATTAAGATGTTCCCAATAACTACAAATACATTTTAAAATGTTGCCTATCATTTTCATATTCATAAGCCTCATAATCACACTTCAAGAAACGCTGCCATTTTAGCATCAATCTCCGTTCCTTTCATTTGAGTAAACAACAGCTTCTAGTTTTTAGCACTTCTTTGCTTTGACTCTAAAAGTTGTTTCTTAATGGTTCTCATCTGATCTGGTCACTTTCTGATGCTTTGGTCAAAGGCCCTGTGGTGTTGGTTTTCCTCATCACGATAGACCGGCAGAATGACTCACTACTCCCTCTACTGGTCACATAAATTCGCTGGCATGGCAGCTTTTGTCTGTAAAATCTAGCTAATACATTGGTGCCTAAGTTCAGAGCCCTTTATTTAACAAAAAAAAAAAAAGAACAACATTTGAAAGTAGATACTATCTATAGCCCCTTTCACGAAAACTGGTCAGTTACTCAAAATAAACTAAAACTCAAAATTAACCTCCTGAGAGAAAGCAACACATTTTTGTCCTCTGTATGGCAACAGTTTCACAGCTTTATTGAAAAAAAAAAAAAAAGTTTTCCACTGCAAAGAACATTCACAAAAATTTTAAAAACACATCAGAAAAACCTGTTGCAACGTGCTGTTTCCAATAAAGACAATTATTTAATACATAAAAGCCAAAACTGTACTTTCCCGGTAACATAAGACCAAACTTAAATCAAAAAAGAATCTGAAATATTCATTTAAAACAAAGAAATCCTCATGAAAACTTGAAAACTACAATAAATCTCAACATCCTAGGACATTTACATCAAACAGGAGTCCAGCTCTTTTGTCAGACTCCAACAGTGAGCCAGTAAGGAAACAATTAAAATAACAGAGTGGCTTTTTCTTCATCATTCATCACTGGCTCAAGTTCACCTGACGAACACTGGCCACATCCAGGGATTGTGTGAGCTGTCACATCAGCGCAGAGTAACTGCACACACAGGCCTATTGTCTGTAGCCGTTTCACGACCACTGCGGCGACATCAGAGTGCCAGTCGGCATGTGCCAGAGTAAACCTGGGTGTGACCACGGCGTTGCAGCATAAAAAGGGGAATGGAAGGCGACAGGACCTACAGTAAGACTTCGTGTTTAATTTTAGTCGATATTACTGATTAAAGTGTCCTCACTGTGAACTCTGTGTCTCGCTCTTTGTTCCTCTCACAGACAATGGCGCATTGTTACTGAGTGGGTGAGTCTTCCACCGAACACAGATCACAGGGGAGATGATGACATTGAAGTCAAAAGCACAGTGGACAATACGCACACTCACGCACATGTTTCATACGTGCGCATTAATTCATGCGATAATACGTGCTGAGTTACATGAACAGAGCAAATTGCTACTGTCAGCAACAGAAAAAACTATATATACACTGGCATATCCAACAGGTCTGGGGAAATAAGGAGAGACACGTCTGTTTTATCTGATCCACATGCAGGTTTTTGAATGTTCGTGTTTTTACGTGTGCAATATTCAACATGTACAGAACTGAAAATTGTACAAAAGCACATTTAATAAAGTTTGAGATGAGTATTTTCTTTAAAAAATGCTTTTGAGTCTCGCGTTTTCTTTTGATACGGAACAAAAATAACTTTATGTGAGGAATTATTATGCGTGCATTCATTTTAAAGCCGAACCACGTGTGCCTTTACTTTACAAAATAAGATCCCTAAATCCAAGTAGAGATGAGTATCGGTTAGATTTTATCAAAACTACTACACTTACCAATGCTGTTTATGAATCAGGTACTTGAACACTATTCTAATCAGTTCTTTTTTAGATTACTGTTAAGGTTACAGTTCTAATTAAAAACAGAATTATTTGCTTTGCTTTTTCCCTATTTGTACCATATATAACTAAAATATAATTGATATTCTTTACCAGGAAAGTGCAACAGCATTATTTTGAACTGATAACTTTCTTAGGCTCTGCTTTCCTGATAAAGAACCACTTATTGCAGAAGAAAATAGTCTCACACTCATCATTTTAACCCATAAATACCCAAACATCCACTGGCGACTGAAATCATTTGCAGATATAAAAGTTAAAAAACTGTTAATCCACTAATCCTTTCAATACATGCAAATAATTGGTGTAAAATGTAGTTTGTCATCTTTTCATGGTCATCAGATATGACCCACTTGGATTGTCAGTGGCTCCGTAGTTACCATGGAAACAGTCATTTTTTACAATATTGATTCATGGAGTTGGGTCATTGACAGTGGATGGACACACTGGGTTTGTGTTCAGTTAATGATAGATTTGACCGAAAAAAAGTCACTTTTTCTTATGTTTTCTTTGCTTTTTTTTTTTTATATACTCAACTTTAATCTGATCTTTTTTAATCTGAGCTTTTATGAACATCTACATGATCAGTAAATTAAATATAGGAAAATCCCTGATTCTCACTTAAGAATGCAAAAATACTGAGCATAATATTGGAATAAATGCTGATAAATTACTTAAGAAAAGATAAAAATAGAGAAAAAAATATTTGAACTGACACAAAAATAGCCCTGGGTCTTTATGGGTTAAGTATAAACCTGAATGCAGACTTTATTTCTACGGCGTGGTAGTTTTCCTACTTCCTCCAGATCTGTAAATCCCCCGGAGAGACCCAACCCGAGGTTTCATCTGGATTTGAAAATCACAAAAATGCATCACAGACAAATGTCTTAGATACAGAGGTGGTGAGAACAGTCTGCAAGACAACTTTTTGCTATAACGTTACACAGGAAATCTATTTTTCTGTTTTTCTTTTTCCAGTTCCCTTAGGAAAACTGATAACGGCCAAGCTTAACAATACTCTGCTCTTCCTTACTCATCCCTAGTGACAGGTATCGAGTGTTACTGAACATGATTTTGATCCCTGATAGGATTCATTACTGCATCATATAGACACTAAGCATCGTACAATTTGCTGTATATAATTTTCTAAATCTAAACAATGCTGTTTTGTAACTTACTCCTTTCTTCTTTGTTCGTATCTCTGCTGATGTGTTTTTCTTTTCCCTCTATCTCACATTTCCATCTGTTTTCTGCTTTCTGTCTCTTTTTCTATCAGTCTCCTTGCTTTCTCTTTACCAATCCTTTTTCTTTCAACATTCGCTCTCAAACTTCACGTCCCTGCATCTCCTTCTGTTGTTTACGTGTCAGTGTATATAATGATGAATGGTAATGTGGACAGACCAGGTTTTTACCCCGGGCTCTTAAACGTGCATCTTAAATGCGCTGCCGATCGTTGTACGTGTACGAGCGGCTGCATGTGTGAGCCTATGTGCGTCTGCGTTATCTCATTTTGATTTAGAGGAATGGCACGGCTGCCTGTGCTGCAGATTAGACTGTCAGAGCCACTTTGGCCAAACTCTGCCAAGACAAATACACACAAATGCAGCGATACAGAGAAAGAAACATCCAGGCCACTTTGTGCTCAACTTCGCCAAACAAAATACATCAGAACCTACCGTACAAAATGATTTAGACACCTGACTACTGACATACACACAGAAACATTTGTACCATTCGACTTGTGAGAAACCTAATTTCCTTTATTTATTTAATAACTTCTATCACTACTTCTTTCACTGAAACTAAAACTTCATCCTGACTCTGCTGGCTCTTATGAGGAAGAACAGATCAAACACAAATTGCAGGGTTGGTAGTTCAATTTCCAGATGCTTTTGTTAACAGTGGCGACTAATGCTAAAGAGAACACGAACACAGCAGTTATGAACACGTGTACAGTCAACTTTTAATGCTTCAGTCAGTGTTTAATACGTGTCATGAGTCAGTGATTTTAATGTGTGGTTAAAGTCCATCTGCCTTTTAGGGTCTTTTTCATCATTTTATTTTTCTTTACTAAAAAGAAAATATACATAACAAGCGGTGCCTGGCACAACAAACCCCGCCCCTTGCATGTATTTACAAGAAAATGTGAAGATTTTAGAATATAATAAAAAATGTAAACTTTGACCTACCTTTCCCAAAATGTAATGAGATCTATTCTGGGTCACTGGTAATCTATAAATCCAATTTGGTATGAATTGAACCAAAAGTTTTACTGCTAAAGTGTTAACAAACAAACAAACATACGGAACCAAAAACAATACTCTTTCGGGGGTGGGGTAATAATAGATATTGATTGTCACATGGCAAATCCGCAACATAACCAGTTCACTTCCAGTCAGCAGCCATGAACAGGTTTTCTATTACCTACGTAGTAAAATAGCTACATAACGTTTAGTCTAATCCTCCATTGAACTAAAGTCCTTGTGTAAAAGATAGAAGTAGAGGCAACTAAACAAAGGTAAAAAATTGCTGAACAGGATTTTTCTTACCTGTAACCTTTGGAGTATGTTAATTGTTGCTTAATGTTCATTCTGGAGTCCTCAGAACATCTGTGTTTCATTCAATCTGACATTGGTTTCCCAGCAAAAATCCTCCAATCACACAAGTACAAAAATATTAAAGCAACTCTGATTGGCTACAGATGTCAAAAAAATGTGACCTGTGGTAAATCTTGAATCCTCCAGCGCTGATGCTGTGTGACCAGGAAGTGAATACAAAACAGCTTCAACTTTGTATTTCAGAAATATTTTTTTCCAAAATTGAACATTTTTTCTTCTAAAAGTAATTTGAGGTTCAGTGGCGCCCCCTATGGACCAGCCGCTGCCTGTTGGTCATATGTGAAGCATCCCTGGTAAAGACGTTAAACCTTGTGCAGATCCTAGTGGAAACTCTGCTGCCTTTGGCCAACCAGCTGGCATCATAGTGCAGTGTTTTGGCAAGAGACATTATATTTTAATATTTGCCAATTCAGAAATCCCCCTTCCACTCAGGAGGGCATCACTCCAACAAGACCCACAGAAAAGAGGTTCAGCAGAGGAGCAGCTCATCTACAGCTACAGAAGTATGAGTATGAGTATGAGTACATGAGTATGAGTATGAGTATATGGGTATGAGTATGGGTATGAGTGTATGAGTATGAGTATGAGTACATGAGTATGAGTATGAGTACATGAGTATGAGTATATGGGTATGAGTATGGGTATGAGTGTATGGGTATGAGTATGAGTATGAGTACATGAGTATGAGTATGAGGGTATGAGTATGGGTATGAGTGTATGAGTATGAGTATGAGTACATGAGTATGAGTATGAGTATGGGTATATGGGTATGAGTATGGGTATGAGTATATGAGTATATGGGTATGAGTGTATGAGTATGAGTATGGGTATGAGTATGAGTATATGAGGATGAGTATGAATAAGAGTATGAGTATGAGTATGTTCAAACTGAAGCACTGTGGTACTGTTTATCTGTCAAATGTTCCTTGTGGTGGGTTTCAGATGCTGCAGCTCTT
>JAPQRP010000028.1:35173842-35184742 GCA_037367295.1 Apogon hyalosoma
CATGCAGTCCAGGTGCTTTCGGTCAAAGACTAGCTGCTATAGGAGTTTCGGTGCTTATACAAGAGACAAATCATGAGCTGCTAAGAGGCTGTTGGCTATCAACGATTGTTTGTTTTAACCTGTTTTGTTTTCTTGTCCACCAGTTCCATTGACCTGTTCCAAAGACATTTGCTCTTAGATAGGTGTCCGCTAGCTGACTTGCTACTTTTCTCAGTGGGGGAGACTGTAAGCCCAGATAAGTTGAGTTTACTTAAAAAAAAGTAATGACTTATTAACTTTTTTCTAAGGCAACCACTTTTCTCATTTTTTTTTTATGTACATTTAACTTAAAATCTTAGTTAAATGTAATTTAAATGTACTTAAAAAGTTAATTCATTACTTAATTTTTTTAAGGCAAGCACTTTTCTCAATTTTTTTTTTTTTAATGTAAACTCAACTTAATCAGACTTAGAGTGTGTCCCTTTAGATGTGGTTTTACATAATGAGAGTGTCTTTATAAATTGAAACATTAACGTCAGCCAGTGCCCACTTCCTGTGAGTTGGACTGTATTGTCTGCAAAGCACCAGAATAGCTCAAGTGGAACAATGACACAATTTGTCAACACAAAACTACCAATATCCATGTTCATGACGTCATTAGACCAGTTACAGCATGGTTGTGCATTTTTATCAGTTAAGGTCCATATAAAAATACAGTCCAAGGAATGGCTGAATGAGTGTGAATAAAAAGGAAAGGCTGCACTCAAACTACATCCTGATACCATTTAGCACTGTCACCTTTACAGCTCCCTGTAGACAATACATACAAGCATTTATGCACTCCCAAAGTACTGAACGCACATTTCAGCTAAACTTTTACCACCCCCCGAAGGCTCATTGAAAACACTGAAATATGTAAAAAAGCCAGTGACTTGTGTGTTGGTGTCATGTCAGAAAACAACACTTCTGGCCTGTCTTAAGGTTTTGTGTTGTACTTTCAATGTTGATAAGTCTGTATTCCTTTAACAAATTATTTTTCTCATGAATACTTACAAAAATCAACATTCTTTAAGATAGAGACTGAAAACAACAGATGTTAAACATGTCTTGTGGCTGCAAGGTTTGACAATCTAATTTCTGTTTCTTCAATTAAATATTTCTGGTAATGGTCAACAGATCTTAACCCATAAACAGTGCTACTTTTGTGGCAGTTCCCAAATGAATTTCTCTTTTTTCTCTGTTGAACCTTTAAGTGCTCTATCACTATTTATCATAATATCTCTATTTTGCATTTTTTCAGTAAAAAAAAAAAAAATCAGCTATTTTCCTGTATTTAATTTACTGATCATGTACTTTACACATCATGCTGAAGTAACATTTGAGGATTATTACACCAAAAACAGAGAAAACTTAAATGTGATGTTTCCAGTCAAATCTATCATTAACTGAACATGTCTCCATCCACTGTCATTGATCCAACTCCATGGGTTTTACTGGTCAATCAATGTTGTAGAAGATGACGGTGTTTCCACATTCACTACAGAGCCTCTGAACGTCCAAATGGGTCATATCTGATGATCATGAAAAGCTGATAAACTGTATTTTATGCCAATTATTGACATGCATTGGTAGGATTAGTGGATCTAAAGTTATTAAACATTTTACATCAGTAGGTGTTTTGGTCACTGGTGGATATTTGGGTCTTTCTGGTTAAAATTATTAGTGAATCTTGTCAGTTTATAAATCATAATTGGCGCAAATGTCTTTAAGTCTACACAGCATGGCGAAAATGAAAACGGCACCTGAATTTAGCAAAGCAAAAAAGTAAAATCCTTCCACTATAATTACTGCTGTGATTAAGATATTTCAGTTGGACAAAAGTTCTTTGGTGGTTTAAGTCGTGAGAAGCTACTTGCTGCATCAGTCAGAATTAGTTTGTAAAAAAGACAATAAAGACTGGGCTGAGTTTCAATGGGGAAAGGTCATGTGGTCTGATGAGTCCAGATTGACTCTTCCAGAGTGATGGTTAGGGGGAGAAGAGAGGTGGATGAAGTGGTTAACCATCACGCCTAGTGCCTACAGTACAAGCCTGTGGGGGGCAGTGTTATTATGATCTGGGGTTCATTCAGTTGGTCAGGTCTAGGTTCAGCAACATTATGTGTCAAAAATACATTCAGATGAACCTGAATATACTGAATGACCAGGTCAGTGGATTGTTTTTCTTTGCTGATGATGCTGTCATATTCCGAGATGACAATATCAGGATTCAGCCGCTTCAGACTGTGAAAGAGTGGTTCGGGAAGCATGAGACATCCTTTATGCATATGGACTGGCCACAACAGAGTATCAGACCTGAACCCCTTTGAGGATCTATTAAATATAATGGAGAAGACTTTACTTTGTGGTCATACTTTCCCATCATTAATACAAGATCTCAGCCAAAAATTGAGGTGCCTCTACACAAATAAATGTTAGGACATTTATTGTGACATTGCCTTAGCCTTATGTGGCAAATGCCTCTTATAATAAAGCTAAAGGTAGTCGATGAATTGCTGCATATGCGACGTTTGTTTTGGGCCGTGTATAATTTCACTGAAGCAGATTAAAATATAAATTGGCTTTTATTGTTATAATGAATTCTTTGGTTAGTTTTTATGTCTGTATACAGCACTTTGGCCAGCTATGTTGCTTTTCAAGTGCTTTGTAAATGAAGTTGAGAAACTGTATGAATAAGCACAAAAAAATTAAAAAAATATATATATAAAGCTTTAAACACTATGCTTTGTATCTCCTCTTGGTTCTTGCTGCTCCTTAAAAATAAAAGTCAAATCACATTTTCAGCAAACTCAGCTCAGAATCAGTGCAATTTTCTGTGATTATATTGAAAATATGCAAACCCTGACCCTCATCCAAAATTAACAGGTCACTGAAAGTCATGAAAGTGTTGCGTATGTCTTTTCTCTCTGCGAACATAGTAATCATTTTCATAACCGACTAATCAGACCAATACTAGTCAATACTTTGTTATTACTTCATTTATCTACTCATGTCTGTGCTGAATGTGACTTGTTAAACAATTACTTAATGACCAGTGATGTCACCTTTTAATAGTCTTTATTTCCTGCTGTGTCGACGTCACATTTCCAAAACTAACAACTAAAGTGGATTGACTGAAATAATATTTTTGGTTACGTATCACATTTTTTTGATCAAGTTACCTTGCAAATGATCAGAACACACTCCAGGCACAACACCGTGGCCAACAAAATCATACTCTGACAAATGAAAACATTTAATTTAGAGCAAACTCTTCACTTTCGATTAAATTAAATCAACAAGCCAAACTTCCAGCGTTTCTTTTCAGATATATTATTTTGTGTGGAGATGATAAACACCAGCCCTGCTCCTGCTGAGGTCCCGCTCCAGGCTTTAAAGGTGGGCTGTTTAATGTCCCGTAACCCTCACAGCGTAATGGTTTTCAAACCTCTGAAACAAGAAAAAACAAGGTGCCACCTTAAAATTTATGAGACATTAAATTTCTTTCCATTGAATCTCGGTCAATCCATCATCATTATGGCTTATCAAAATAATCACAAGCCTATAAAACAATTTAACTAGTGTTCCTGTCAAGGTGAGAGGAAAAGGTGTGTTTGTACATATGTGTGGGGGCGTGAGCGTCAACCCTTTTACAGTTTAGGATGATATAAATTATACTGCATGTATTTTTTGTGTGCTTAGGTTTTAGCTTCTGTTCTCCACATCTTTCCTTTCTTCATATTGCAGAAACACTCCCACCACGACAACCCTCAATAGCTATGTAATCTCCTTCAGTTTGCACATCGAAATAATATGCTTTAAAGTATAATAATACAAGTCTTTTGTCCCCCTCGTGTCTCTATAATTACAACATTCCTCCACACATGACTAAATACATTCATGTCCATATCAGTTCAGCCAGAAAGAAAGAGAAGTCAAACTTTAAAGCTTTAATTGGTCCCACAAGAAAAGTACCGTTTCTCTGCAGCAGGTAATTACAAGATACAAGTACGTAAGAAGTGAAAAAGGATAAAGGATGGTAATTAGAATGGAGAAAATACAGCATCTAAGACTGAATGAGTCTTCAAAATGAATCATGGGGGGATAAATAGGATGTTCATAAATATAGAAGAAGAATTAGCATCTCCTGAAGTTCCATGGACTTCAACCTGATGGAAATAATTCTGATTATTCTCGTGGATGGAAAAAATGAAAATGATGTGATTAAGTGTGTCTATATAGTACATGTCTTAAAGATTTGTGCTCTGTCCACACTAATATGGACATTTGTAATATGGACAACAGGTATTTTCTCCCTCCCTACAAACTGGTACAACTCTCAGACAAAGTATTGTTTCTGGTGGACTTATGATAATTTTGAAAACAGCAGTCTGTTATTAAGAGCAGCAACAACTTAAGTTAGCCAAAGTGTTTGCTTGTGTTACTGAAGTGTATTCTTGGTAAATTTCACCACAACACCAGTACATGTGTCAGTCTCCAAATGCGCTTAAGCTGACCATGATTTACTGCAAGTCATACACTGATTTTTAAACCTATGACATATTTAGGCCCAATCCCAATACTCATTTTCACCCCTAGCCCTTCCTCTACCCCTTGGCCCTTGCACTTGGCACTACCCCTTGAAAAGGAGTTGCAAGGGGCAGGGGTTGAAATATTCCCCTATAAAATGGGACAACCCTTCGAGATCTGTTACATCATCGGTTGTCATCGATGGCGCTATAAAAAGATGCAACAACTTTGTTTGCGAAAGAATTCACCATGTCGTCAGCAGCTGTAATCATCTCCGTTGCATGGGCTTTGGGCATCTTATTGCTACTATCAATTGCAAATCACGGAAATGCTCAAAAAATAAGACACATTCAGCTTTTCACTATGTTTGTCATAAACAAGCGATCTATAACACATTGAAACAGCATTAAATGGACAATGAGACGATCAAGTTATTTAGAAAAGGCGTACATTTGTGTGTTTCTATCATCGCACTGCTGCATTTTTGCTGTGTTTTGTGCTGAACCAAAATTGGAGACTGTTAAACTGAATTGCCTATTGTATGATAAATAAAGTCATCCATCCATCCATCCATCCATTGTTTATTTAATATTCAGCTTTAAGTTAATATCTGTCCAACATGTTTTATGACTAACTCTTTACATTGATTATAAATTTACATTCAGTTATTGATTATTTTTCCTACCTATAAACTTTAATTATATTTTATTTTATTAAAAATATATAAAACTTTAGGCTAAAAAAGGGCATGATGTTTTGTCATCCTTGTTGCTTTCACCATTTGTCAACAGGCATTGTGTTTGCTCTGTTGGCATTCTAAAAAGATTAGGGCATGGAGGAGTTTGCATTGAGTTACAGCTAAAAGCCCAAAGGAATGCGGATCAGGTGGTTTGGCCGTGTTTGTTTTTGATGATAATGATTTCTGATGGAGGTTTCTAATAAAGAAATAAAGCGTAATCTTTTCATGTTTCACTTTCCCACCCCTCCTCTATGACTCTGCCTTGTTCACAGTCTTAAACATTGAAATAAAAGTCTCAATGCTTCACTGACACTCAGTCGAGCGTCTCCTCCTTTCCTCGGCTCTTAAAAGCAGTCGATGCCTTTGACTGTCGCTAAACCAAGCCAGGGACGCCACGGAGCGTGCCCAGTGGAGCCAGATTACAGCCCACTATGGTTTCTGCCTGGCAGATCACAGCTTCAATGAAGAGAAGAGTCTCTAAAGGTTAGCTCATTGAAACTCAGCTCAGAGTTGTCACTTCTATTTCAGCTTCAAGGCAAATTTACATTTAACTTCAGTGGCATTTAATACAGAGTGATTTACAATGAAACAGACTCCACAGCCAACATTACACAACCAACAGTCAGTGCCACATTAACCCACGAGAGACATGAACATATGCCTTTTCCACAGCAGAAAATTTGGCTTGTCTGTCGGAAAATACAGGTGATTCTACAAACATTAACAATGGCTCTTTTCCATCTAAACCCAAAGCAGTGAGCAAGTATGAACAAACCAAAACCCTGGAACTGACACAGTCATGATTTAGAGAAATTACACTTGTTCATTTTCTGCCATAATGAATCAAAACCACAGTGGAATTAAAGTTAAGATAAACTGAACAAATTGAAGGATAGTGTTTTTGTTTTTTCGAGCTGCCATTGAAGGGGACCTAGGTCATGATCAGTACTCAACAGAAGAGTTCAACTGGGAATCAAACACTGCTAGCTATGAGGTGCAAACAACTACGCCACCAACTGCTTCCAGTGGTGCACGACAGACTGCCTCTACTTTTTCCAATAATCCACACTGTCTTTTATTAGTTGTCTTTGTGTGAAATCAGCTTGTGTACTTTGTTTTTACAATGCATTTCCTTCAACTTAGTAGATGCTAAACCACCACCATATACTCTGTTTTGTCAACAGTTGTTAAATCATCTTTTTTCCATTTGTTTCTCAGATTTCCACGTCATCTCCATCCACTCTTTCTAATCTGCAGAACAGGACATACCCACAATAGGTTAAATTTACTGTGGTCATTTTCCATCTAAAAACAGAGCTATAATGTAAACTATCAGCTGACAAAATATGTGATGATAAGACAGTGTTACTTTGACTGTTAGGAAGAAGAAATCATGATATTATAAACTTTACATAAGCTACTTCCAGTCTCTCATACAGTCTGTGGATTCATTGGTAATTTTGATCTTCGAAAGTGTGTTCTGTAATGCTGCAACAACATCGATTAAATCAATCTAAATCATTTCTTAAAAGAGTTGGCAGTCGATTCGTAGGGTCTTGAGCATGTTAGTATTGAGGCATGCCCACACACTATGTACAGAGGAAAACACAGAGCAGCATGGCTGAGGCTTTGGATGCCGGGCCAGATTTGTAAAGCTAGATTTAGATGATGTTCCCGGTGGCCACAGGAGCTCCGTTGCCCTGAAACATAGTGTGCCGTTTATGTAACAAAACTTGAATATGGAGAAAAAAATTACCAAAATCTTACAGTGCACTACGTTTCCGGCAAACCGGGCTGCTGTAGCCACCGGGAACATTATGTAAACATAGCTTAAGATAGTGTACATGTCGTGATTACTTTAGCCCGCTAGCTAGTTAGACACTATCATCATAATTATAACGTTTTCATCCACCTGTATTTATCAGCCGCCAGACTAACGTTACCTATCGTTGACTGGAACTAATACATTCAACTCTAGTTTGATAGCCTAAAACAAGTCTAGGTAGTGGGCTAATGCTCACTAACCTGAAGCCACTGTGGGAATGTAATCATTTGTGATTTGTCTGAAGCCTGTATTGCTTTGCGATCTTTCTGAATCGAGTCTTTTGTGTTTATCCAGTGAACTGATTAATTATTAAAATAATCTACAGATTAATTCGATTATTAACATTTTCGTTAGTTGCAGCCCTACTGTTCTGGTTCTTACCCCTGCCATGGACAGTTCAGAATATTAGTATTACATATAACCCATGTAGCATGGTTTTGCATTTTTGTTGTGTGTTTATTCACCTGTTAGTATTGAAAGTGGTTTATGAAATAATTTGGATTGCATATAATCCTCTGAAAGACTGTTGCCTTGTCAACTGTTTACTGAAAACTGTCAACTCTTTTATAGTTTACTCTGTTGTGCAGTCTTTCTTGACCACCTGAATTTGCACCACATGGTACTAATCCACTGGAACAAGCAGATACATTACACGTGTGTGAAAGAGTCAAAGGGAGATGCAGAAAAAGAAATATATTCCCACAATGCAAACCCCAACTCTCAGTGATTTACTATCGATGTCCAGTCCAATTACATCTCCACTGTCACTTTACACTCTCCTTCTCATTTTCTCTGTGCTTTTTACACACACAAACACCAGCTTTATTCGACTTTTCAGTACACCTGAGAGATCCAGGTCACGAGGTTTATAGCTCCAAGTAACAAGGGGCAAAAAGAAACAGCTGAGGAGCAGAGGTAGAGGAGAAAGGGGGGGGGTGCAATGAGAAAGGAGCAGATAAAGGGTAAATTATGAAAGACAAAATAAAATGGATGGGATGCATGTAAAAGGAGAAATCAAATGGTGAAAAGGAGGTGTTGGCAAGGATAGCAAATTATGAAGTGTAATTTTTCTCCCACTTTCCAAGACACATTTAAGTATTCTCAGTGTAAGTGCTGCCGTTGAACTCACTGCTCATTCTAAGGCTCTACAGCTCTATTAATGAGCGATAAGAGTCTGTTCTCACTCCCAAGTCGGCGCTGTCTGTCACTTGGTCACGAAACCCTTGGAATCCATTTTCAAGACCCAAAGAACCCCAGTAGTAGCAATTTCTGACATGCAGAGTACCAGTTGGAAGTCGATGAAAGTCTATCAGTGTTGGACATGGACGACGTGGGTGAGATGACGTTAAAGGCAAAGACTTCAGAAGGAGGTGGTTATGGTAGAGCGCCAAAGATTGTAGATTTACACAAAGGAAAGCAGGGTTTGTGTCGATTCTCATGAAAAATGACACTAGAGGAGCACCAAGTGTTGAAACGTGGTAGCCAAAGTTTCAATGAGAATGCATAGAATATAACCAGCAACCACAAACAAAATAAAAGCAGTTTTACATCTTACACCAGTATGAAAAGACTGATTTTATGGGTTCTTATGGTTTCTTGCATACTTCTGCAAAAAATGTGTGCATTGGCACCTTTGAAAAAGGTACTTATTGTTGCGTTCCCCTACACAAAGTCAGGACTTGGGGTAGAACTAAGGGAAACTAACAAAAACATTATACAAATATGCTGGGGCACCGCTAGCAATGTGTAGGCCCCATGAAAGCTAAACATTGTAGGCCCTTTAGAAAATTCAGTATCTTGTGGATTTGTCAGGGGGGTATGAATGTGGGGTAGGGGCAGCGATTATATACAGTAAGTGAGGGTACGGTCCATAACTAACATAACTAGTGCTGGCGTGAAGCAAAAGTGAAAACATGCTTTCAACGTCCGACTCCCAGCTTCTATGCCTCTATTATACAGCTGATCTTACATGAAATTTTCACAACTTCTAATCTGTATCCACTGGACCCCCTCCACTGCTCTATGGGCCCCCCAGAAATGCTGGGCCCCATGATTTTGTCACATTTCCCCCCCTCCCCTTTATGGTGCTCCAGCAAATATAGGCCAAAACAGGTTCTGTTATATTATACTGTACTACTTATATATATATATATATATTATTTGATTTAGGTAAAAACCCTCAACACCCACTAATTCTATCAAAAGGAGAGAAAGAAAAGTCACCAGACCCACAAAACCAGAGACTACATAGAAATCAAGGGAATTGGGGGAGGGGGGCAAAATTTAAATAAATCAAAACACATTGCTGGTGTTTTCTTTTAAGGGCAATACAAGGAGCTCAAAATAAAGATATTGATTGTTCAGAGTCCACAACCAAACAGAGCAGTGAGTGTAAGCCTCCTTATATCCACACCCACTCAGGACGATCACCCTCAGCTGCATTAGAAACACAGGTGCATCCACTCACACTTAAACACAACCTGGAGGCCTTGACTGCTCCCACTGCTAATGCTGATTGCTAATGTAAAATGCAGCTGCAGAATTTCCCTACAAGGACAACAAAGTTAACTAATCTTTAACCTTAAATTTGACAAATAAAATCCTTTGTTCCAAGTGTTTATTTCTTTATACATCCTCGTACACAGCGTATCCACCATCACCAATACTGCATGAAAGCGTTTGTATTGATATCTTCCAGCCTTGAGTCAAGCAGACCTGATACATAACACAAAGACTACGCTATCATTATGGTTTGCAAAAGGAAGTGTATAAGAAATAAATAACCTGCAGCCTCTGAAACTTCAGATACAGCCTCTTTCCCTTGCTGTTGCTACTGGTGATTATTTCCCAATTCTCTTTTTCAAAATAGGACAAAATCCACATTCAGATTTTCCATTTTTCTGCTCTACATTTTCACATCACACTTGAGAAACAGCTTTTAATGTCATGTTACTGTGTTACATCTATTCTGACAGATTTCTTTCCACACTTCTATTTCTGTGAACATTATCAAGAATATTTTCATGCTTTGCCATAAAGTATCAAGTTCTGTCTTTCTCATTTCCAACACTTCCATTAGTGCAGAGTCGAGTGCCTGAGTTAATCGGATTGCTAGAAGTTGGTTGTTGAGAGAACAGAAGGTATTAGTGCATTTCAAACTTTTAAAAAGGCAAAGTTTTACAGTAAAAAATGGTTTATGATTATTCATTTCTGTGAAGAGACCAGCTTGGAGCAAATTTTGATTCTGTCATTTCACTACTGACTGGCTTTTACGCTTTTACTCTTTTGTTTCATAAATGTACAAAAGTAATTCCTCATACCCGAAGAAAAAAGTTTCTAGATTTGTCTTTTTCTCGAACAAACTAATGCATTCATATCCCTTCTTTGTGAGATTGCTGATGGATGCATGAATCATTGTCTCATAGTTGCATTGATAATGGCTTTTCTCATTCACCAGGTACACACTGACCTCAGAGTTAACTATGATCTGATGAAAATCAATGTGAACAGTTGTTCTAGAACCAAAAACTAGGAGTTTCACATCTCAAGGTTTAATGATTCAGAGACCAGGGTTAGATTCAGAGTTAAATCTGCTTCTTGGCAAAGCAGCCATGAATCTGATTGAGAGAACACAGAGTGAACAAAACTGTCATCAAAACAAAATGTGGCTGCTCAGAAGAATCTAAACTATAAAACATTCTGGTTTGTTGAACACTTTTTTCTTTACTACATATGTCTTCATTCAAAGGTTTGATGGTTTCAGTGTTAATCTTCAATGTAGAAAAAAAAAA
>JAPQRP010000028.1:35188935-35199238 GCA_037367295.1 Apogon hyalosoma
CTATTTTTGTTGTTATTGTTATATTTGTCCAAACAAATGTACCTTTAGTTGTACCAGGCATTAAAATGAACAAGAAATTGAAGGAAACAAAGGTGGTCTAATATTTTTTCTGCGACTGTACACTTTGATCATACGTCGGCACACTGATTCATATTTAGTAAAGCAGGAGCTGAAATGCCCACTGAGGTAAATCAGGTGTGGTGTTTGTTGCTGTAAAACTGGCTCCAGGTCTGTGTTCAGTTCATAACATCAGATACTTCACAAACATCAGCGTAGTCAAAGGTCAACAGCCTCATTAACCTGTGAGTGAAGTGATTTACATACACTATCTTGTCACTGCAGTAGAGTCATAGCAAGAACTCACATTCTGGTTTCTGATTTTTTTTTTTTTTTTTTTGAGGCCACTTAAATCTAGGCCTCACACATGTACACAAACCCACTTTCCACACAGTTTCTATGAATACACACACAAACATTCACACACAAACCTCTCTTCTGCCCTGAGGCTAATTTCCTATTTCCACACGGCGCCTTGTCCTAATCCTTGGTTTTAGTCTGCCGAAATGACTCCTGACGCTAAACCATTCGCACACAAACAAACTCTTAGACACACAAACACACACACAAGGATAAACCTTCCCAACAGCCACCCTGAAGGCCTGTCCAGCCTCTGCTCATAAACAGTCAGTGGATTCTGTACGTGAAAAGACAGAGCGACTGCCAAACCTGACATGGAAGCACAGGTCACAACCCTGACAAATCTTAAAGGGATGCGAGTAATACAGGACATGAAGCTGCAAATATATCGAGTCAAACTATTCATTCTATGTGAATTTACAGCTGTTTAATACAACTGATGCAAACAATCAATAGTTCTAATATGGATGTTGTTGTGATGTGACATCTATTCCATGTAGTCTGATGGGCTGAATAACATTAAATACATAAATAATTGTAAAGTTTTCAGCATATAATATTTGCATTCTATGTTAATATATCGGGTGTTATGTGTAGTTATATGTAGTACCGATATTCAAAGCTTTCAACAACAGGGCAAAGTCATACAACAGAAAACACTTAGTTCTACCAAAACCACCAACAAATCAACACTACTATCAACAGACTCTGTCACTCACTGAATAAAGTAAAAAGCTCATTGTTTACACACGTTTATTACGGTATCATCAAGTTTTCTTCTTCACTAAAACTTATAGTTGTAGTGGTATTTTAAATAGTATTTTATGTGTATTTCGCACTGTAAAGCACTTTGTGACTGTGAAAAGTAAATAAAGTAAATAAAATGTACTTACTTAGTCTTTCATTTTGACTGTCAATCAAAATAACACTGCCTTATAATCTTCACATGCAACGTCAGCTGATAGTTTACATTATAGCTCCGTTAGCTTAGCTCTGTTTTGAGACTGAAAACAGCTACAGCGAAATCACAAATCACCTCAGTTGTCTGTTTGGTTTGTGTTGTCAGTAGCTGAACTAAAGATCTGTTTGGAATCGTCCGAACAAGGTCAGAACTGTCACAGTTTAGTCTGAACCTTGGATCAACAGACGGCAACTTAGTAAAGACAATAACACCACATAATAATTTTATACTTTCATAAGCCACATAATCAAACTCACCCATGTAGAACAAATGCCACCATTTCAGCATCAAACTCCATTCTTTGTATCTGTGTCTAGTGGAGAAAACAACAGCGTTTCCAGCTTTTATCACTTATCACTTTCTTTTTCTGACACTTTGGTCGAAGGCCCCAAGGTGTTCATTTTCTTAATATTTGACTATACAAATATGACAAATATTCCCTGTGTCTAAAGGTCTTTATAAGACTAATAAGAATACTATTTATTTATTTATTTATTTATTTATTTTCTACTATTGGCTTTTAACTATTGCCCCACTCAGTATATTTACTGACATCCCAATCAAAACAAAAGGTGTTATAATCATTTTACTTATGTGTGTGTATATATCTCAAAAAATGATCGTGAAAAGTCGAATAACAGTATAGTTATGTAATAAATGAGGCTGTACAACATGGAGATGAAAATGCACTGGTAAATGGTAAGTATCATCTCAGCCACATAGGGCATGATGTCATCTCTGGCAAGGCAATGGGGAAAATATCATCTTGTGTAGCGCATCCAACCTTGGACTAATCTGACCACAGTGTCTCCGCATGTATCTTCCATTGCTTACAGAAGAGACACAAGAGCATTTACAGAAGAGACACAAGAGCATATAGTTGGTGGTTGAAAATTTCCACTGTCAAGCTGAAAACAACTCCTCCAATTGATTGAGAAACGAGCCAAGTCATTGCGGCTGGTGAACCAGTCCCGGACATGTGATCATATTTGTAGTCTTGTAGGGGCCTAGGGTGGCACGGCGATGGAGAACCCCACACAGATTAATGACGCCACACAATGTGATATTTCCCCTGCGCTGCCCAGGGACATTCACAACAGCACTTTTGTGTGATAACGTTTCAGCCCTGAAGCCTGGTTTTTGCAAAACTGAAAATGAACTCCTGATACTGTGCAGCTGCATCAAAATCCAGGACTCTGACAGAAAAAGCCTGCTCTGCCGTTAATATAGCGTGACGCAAAATAAGACTATAGCGTATGCACTTTCTCAGAAGGGGATTTGGTCAAACAGTGAGTTACAGGTAGAAGCTTCAGGCAAACCAGGTGGCCATGAAAATACATATGTGCAACTGAATATAATGCTCTACAAATCTTATGGTCTATAAATATGTCCTACATAAAACAACACTAAAATACACATGTCCTCCTTTTAAATAGCTCATATCATTAACTAGTGCAACACACAGTAATAATGAAATAAAGATGCATGACTTAAATCTGAACCAAAGCAAATGTGAAAACAGATTATTAACCATATGTTATTTAAAACACATCATAACATGTACATTTTATATACCAATATAAAAAGCTTATGTAATCAGGTATCAGATATAAAAGTTCTTGATTTGGATTTCATCTGTAAGACACACAATGTGTACGTACTGCATGTATAAATCAGTACATGTAAATTTAACAGTATTCCTGTAATGTCCATGTATATTACCCTTTTTACTGTGTTTTGGCAAGTCCACCTGCAACAGACTCATACTTTGACATAAGATTGAACATTCGTGTCAAAGTGTTACAGTGGCTTAAAGCTTAGGTTGTAGAGGAAAGTAATGATGGTTTTTACCAAGTAGTGAGCTCCAAAATACAGATAAAGTGCAGTTGTGATTGAGACAGAGTATGTGGTTGTTTGGATCAGCGCTGAGGAGCAGGTGGAGGTTCACTCAAAACTCCTGCAGAGACAAGAGTTCAACAAAGACGCTGCTTCAGTCTGTCCTGATTACTAATATTACACGTGAAAATCGTATTATCACTGAGGTAGAGTTCTCAAAAAGGCACTGGAAAATACTCACCTTTTGGAGTGCACGGTCAAACACAAGACTGTGTACCGATATTCTGACCTGAATGATGTTATGAGATGTTTGATCACTGATGATAAGCTTTTGCAGGTGATGTAGGCAGATAAAGTTGTTTGCTAACACTGTCATAGTCAGATCTAGTTCATGCATAAACACGTGCTGCTTCTTGAGCAAAACCATGTGCAACAGTGATGTAAATCCTGTTTCATGAAGACGGTTGAAGACTCACTTACTTACACCAGTGTGAATGTCTTCATTGTGGATGCTTTTCTGTAGTGACTCAGGTTTGGCTGGACTTTCTATCCAGTCTCCCTCATCATCAGGACATGATTTATGAAATGGTCCATCAAAGTGGATCTCATGTCATCAGAAGTATGCCCGGCTGGTGCTTTGTTATTCTTCGTCCTTGCCCTTTCTTCTGACTCTCACTGCCTCAACTTATTGCAACATTCTTTCACTTTTTCAGAAGGTAAATCACCACAGGAAATTATACTCTACACCCTCTTGAGATAACAGATCAACATGCATAAAAGCACCACTCGGTGAGACTATTCTTCTCTTGAAAATAGCATTTCCATTCCTTGCAGATCCTATGGACTTGTGTGGCGTTATTGACATGAGTCTCAATCTTTTTAGAAATTGTCTAAAACTTTTGTCTTTAAATAATGTGCATCTGTTCATTATTTATCATAGATGTGATCTTCACAGCTACCAGATTGTTGAGCAGTTTACAATGGTGTTTACACACCATAGGGATGCATGTAAATGCATTAGTTTAATGGAATACACACCTGTAATTCATCAGATAAGCAGAGCCAAATCAGATGATACTGGTGAGTTTATAAACATACACATCTCATATATTCTGTATTTTGTCATTTACTTTCCTTTCTCATTTTGGCTACAGCAGCTTTTGAATTCTTGTAATTCTTCAGGATTATATATAAATCTTTTCTTGAGAAATGATGCAGTTCTAAACCTTTGCGTGTTTTTAATTGGTCGCTTGGTACTGACTTTATGTGAAGTGTAAAAAAAAGTTGTAAAAGCGTAGGTGAGTCATCAAGTTAATAACCACCAAGAGGCACTTAATGGAATTATAATTCTGGGAATGTTTAACTCACTTTGCTGCACAGATCCCAGGTTTATATGTTTATAATCAAATAAAACCAATTAGTTTTATATTCATAGGAAACAGGTTTCTACTTGTTTCATTTGTGTTTGACTAATAAACAGACATCACACCACAGTAAGTGAATTAAATTATTAATGTTAAAACTGGTGGGAGGTGTTGTTAAATAAAAAAAAGATAATTGGATAGGGTGTATTTAGTGATAGAGGTCCAAAACATAAGAACATAAGACGCCGGTAGAAACTTTAGATATGTTGTACACACAAACACACACAGGCTGAGTTGTTCTTTCACTTCCGGATGTGAAGTCTTAATCACAATTGAATGGAGCAGTCAGAGTATTAGGGGGGGGAAAGCTTGGTGTGCACAGCAGCACATCAGACACACACATATACTTCATACAATTCATTCCTCAAACACAGTCCAGCGGTGGGTTCAGCAGACTCCCTGGGGACACACAGATTAGCCTTGGCCAAAGCCACTAATCCCCTCACATACCTGCACACACACACACACACATTTAAAGTGAACCACTGCAGTTTCAGAAAGTACCTCTGCCCTGCACTGGCCACATGCAGACCCATTCAGACGAGTCACTCAGAGGTGAGGGGGTTATACTGCAGAGCGACCCTCGATACGCACACACAAAACCAAATGAGATGGAAACGGAGAGGGAGGGGAGTGGGTTTGTCTGTGCAGGGTTTCCTTAAACCTCTCTGCTCTACCACAAATCTCTGCCTCCATTCTGCCAACTAAAGGAATAAAGAAAATATTAAAAATTAAGACTACTTTAAAAATTGTGTTTTGTGATTCAACAAAACCAATAAACTAGTTCTATTTCCCTCAAGGCTTTGCGAGAATGAGCATAAAGAGCGAAAGTTACTGACTGTTTTGTCAGAGGCTGCGTCCTATTCTCTAGAATCCACTGGAGTTAAAGTTACTGACTGGGTGGAGCACAGTGGAGGTTTGTTTACAAGTGCATACATCAAGCCTGTTTGGTTTGAAGTCAAAGGGGTGGCTGGAGTTTTCTCTGGCCATGCAAAGCCACATAAATTTAACGTCTATCAACAAAAAACACCACTAGTTGAGCAACAAAAGCAAGTGAAAGACCAACCAACAGTTTATGTTTCAGTCTGTCAATTACATGTTGTACATTTCACCATTTCATTTTGGGAAAACTGTACAAAGAGGTTCAACAAATGCCCAAAACAGAAGGTGAACGTTCCCATTGCTTCAAATTACTACAAAAGAAATAATCATATAATATGTCAGTACTTTAGCTTAACTTTTCATTTACATCATAGGTTGGTAGTAGTGTCTGGGGTAAAATCAGCTTTATTTTTTAACCTTTAACCATGAACGTCTCTTTGAGTTTAAAAATCTATTTTGCATCCTGGACAAGACAGGCAGCAATCAAAAATAACCAAAATACCAAAATATAGATGTGTTTTTGAATTACTGTGACCTCAACTAAATATTACATTTTAAAAATTGCACTTTAAAAACTGTCTACCTTGTCTATTATTACCGTATTACAATTTGTTTTAATTGATTGTTGTTACCTGTCTGTAAAACCTGTATTCTTTCATGGCGTGTGCTGCTGACCTGAGATCTCAGTCTTAATGCAACATTATCTGGTTAAATAAAGGTCTAAAATAGAAAAAAAAAAAAAGTTGAAAAAGTTCAAAATATACTATCAATACTCAATTTACAAATAACTTGTGTAAAATAACCATGAATCTGAATGAGAAAAATAAATATTAATAACCTGATAATAGACTTAAGGAATGTATATGTTGCTCTGCTGTATAATTATCCTACTTGTAAATACTAAAAAAGAATGAAAAAGTGTATGTTTCTACCACACATTACACGCCTTTATTAACAAACTAAATAACAGCTCATAGAATAAGGTAACTGTACAGCGAAAACAGAAATAGAAGGCAGATTTTCTTACAGTTAGAGCTTCAATATAAAGTAAACATATTACAATATTTTATATACTCAAGAATGTCACAGGGTGTCTGTGGATCCTGAAAAAGCCTTAAATTCGATTGTCCTAAATTAAGGCTTTAATTATCCTTAAAACTGATCATTAATCCTTTAATCTGATGCTCAAAGGTCTTAAAAATTCTGCAGACACAATAAATGATGACGCTATATTTGCTTTGGAAAGAATTTATAAAATTTGTAACAAATAGCAGCTTGAATGTCCTTAGTAGAAACATTAATCATGGACAAAAGGAAATGTAACATGGTTAAGACTAGTTCAACACAATAACTATGACGCCCAGTGTACTGTTATTGGTGTGAATGGAAATTCTTAAATTTGACCAGACGCCTTAAAAAATTTGTTAAAAATGAGAAAATCGACTTCATCAAACCAGTAGATACACTGATGTAAAAATGAACCATGCAGGTAAAAACAATCCTAATCCAAATGTCATCAAATTAAGGATCAGAGATATCAACCTGAGCGGAAAATCCTTCAAATAACAAACTTTTAGGTCCGTTCCACAGTGGTTTTTGTGTTTAATGTAAAATATATCTTAACATTTGCGAAATCCAATACATCATGTATACTAACAATCCTCTCTGACCGTCCTTGAGAAGCATCTGGTCCATTTTATTTAATAAAATCACAAAATGAGATCCACCTCAGAGTCAGAAAAGATGCCAAACCTGGGGAACATTGGCTTCAGTCTGTTTCAGTCTGGACAGAGCGCCGGCGCTGGATCCAGAAAGCTGAACGTCAGTAATTCTATCATCGTGCATCTCCAGGAACAGTTCAGTGCAAGAATGAGATCGGGTCAACGGGAAACCATACCTCAGAGCCAAGCCAGGTGCTACTGTCTGTCCACGAGGAGAAGGATTCTGGCAGTTATTGATGCTAAAAGGAGCCAGGCTGATTAATGAATTGGCGTCACAGTTTGAATTAGTCATTGCCTAGAATTTAAGAAAACATAAACATATGACTTAATTGTTTCTTGCGTGATTAACCCATAAAGGCCCAGTGCTACTTTTGTGGCAGCTTTTTTTCTCCGTATCTAACTTTTCTTCAGTGATTTATCACCATTTGTTATTATATTATCCCCTGTATTTTGCTTTTTATTCAGTAAAATCAGGTATTTTCCTCTATTTAATTTACTGATCAGGTAGATGTTCATTAAAGCTCCCACTAAAGTTGAGGGTTACTATATCAGAAACAGAGAAAACTGAAGAAAAAGTGATTTTTTTTTTTATTGAAGATATCAGTAACTGAACATGAACCCAGTATTTCCATTCACTATCACTGATCCAACTCTGTGAGTTTTACTGGTGAATCAATGTTGTAGAAGACTAGTGCTGTAGTGTTTTCACGGTAATTATAAAGCATCTGAACGTCCAAATGGGCAACGAGATATCATTAATTGTGTAAATATACACGCCATACACGCCACTTTTAACTGGCGTGTTATCTGTACACATAAGCTTTCCGCATGTATGTTCACGCTGTGTCAAATACCATGCGATCAGCGGTTAGGATTAGGGTTAGGGTTAGCGGTTACAGATATGTAAACTGGAGATCTTGGCCTAAATTGACACGCGATCAAATGGCGTTGAATAACACACGAAAGGATGAAAATGCGTATGTATAGCACACCAAATGCCATAAAAAATGGCATGACATACAATGCGATTTCAAGCGATCAGTCTGAAATGGGTCATATCTGATGACCATGAAAAGATAACAAACTGTATTTTACACCAATTATTGACATGATTAATGGATCAGAAGTCATTAAACATTTTAGATCAGTAGATCTTTTGGATCTTTCTGGGTTAAGGACCATCTTTCCTGACTGTAAAGTAGCACCTTTCATACCCTTTTAATGTTTACAAGCTTTCTGTCTAATGATTATCTGTAAAAATTACTATTGCGCTTTTTTTTCTGCTCAGTGTAAAACTACAGGCACATTTACATCAAGTTCTTTCAGGCAGATGCTTTCACAGCAGCTGAGCTAACTGTGCCGTAACTAAGACGAGGTCATGAGGTCAGAGGTTAAAACCACACTGGCTCCTACTGGGAGATTCAGTTTCCTAAGGTGTGTGTGTGCGTGTGTGTGTGTGTGTGTGTGTGTGTGCGTGTGCGTGTGTGTGTGTGTGTGTGTGCGTGTGCGTGTGTGTGTATGCACTAACAGACCGTAACAATCACCCTCGTCCTGCTGACCACCGACTCAATATCCTGTGTGGTTTGGTATGTATTCAGTGATGTTTGCCTCTTTTCTTTTTCTTCTCCTTCCTGTCTCTGCTTATCCAAAAGCTTTTCTTTCTTTTATTTGGTCTTTTTTCTCCACCTTCCAGCTTACTGCATTCTTATAACTCCTTTTTTGTTTTGTTTTTTTCAGAGTATTTTTCTCTGTATTATTGGCTGTTCTTGATTCTTTTTAGTTCTCTCCTTCACCGTGTCACTTCCTTTTCTTTTCAATAGGCTATTCAACCCATCCACTTACGTACTTAATCCATCATCTAGGCCTGTTCTGCGATCTCCAGATGCCTGTTGGGGAAAATTCGGCACCAACTAAAAGTAGATTACGCTTCTTTCTTAAAACGAGAAGATGAAGAGGGTGACAGAACAAGAGCCCGTCCACTTTTAAAGGATTATCGTTTCAGCCCCTGAAGAAAGAAAAGGATACCCTTCCAATTTTAAAGGATTACCTTTAGGCCTTGAAAAATAGACAATGACTAAAAAGATTTCTTAAAAACTGCTCTGTATGAGAAGGTCGACAACAAGAATCTAACCATTTTGCTTCAGGATTATCATCACATTGCACCTCTTTGGTGTCCTGTAGGTGGTCTGGTGGGGTTATGAAATCCAGCTACATGGGTTTATCAAATCCCCTTGTGTGGGTCTGTCTTATTGGAAACTCCATGTCAACATGGTTAAACATTGCTAATTTTTCACTCGGGACTGTAGTGTTAACACATTTCATTATATCTTATCTGTATTATAAAAGGGAAGTGGACTCTGTGTGTGTGTCTTGGGTGTCGCACAAAATCCAAAAAGAACATTGGTGGTACTGTAGTTTTTTTTTCTTACCATTGGTGGTATGTAATTATTTTAATATAAGTTGACGGTTACCCGTGGCAACACCCCCAGGAATGTGTTTTGTTTCTATTTTTCACCCACATTTTGGTTACATAATGTAAATACTGTCGAATGAGTTTATTCTAATTTGGTATAGGCCTATATTGTTCATTGTTCTGGCTTAAAGTCTAAGGACATGAGTGAGTATCTAAAACACTAATATGTTAAGTAATTTGATAATGAGAATGGGCGTGGGATTAAATACATTTTTCTTCTTCCCACTCCTTTTCGAGTGTAAATGAATGATTTTTGGAATTTTTTTTTTTTTTTAGCTTGCATGTATTCTGTAAATGCTCAAAATAAACAAATAAATGAAATGAAAATGAATGAGCTGACTGCTGCAGTTTGGCATACGTGTGTGTTTTTGGTCAAGGAAGAGACTAGTGAAAACGGCAAGTTGATAGGATCAGTATTTTGGGAGATATTAGTAATTTCGGAATACAATAGCCTTGCCCAGAATAATAGAATTGAAGTGGGTTACCTAGCAACAGATAAACAACAGGGCCATATTGCCATGGTGTCAAATTTCATGTGCAGAAACAGACATGCCAGCTGAGAGGTTATTCAACTGAAAATGCCAGTGGA
>JAPQRP010000028.1:35203846-35215736 GCA_037367295.1 Apogon hyalosoma
TTGGTTGGTTGGTTGGTTGGTTGGTTGGTTGGTTGGTTGGTTGGTTGGTTGGTTGGTTGGTGTATTCATTTTGAATATGAATGTCAAAACAGAAGAAAATAAACAAAACACTGAAACACAAGACATGAGACATATAATACAAATTCGAAAATATCAGAAAATGTATGCAATAAATCTAATATTGTCTGAACAAAAGGGTTAAAGACATGTTAAGTGCAAAGGGAGGACACACTAAATACTATCACTTTGGTTTATGGACGCTGTTTTTCCCTGAAATCTTTGTCTTTACTGCTGTACATACAGTCGCGGAAAAAATTATTAGACCACGCTTGTTTCCTTCAATTTCTTGTTCATTTTAATGCCTGGTACAACTAAAGGTACATTTGTTGGACAAATATAATGGTAACAACAAAAATAGCTCATAAGACTTGAATTTCAGAGCTGATATCTTTCCATTTTCCATGTTTTCTTGATAATAACCAAAATCACTTCAGTTCTTACATTAACATCTATGTCATTGTACTGACAAAAACAGTGCTTTTATTCATTCCATGTTTTCTTTTCTGTCTATTTTAGTCAGATGATACACACAGGAGTTAGGACTGGATTGCATAACCATTGTTTTTGATAAGTTTTGATGGTCTACTATCTTTTTCTGCGACTGTATTTTACATATATCCAGATTGGATCTAAAAATATACAGAATGACAAATGCATACGTGTGGTTATTAGAACTTTACTAAATCAACAAACATAATGTTGGACTAAAACTTTTAAACAGTACTGTACACTATTTTTGGAACTGTCCAACACAGAAATTTTGATCATGTATTACTACAGAGATTTGTGCAATACTGAAGCACTATTTCTAGCTAGACAAGCAACCTGCTGTAACCCAGTGGTATAAAGAAATGTTTAGAGTGCTGCCAATGGAGAGACTAAGTGCTAAGCTGAAAGGAAATGACACTGTGTTTATGGATATTTGGCAGACTTTAATGGATTTCTTACCCTTGGATCTAAGTGAAATCATCCAGACAGGAAAAGATACACTGGATGTGAAGACTTGACTTAACAGAACACAGATGCAAATAAGTGTTGACTACAGATAAAGCAGCTTGACAGTATGAAGTAATATTCCTTGAAATATAGCCTAGATGTATTTATTTATGCATTTTTTTATTTTTATTTTTTTTATTATTATGTACTCAGGTCCGTTATACCTGAAACATGAAGATGTCTGATGTAAAATACTGAAATAAAGTGTTGCAGGATAAAAAACAAAAAAAAAAAAAAAAAAACTTATACCCCCAGTTTATTGTTTTTCAGAAACATAAACAGATAATTTCTTGTGTGATCAGTTATTTTAACCAGTATTAAAATATTAAAATGTAAAATAATTCAGAACCCAACTGTATTTACTTTACTTTTACAGCTATAAGCAAAAAATCTAAACTTTACTTGAGAAATGACTAAATAAGGCAGTCTCTTAAAAGATAAAGGACATGTATAAAGTAAATTTGTACTTAATTCTTTATGTATTTGTTTGCTTTTGGTTTTATACTCCAGCATTTGCTTAGATTATAAAGCCTTTATTTACAATCTTGTGTGACCTGGAGACAAATTGAGCACAAGAGTGAAAGATGAAGATTTCAATATTAGGATTTAGTCTCCAACACTTTGTCCCAGATTGTATATTTGTGTGTATTCATGCTGACTGACTTAACACAAGTCTTCACTATAAAACTGAATAATTTACTTTGGGACTATCATTTTGGTCCTCACAAATTTAGTGAACCCCACACCATCAGTGGGGTCTTGGATATACACACAGACAGACATGCACCTTTACCATATTTCTCTTTAGGTCTGATCAAGCAAAAGTGAACATCAACATGAAAAAGTACATTTGCAGACATCGTTTATCAAGTCGGCTCATTTTTTAACTAAAGATCTCTATTTTACGGAACTGTTGCCCTTTTTAAAATACCACTTGTAGAAAAAAAAAAAAAAAAGTTACAACCAATTTCATCGATTGTACTTTTTACACCATAGCCATGCCTCATACATTTAAAAAAAATAGCTTGAATTTGAGACCAAAAATTATATCTAAAAAATGTGAAATGTATTAAATCTGTCACATTTAAAAAGACTACAGAGAAATTACTCTTCATTTGTAATTTATCTATTTCAGTATGGACCACCAGAAGTTGTAAATAACACTGTGTTAGTATTACATACATTAAATAAAACATTGTAATTATATCTGGCTTGTTTTAAAAAATAAGTCAATATTTTGGGTGATGCATACAATGTTAAAGAGTCATCCACATGTTGCTATGGCAGCCTAGTCACGTGTTACCACAGTCTCGTGTCAATAAAACAAAGACTTTTCAAAATTTTACTCCAAAATATATTTTCAGCATAGTTGAACATAATATCTAAAAGGTTTTGTCCTACTTGATATCAATTTCTGTCCATGTTTTGAATGTTTGCGTAAAGCATAAAAAAATGGATGTCTGTTTCCAGGCCACGTGTTACCGAGCAGTAATTTGACATTTTTCACCTAAAAGTTTTAGCTCCCCAAATTTTGTTATACATAATGTTAAAGTGCTTATAAATGAAACTGGTCCTAAAAACAGGACATGGGGGGCTTAAAATTCAAACCAGATGTAGATTAATGTTATGAAGCAAGTTTGGAAGCACTTTGGGTCTATTTTAAAAATAAATACTAACTGAGATAAAAGAGAAACTATTTTTCAGATAAAACACATTTTTATACTATTTTACATTATATTTAATACAAAAATCTACATGTAACACAGTCAAAAGGACATGAAAATTGCACACGACTATTTTTTTTAATATCTCTTTATTCTCTCACAGGTACATTTTGGGAATTGAACTCATTATGCAAGGTAGAGTGTTTCACAAAAATAACCACTGTTACAAAATCAATAGCGATTTATATACGTTTAACTGGGCAGGTTCTGCATGTAACACAAGTGAACACGATGGTTACATATAAAACCTGGACTGAGACATGAAAAACCCACATGTCTGGATTAGAAAAAATACTAGGATCAACAAATTTAACAGTGTCTTTATTTATAGCGATACATAAGACCATTTAAGCCATGTTGTCCTGATCAAATGCACTGACACCTAGGTAGCTTTTCATGTCCCAATTTTGGTCCTATTTTTGGCTCCGATATTTTATAAGAAAATCATTAATTTTGGATGGCTCAGAGCAAGAGTATAATTTTTTTTTGCATTTATCTGAGGTCATCATTAAGTACATCCCAAACACCTACTTAAATATGTATAATGCATGCATATAAGTTACTCTGCTTACATGACAGAGACTGTTGAACACGAAATGTGTCCATGTGTTATTGCTTGATCAGACCCTTTTGCTCAGAAAGAGGCCTCCTCACATCTCCTTCCATGACCAATAGTGTAGCAACAAGCATCAAACCCCCATCTTTCATCCATGCGCTGTATATTCTAGAGTTATACTATTATAAACGATCCACAAATGCATTGGACACCTTCGTAAGAATCTCAAAATGTCTATAGAACACACCGTCATATAACAAAAATGCAGAAAATCATCAGAAACGGTTCCATCCACAACCTTCAGGACGTGCACTCTTCATTTACGTTTTTCTTTCATCACCACCAGAACTGAAACCAACTTTGTTCTTTGTGTGTGTAGGTATGAGTGTGTTTTACTTATGGCCTCCCCTGCTGAGTGACAAATCTCTCTGCCAAAGAGCCAATCTGTCAAACGCACACGCACACACAAGAGCACTTTACCTTATGAAGATTAAATATCACAGTAGCCTCAGATGATCCAAACTGATTCTCATTCTGAAATCATGCACAGACCTGCAGCAGATGCACCGATCACAGTAGGAATGCGTGTTTAAAACGATCCAGACCACAGCCGCATACACTGAATGTGTGTATGTGAATTGTGCATAGATAGAAACAGTCACACTCAGCAAACACACACATGCTCTGACCCTACCACACACACACACACATACTATAGTTGGACCAGAGCTCTGTGATTTGGTGCGCTCAGCAGGGTGTCTGTTGTCGCAGTGAGGTTCCCATGGCCGGACATTTAAGGGAAAATCCACCTAAAAATTGCTTTCACATCCTATAGAGGAGAACACTGAGCCTTACATGCTGATTGGCACCGAGAGAGAGCATCAGGTCATGTTTGGGGAATGTCAGATCCTTTTTCCTTGTGGATTCAGTTTTCAGTTGATTTATGTGTGCGTTGCAGGAGAACTTAGCGCAAAGAGAATAACAAAGTTGAAAATGTTCACTATAATCTCAGTTTCTGTTGCTTCGTGAAAATTGGCAGAATAAAAAACAAGAAGACGTCTGAAAAGTATTAGAGCTGCAGAGATGGTTTTTTACTTCTTCTAAGAAGTGGAATAACAATCCACACTTTCAAATGTGTAATATTCTGTATATTTAAGTAAATATTTTAATCTAGAATAAGAAAGAACCAGACACGTGCTCGTCTCCTACTGATTCCCATTGACTCCATAGAGCAGATCAGATGTAGGTGAGTTCATTGACCAGCTCACACCTGTGGCTGCTGCCTGTCTACCATTCGCTTTTGTCCATAACCAATGATGTATACATATATGTATACATATATGTATACATATATGTATACATATATCCAACTGCACCCATTCTGGTCTGAGCTGATTGACAGATACCCTGGAAATCAAAATGAACTGAGAGTTCTCTTATGAAAATTAGTCTGGGTACACCTCCACCAAGGCCTCACCATTCCATTTGTGTTGGAAATGGTTGATTTGTACGTTCACAAAAATGGCTCAATCAGTTTGCATAAAAACTTGGTAGAGTTTGAAGCATGCCCTTCAACCTCGCTACACTTCAACCTGATTTTGAAACACATTTTTCAAATAAATTCTAAAATCGTGATAATTCAACTCACATTTCTGATCAGCTGACTGACAAGCTGTTTGTGCATCTTCCCAGATATTCCCAGAAAGAGTGAAAAAAAGCTTCCTACAAGAGGTTGTGGCAAGGACACAATTTTTCTTCTTCTTTTATGTGAAAAGAAGACATCTCAGCCATTGTAGGTGTAAAACAATGACAGAACACTAGATCTTCTACTATTTATTAGAGCCATGTGTAATGTACACATATGCCAGTTGGCAACATTATGCACCCTAACTTATTTACTTCAAATCAATTCATGGAAACACAAAGTTTTCATTTACATTTTTTGGGACTGCAAAAGTTAGTTTGGAATTCAATTACCATCTCATGGAAACACAGCCAATGTCAGGAAAAGTCAATACAATGTAAGTGGTTCATACGTGGCCCATGACCAACCCTTACACCATGTTTTATTAACCCTCAAAGACCTAAACTATTGACTATCTTTTAAACCACTAATCTAATCAATACATTGAAATAATTTAGGGAAAATGCAAGTCTTCAGATTTTCATCATCATCAAAGTGAACATGCAAACACCATCATCTTCTACAACACTTATTTGCAAGTAAAAGTGATTCTGTTCTGATACAGGGTCCCAGAACATCAACCAATGAGAGCACAGTGTCACAGAATGTCAGCCAATGAGAGCGCAGCATCACAGAATGTCAGCCAATAAGAGCGCAGCATCACAGAACATCAGCCAATGAGAGCACAGCGTCATGGAACATCAGCCAATAAGAGCGCAGCGTCATGGAGCATCAGCCAATAAGAGTGCAGCGTCACAGAATGTCAGCCAATGACATTGTCACACAACCTGAAAGCCTGATCCTTGGTTTTTCTCTTTCCTGTTGTGCTGTCACACAGTTATTTATTTTTTGTAATAAATAACTTATACAAATGCAAATGCAATGTAGAACAACCTCACTTTCATCCAAATATATGCAGTACTTTATTAATAAACAATCTTTCTTTGGAATTATTTCTTGCTTTTACATCGTACTTAGGGTTACCGGCAAATCTGGCAAGAGGCAAGCACACGGATTGGGAAATGTGCGCATGTCTAGTTTGAAATATTATCTTGATAAAAAGATTGAGTCAGTTGCTATTAATAATAATCATCACCATCACATCATCAGTTCACACATGTACATTTAAAGCCTGTGTTCAAATGCAAAGGAAGCATAGAGCTTTAGTATGGTGGTAAACTCACAGACGTACATAGCGTTTCTCTGATGAACAAAACAAAAGCACAGCTGTAGTCTGAAGCTCCCCAGAAAGTAAAGTTTAGACAGGCATTTCCCACAGAGTCAGTCTCCATTTAGTATCAGCAGCAGCTCCAGGTTATACATCTTAATGACATTACATTTTTTCATCATCTCCAATGGATTGTGGCTTTGGAAGAAAGTTGTTCACAGGGGCTGAATGGCTTGTCCCAAAGACCCAGGAATAACAAATTTCAAAGCTGGTATGTGCCTCTCTAGGTTCAACCAGTATTTGCCTTAAAGCTCTTACCAGCATTTATATATACAACAGTGCAGAAGGGCAGAAACCTCCCTGTGTGTTTATTTGTGTATGGAAGGAAGAGGGATAATCTAACAGCCCACTTTAAATGCCTGGTCAATTCTACTGTGGAATCTGAATTCACACGAAAACAGAAAAGCTATTCACTGTAATCTTTTTAACGCAGTGTAACAGAAAAACCTGACACTGTATGTTTTCACTCTCTTTAGACGTAAATGAAAATACAGTACGTGACCTGGTCCTGCACCTATCACACACACAGAGCGCCCACCGCTGCATTGAGCCTGCAGGTATACGTCGAGCAACGAATGGGAGTGATTTGCGATGAGTGTTTGAACGTTTTAACATTAATCACACTTTAGGAAACACAATAATCCAGCTATGGGTATGCTGGTGTGTCCTGAGGGGAAATTTGTAAAGGGTTTGGAAAATGTTTTGTGAGATTTTAGCCCTCCATACTGAATCAATGATTAGTTTAGCTGATTTACGCCCCAAGACAAGAACTTATGTTGGACATGTGAACCTGCCGCTGCTCCATATTTCTTATTTCCAGGGGTTTTGCGGTGGTCAACTTTGATTTAGCTCGGTGTGCATGTTTCCTGAACTTTGCTTAACATTTCAGATCACAATTTATTATGCACAGGTGGCTGTCAAAATGTATTGGTTCAGTTATTTACTTTAGGTGAGTAAATTAATTTTTTCCAAAGTTCAGTTCCTATTCACCTCTTCATTCAACACCTTTTTAAGGTCTTGGTTGTGATTTCACCCTTATGAGGGTCAGACATACTTTGAATGTTTTTGTCAGTATAATGCCATAGCTATTGATGTAAGAACTGAAGTGATTTTGGTTATTATCAAACAAACCATGGAAAATGGATAGATATCAGCTCTGAAATTAAACTTGTATTAGTTATTTTTGTTGTTATCATTATATTTGTCCAAACAAATGTACCTTTAGTTGTTCCAGGCATTAAAATGAACAAGAAATTAAAGAAAACAAGGGTGGTCTAGTCATTTTTTCTGCGACTGTTTAGTGTAGCCTATATTTACAATTCTATAACCTGTAGATTTGTACACATGCAAATCTTGTATTTTTTCTGCTTTATTATTGTATTTTATTTATATTATTGTTTTTAATCTCTTCACACTTACTTTCCTTTTTTTTGGGTGGGGGGTTTTTTGCTAGTGGTTTTTCAAGAGTGTTTCTGTACGCAGCTGAACTACTGTGACAAAGTAATTTCCCTTGTGGATCAATAAAGTTTGTCTCACGTATTTGAAGGTAAAATAAATGAGATCAGAGTGACTGCTGTGAAAAAGGTAGTGACTTTTGAAAAGACCTTCAGTGTAAGTCTAGGGCAGCATCTGCAGCTCTAAGTGCTGTTGCAACTTTAAGATACTTCCACATTGGCTTCATTTTGCATCCAAGGTCATTGCAGCATGGAGTACTCAGGGTGCAAAACTAAATTTGTGGACTTAGACTAAATGCTTTGCTTTTCATTACAAGACTTCTATCTGATGCCCTGTGCATTGAAAACTGCAGCTGTAGGAGTCTACCAAGCATAAAAAATGGACATCAGTGAATGACGAAGCAGCAGAATGGGACAACTTGGGTTTTGTTTTGTTTTTTACAGCATGTATGGTAAAAAGTTTTCAACCTAGTGCACACTTCCGAAGTCATAACAGGGTTCAACATAAATAGCAGACCTATGGCCTGAGGCTGGAAAAAGGTTTGTGCAGTTGTGTTTTAGTTGTTACTGACAAGGTTAAAATCAGTGGTCCATAGGGAATGCAGGTCTGTAGAGACTGCAGCTGTTTGAATATATTAATTTTAGCAGAAATTTCACGCACATATGGTGACATCAGCTAAATCGGGCCACTTTTCTGCAAAATTTTCAAAAAGCAATATATTTCACTGAATTCTGTTTTCGCATGAAATAAGCAAGATTTTAAATATTTTTGGCCAGAATTGATGTAATAAAAATACAATTGTTCATTTCCTACAGCTTTTGAAACATCAGCTGTCCCACATTTTTCAGATGAGTTGTCTTCAGGTAAAATGGGCCATGTTTTCATTTTAACCCATAAAGACCCAGTGCAACTTTTGTGTCAGTTCCTAAATGAATTTTTCTGTAGGTTTGACCTTTCTTAAGTAATTTATCACCATCTGTTATAATATTATCCTCTGTATTTTGCTTTTTTTTTTCAGAATAAATCATGTATTTCCCAGTATTTAATTTACTGATCACGTAGATGATAAAAGCTCAGAGTAAATTCAAAGGTTATTAAATCAGAAACACAGAAAACTGGAGAAAAAGTGACTTTTTCAGCAAAGATATCAATAACTGAGCATAAAAACAAGCATATCCATCCACTGTCATTGATCCAACTCCATGGGTTTTACTGGTGAATCAGTGTTGTAGAAGATGACGGTGTTTCCACATTCACTATGGAGCCTCTGAACGTCCAAATGGGTCATATCTGATGATCATGAAAAGATGAGAAACTGTATTTTACACCAATTATTTACATGTATTGATAGGATTAGTGGATCAACAGGTATTAAAACATTTTACGTCACTAGATGGTACTGGTCAGATGTTTGGGTCTTTATGGGTTAAAGTTGACTTCATTTAACTTTAACACTATTTTGTTGACTTGTGCCAAACTATTTCATAAGAAAATGAATATTAGTTTTGTTTTCTATAGTCTTAAACAAGCACCACAATAATATATTATAATCATCCAATTACAAGATTTTAGAATGTAGAGTATTTTTTTCCTTCCGTCTATCCTCATAAACAGGACAATAGAAAAAAGATAGATGAAGAGAAATTTTCATTATCTATCTGCTGTTATCAGAAATAAATTAATTTTAAGACATATTTTTGATACATATAATTAGTCACTGAGGGAGAAAATGATGATCAATACCAACTGAAAAGCTGTGCAGATTTTTCAGTAGTATCAAAGAAGACAAAAATTCACAACAACTTTACATTCTGATCTTAAAATTTTGCTCTTGGCATACACTGATGTTGACCTTGGCCTCTATCTGTAACTTTACTGTCTGTTGAATTCTTGTTGGCATGAATAGAGCCTGAACAAAATCTTTATCCTACAGATCTCTATAATTTAATCATATCATCTGTTTCCAAGAATCTGGACTTCAACTGAGGCAGCTGTTGTCTTTCTGACCTTTGCACAAACCCATAACATAAAATATTAAAACCAGCTAAAGAGAGACGGTTGAAAAGAGGGGGAAATAAAAGAAAAAAACATGGGCAAAAAAAAAAAAGACATATGAGGAGACTGAGACAGCGAACTATTGATGGTGTATTGAATGTGGAGGTTCCCACTGGGAGGGACAGAAAGGCCAGTTCCCAAGGCGCTAACCCTTTGCACCGATCTTCCACACCGCTTCACTTCTTGTGATTTATCACCACGTCATCCATCTTTCCACAGCAGATGGGAAGAAGCAGGTTGAGACAGTGAAACAAAACAGAAGATGGAAAACATGCGAAGACTGTAAACTTACAATAGATGACAATGATGATGGTCTGTCGGTGATGATTGGAAGAAGTCAAAACTATCTCCATATCTAAAAATAAGGGATAAAAAAAGAGAAAAGACAACCCTAATGTTAGATTGCAGGTATTTTGTTAGCATATGTTTGAGGTTTTAAAAAAAAAAGTTACATTTATGAGTGGAAAAGTGACCAAAGTTCTTTCCAATAAAATCAAAGCATATAAAATCAATAATTATCAATAATAAAACAATATGAAAGCAATTGTAAAACAAATACAAGTAATGTGTCACAGCATTACTGAATGTTAAAAGTCAGTTTGAAGAAATATGTTTTTAGCCCGGATTTAAAAAGGCCAAAGTTCTTAATTGTTCTCATGTCCTTTGTATAACATAGGAAAAAAAGACATGAAAGTAAAGTTGCAAAGTAAACATATAAGACATGTATACAGCTGAACATGAAAGCATACGCTGAAATTGCAATAACAAGGCTAAAAGTTCTAAACAAACCACATGAAGGTAATAAAATCAAATATGGAATCAAGTCAAAACAGGAACATGATGTTTGAGGCATAGATTAAAAAGAAGCAAATCAGCACAAAGACGGTGTAAGAGAGTTGACTCAACCCTGCAGGCATACAATTTATTTTCAACACTTTAAGACAAATTTTATAGGGCATTTTTTTCATAAAATGTATTTCCTCATTGAGTCTCCCCAGGAACTTAATGTTTGTAAGTTTATTAACCCTCAAGGGCCTAGAACTATTTTTGTGAAGACTAACACATTTTTTTTCTCTTCAGTTAACTGTTCTTAAGTGATGTATCACCATTTATTTAAATATTATCCTCTGAATTTTGTGTTTTTAATTTTCTGATCTTGTAGATATTCATTAAAGCTCAGAATAGCTTCACAGGTTATTACTGCATATCAGAACAGATAAAACTGAAGAAAAAGTGACTTTTTCAGCAAAATGTATCAGTAACTGAACATAAAAACCAGCATCTACAACTATAGTCATTTGTCAAACTACATGCTTTTTAATAGTGAATCAATGTTGTAGAAGTTTATAGTGTTTCCATGTTCACTACGGAGCATCTGGATGTCCAAATGGGTCATATCTGATGATGATGAAAAGCTGATAAACTGCATTTTACCTGAATTGTTTACATGTATTGATAGTATGAGTGGTTCAGAAGGTATTAAACATTTTAGATCAGTAGATGCTTTTGGTATTTAAGGGTCAAGGAAGGTTTAATGTTTGAGTTTGGTGAAACAATCAGACAATGAAAGGGGAGAAAAATACACATAGAAGGAAAAAAAAAGTACCTGAAAGAAGAGAAAAGACAGGATGAAAAAGACTGAGGACAGCGCTCCGGGAATAGCAGCAGTTTCTGAGGTGATAAATGTTGTTTTGACACGTGTGTATCCACAGGCCCGAAGGTCACAGTTTAACAGAGGGAACAGAGGTCAGTTAAAGTCTGGGTCAAGTCAAATATGATTCCCTAAGTGACAGCTTCGGAATCTAAATTTATGATCCCGTTGTAGCAGAGGAGGTGAAGCATGGCATTAGATTAACGCAGTCAGGGGTTTGGTGTTTGATCGAACGGCAAACTGAGCATGTTTAACTAATAATGTTGATGACAGAGACAGATGGAGAAGGAGATAAAAAAAAGAACAACTGAACAACAAGCAAAAAATATGATACGGGCTTATGTGTCAAATGATAAAATCAAATATGAACGAAAATAAACCATGACAACAAAGACGTTGACAGACAAATAGGAGTTAAAGTAAAAGGAAGTACGTAAAAAGGGTTCACAATATATTATTATTATTATTATTATTATTATTA
>JAPQRP010000028.1:35247012-35275821 GCA_037367295.1 Apogon hyalosoma
TTATTTTAAATGTGATGAGATATTTGGACTAGAAATGAGAAAAATACACTTGGTAAGATTTTGATTTTTTTCCAGTGTATGGTAACAGATAAAAGCATGAACAATAAGGCCAAATAAATGCAAGATTGAGATGATGTAGATAAAACAAAGACTGAAGACACAGGACGCACAGCAGATGTTATGAAATAGAAAATGGAGATATGGGAAAGTCATAAAGTCTAAGTTTTAACCCTTTATTTTTTTTATTTTTTATATTCAGTTTTGACATCAAGATTTCAAAAAGCTGTCTGTTTCATTCATTTATGTTTCTTGTCACAATATTGGGACTAGTGCTTAAAGGTTTAATGTGAAATACTTTACATATTAAATAATAATTACGTATCTCTGCTCTTAAATCTTCTGTCTTCATCTCTCCTGTTCATGTTAGACGTCTATATTTCTTTTTCAGTCGTGTCTTCCAGTGTTTTTTTCTGTCAGGTTTGTTAATAATCCTTTTTCCTCTGTCTTTCATCTCCCATCTCCATCAGTGAAAGTGACCTGGGACTGATGGGCCTGCTGTTATCTCCTATTAGGTGATGACTGGTGCGTGGAAGTGCTGCACCAGACCAGACGAACCAAAGAAGAAAACAGGCACATTCAGAATCAAAGGGACATTTCATCATGGGATTAGAGACTTCGACGGCACATCAGCCTGACATTCAAAGACAAAGTCACTAAGTCAAAATTAACATGTGCATCGAGGCTGGAGCTGAATAGAGCTGCATCCAGAACAGATGGAAATCTAGAAAGGACGAGTTTCTTCAGTGAGAGCTGTAATACTGCTATTGATATTATTTTATTGTTACTGCCGTCATTACTATACTATAAATTGCCAGGTTTTCGTCCCGAAATTTTAGCTAAATTCTCAAAAAACAGAAAAATAAATGTAACTGAAAAAACACTGCAGAAAAAGTGACTTTTCCAGCAAAATATGTCATTAACTGAACATAAAAACAAGCATCTACAACCACTGTCATTTGTCAAACTACACAGGTTTCACTGGTGAATCAGTGTTGCAGTTCACTACAGAGCCCCTCGAACATCCAAATGGGTCATATTTGATGACCATGAAAATCTGAGAAACTGTATTTGCCTGCATTATTTACATTATTGATAGAATTAATGATTCAAACAGTTATTAAACATTTTAGATCAGTTTTGGTCTGTAGGTGTTTGGGGGATAAATAAAGACTGAAGTGACTTTTGAAATGAAATCAGCCCCAAATGTCAACATTTTTAAATCCAGGTTAAAAACCTTCCTCTTTTCATGTGCTTATAAGTAAACTCTTTTCAGTGTTGTCTTTTAAATGCACTTTCTTTGATTTTAATATCCTGCTTTACTCTGTTTTAATTTTAATGTTAATTTAATGTGTGGTTTTAATACAGTTAATGTATTTATTTCACTCTGTGAATGCATTTCAAAACCGTACTTTATCTCTGATTATTTTAATGTCTTTTATCCTTTTTGTAATTTTAATGTCTTTTCTTCTGTGATTTTCTTTTTTCCTGCCTTTGTAAAGCACTCTGAGTTACCCTGTGTACGAACAGTGCTCTACAAATAAACTTGCCTTGCCTTGCCTTTTGGAAAATATCTTAAATGTAACAGATGGGAATGTGTATAAAGTTGAGTTAAACTTCGTAAGATTTTGTGTTTAACACAAAAATATGGGACCTTTTCCTTCCCAAATCAATCAGACATCATTATATTATTATAAATGAGGCATCCATGTTGTCACAGTATGTTTCTGTTGTTTCTATGGAGCTTCAACTGCTTTACATCCAGTGTCATAAACATCAGACAAATCTGAGGCTCATCACATGAATTATGGACAAAGACGGAAGAAAAAGCTCTGACATGAAAAATCTGTTTCAGTTTTTGCACTTTTTCTTTAATCTTTGATATTTGGTGAAATGTTAGATCATTTGAACTTTCTTTTTTTTGTAAATGAGACCTTGTTTGAAGTTTAGAAGGAATAACAACAATTTGGTGGCACTGTTAACAACTCATAGATATGAAATGTGACCCTAATGACACACTGCTTTTAAGAAGATGTCAAAAGTTGGAAAGCAGTGGTTTAATCTTTATCAATCTGTTGTAGTTTTAAAGTTCATTCCACCTTGTTCACATATCTCACAGACATGATTACAGGAGTAAAAGTACAGTATTTGCTTCTGGGATATATCTTTTTTTCCACCACTGAATGAACAGTAAATGATTCTTTCTAACGTGAAAACTTCTGCTTTTTCGTCTGTTTCTCTCCATTTCCCTGATCACATCTACAGTGCAGACTCAGCTTGCGTCTCTTCCAGGTAACACATACGCAGGGGTGGAGTATTCACAGACTGGAAGTTGATTAAGGTGCTTCGAGTGATGATTCATGTTGGGGGTAAATTCAGCCTTTAGGGGTGTTGGGGGTCCACTTCAACATGGGACGGGGGGTTCCCAGGTGTCTGAGAGCAGTTTCAGGGTCTAAATGTTTCCAGTGGAAGAATTTAACCTCTGAACTTGACGGAAAGTGCTTTTCATTCATCAATAAGAAACTAGACACACACATATACAGTTGCAGGCAAACTCACTAATACGCACATATGGGAGCGCTACACATACATACACTTAGTTATAGGTTGCCATGATGATTCATGAGTTCATGGCGCGTGATTATTTCCCTTAAGGCTTGACCTTTGACCCCTCCAGTGGCAAACAGCAGTTGAGTTTTCCCTCAGAGAGGTCATATCTGTACAGTTGTCTTCTTCTTTCACCTCAGTTCGTCCCATCCATCGCTCTTCACCCTCGACTCACCCTTACTCTTTGCCTCCTTTTTTTCTTGATAGCCACTACATCTGCTCGTAAACGACTGTGAGATAATACACACGATGAGCTAGTGTTTCTGCAAAGCTCCAGTTTTCATGGGAAATCTCCAGCATCTGCATGTTTTTGTTTTTTGTTTTTTGGTTTTTTTTTTGACAAATTTGCTAAATAACTGTAACATATAAGCACGTTGTGTTTCTTATCAATTAATATCTGTACATTTTAGATGAGTGAGGATAACAGAAAAGTCCCTTTCTGTCAACTAGTCTCTAGTTGGTAACATGCAACAAATAAATTCTTCAAAAATATAGAAACACTACAAACACTACAGACTCAATTTCTATTTTTAAATCCCCTTTCAAAACATATATTTTCTTTTTGGCTTTTAACTTAGTGTGAAGGGTTGGCTTTTATTGTTTCAATGTATAATTACTTTTACTATTTTTATTAATTCCTTTATGTGTTTTATTTGTTTTTATGTCTGTGTACAGCACTTTGGCCTGCTGGGTTGTTTTTAAAGTGCTTTATAAATAAAGCTGACTTGACTACAAAAAGCATATTTTAAAGTTTTACCATGAGTACATGTGCATGCAAAGGTATATATTAATTTCTTTCCTTCCCTTCTATACCCTTTGTTGTCTTTGCTGCTGTTTTAATGAACGTCTAAGCATGCAATGCACACACAGACCAGTTGTGTTATGCAAGCATGAATTATACATATCCACATTTCTGTCTTTTATCTAATCTGATGAGTTGTATTAGACGCTGCTCATTCCAACACACTTCTTCATTATCATTTTCCTTTTGCTTCTCTTTTGTCTTTTGTTCTCCTTCATGTTTTTTTTTCCTCTGAGATAATTTCAACATCATGTCGAATGGCCCATAATGAGATGTGGAAAAATAATCTCATCTGCTCATAATTATATTTGGTCTTAAATAAAATATAGGACCAAAAAATTGGACAGAATGCCAATGTTTTTATTTTTTTAGCTATAATTTGATTCAAATACTAATGTTTGTTGTAACAAGTAATAATTTTGCGGGAAGAGCGAATGTGTATAAGTAAGAGTAAAAATCCGACAGCGCTCATCAGAGAGTATGAACCTGTTGCTTCATATTTCATCATATGAAGTGATGATTTCATTGAAAGCTCTTCTTATTGTACAAGTACTGGCCCACTTTCGGCCATGTGAGGGTGTGAAAAATCGCCCACACCACTACTTAACACTAATGGACTCATCTATTATCGTCTTGTGAAAACACAGCTTAAGTGGAAAAACATTAGCAACAGCAGCCACTCGAGTGTGTGTGTGTTTGAGCTGCAGTTGAGCGTCAGGATGATGGATGGACGCCTACACACCTGCAGCTGTGGAGGAAGAACTCAGACATTTCAGTGAAAGTAAAAATATCACACTATGAAAATACTGCAATATGTAAATGTTCTTTATATCAAGAATCACCTGCAAAATGTCCATTAAGTATGAAAAGTAACATTAGTCACTGTGGAGGAATATGATCCTTGTCAGTGTTTTATTATTATATATGAATGTGGATTAATGGATTAATATTTCAGCTGCATTATCAACTGCATGTACGCATAGATGCATTAATGTTACATTTTACTGCCATACGTTCAAGGTAAATGTGCTTTTTGGTCCCTGATTGGTGGAGGAAAATATGTAGAAATAATTTTCCTGATTAAAACAAAAGAAAACTAGTCTCTGTGAGTGTTTGCACTTGTTTTTTTGCACTGTGTTACTGCAACTGACTGACAACTCCAAATTTTATTCTGTGTTTTAGAGTGAAAAAAGTTAAATTACATAATGAAACTGTTGACATCTACAAACTATCCTTTAAAAAATGTGAATAACATGAACAACCTGAAATTTCTTAAGAAAAATAAGTGCAATTTTAACATGATTATGTCATTAGTGTTAGGGTTGTCATTGTGTTGTAACACTGTATTTTACTATTATACTACTGTATTTTAGTATTCTGTCAGATTGTTTATGTAAACTTACAACTAATAAATTGCCAATTGCTGGATCATTCCATCCTTGGCTCTGTCTTACCTTTGTTGGTTTGTGTTTGTCGTTATTTACCATGTTGGTATGTGTCACTTCCATTACCATTGTTAGTATGTGATTATTGTTGAAATATGTTATATTATTAGTTATGTAGACTATCATTTAGATAGTTACTAAGTGTAATATACAGCAATATTCCTCATCTGTTTACCATCTGTTATTTACATTATTAGGACTCTAAACAGATGTTATTATATCGTTAAGGAAGCAAAAGTAATGTGTTATGTTGTATAAATGTGAGATGGAGTGGGATTTAATAAGTTTTCTTCTTCCCACTCCTTTTTGAGTGGCATAAATTGAATTAATTTTGTTATTTGTGTACATGGCGATTGCTGCCTTGTCTTGTTTACCTTTATTTATTAATGTATTTGCTCTGCCATTAGCTCCTTGTACACAAAAAAATGCTTAATTTTTCTTCTGCTCAAAACAAATAAATGAATGAATGAAAAACTTTTACGTCAGTTCACTATGTTATATAATGTGACAGTAGATGAGGTAGGGACATCATGACAACATTTTTTTACTGAATACATATAAATGTTTATGCAACATAACTTTGTATCGTCTTATGCTGTAAACAGAAACTCAATAATGTGCTTGTAAAAAAACAGAATATGCATAGTGGTGTCACTGACCTCTGAGAACCTCATATTTATCTGCTTTGTCTTCCTTTACCTCAATTCAAAACTCAATCAAAAAAACACACACATACACCACAAACACACTGACTGCCAAATTCTCATTTTCTAGCCGCAGATTTATGCACGATTCATGTTAAGGCATTTGAGATCGTTGTTGCAGCCGAATCAATGAACCTGCCTCCATTTGCATTTGTTCTCCTCTGTTCTTCAAATCCTCACGCATGACCAATCTTCTGTAATAATTTCCAGAACATTCAGCGCGTGACTTTCATACTGTATGTGAGCTGATAGCAGACGATAGAGTAGTGTTTGTTTGTGTAAACTGATACACCTCATATATTCTTATACATCTCCCTCGTCTCTATCATCTTTTCTTATCTTCATTTGCTATCGTCATCTTTTGTTCCCTCTCTTAATCTGTTATAACCTTTTTTGTTTTGTTTTTTGGATTTTGTTCCATTTCTACCCCTTCACACATGTTACAGGTCACTTTTTGTAGTCTATTTACAAAATCTTAAACCCCACATATATTTAGAATTAAAAAATATCCTTTATAACATCAATAGATATGTGATTAACCCTTAATGATTGTTTCAAAGAGCAGGAAAACTATCTTTTAATGGATTAACACCACTCTTTTATGGAGAGGAAACATCTGCTATCACACTGTACACTGTACTGACATCCTGGGAAAACCAGGATAAAACAGCCGACAACGACACGTCACAGGAACAAGAAGTGACCCTTCTGAGGAAGGCTACAGGTTGTAGCCGAAACATGTCAAGGTAAAAGAATTGACTCTTTTTCCATCTGTCTGACAAATAAGAAAAGGAAATCTTGTAGTTTCTTCTTGTTGTGATTTTGTAGGTACAAATAAAAATGATTACGGTAATAAGAATAAATAAATAAATAATTTAAAAAATAAATAAATAAAGTTCTCTTAAGTGTTTGCGTGTATGATGCAGATTTGTCCATGACACAGGTCCAGTCCGTCTCCTGAAGGTATCCATGCTGCTCTCGATTTACAGCAGGTCAAACACTAATGTATAATAGATGGATAATAATATAATAGATATTATAGAATATATAATATAATAGTAATAATATAATAATAATTATATAATATAATAAGTAATATAAGTAATAATAGAATAGATAATAATAGAATAGATAATATAATAGATTAGAATAGAATAAATAGAATAATAGAATAAATTTATTTGTCATATGCACAAAGAACCAGATGGTTACTTTGTACAATGAAATTCTTACTTTGCAGGTACCCCTTCACCGAGCATATACAATCTAAGCAAGAGACCTATAACAATTTAACTTTAAATAAGGAGCCTAAATATAACATATCTAACAAACTATAACAAGTCTAAAAAAAAAAAAAAAAAATCTAAAAAGGGAGTCTAACTAAATATAAATTCTAAAAAACTAAGCAAACTAACAACTCTAAATGTAAATGAGTAGCCTAACTAAATGAATTAGAGTAATCACCTAAAACCAACAGTATACACCTGGATCTGATATTTCAGGTGCAGCTTCATTACACAAAGCAATAATAGACATTAGCCGTTATTTTCCAATCTTTCTGTTTTCCCTGAACTCATGGACATGTCATTAAAATTGCAAAATGTCATTTTACAAAGTATTCAAAATAGTGCTGATGTGGCATTGTTGAAACAAAAATCCCAGAAACATGTAAAATCACATATGGAGTAACGTGAACATGAAGACCTGTGAAGTACAGATAAGAACAGGAGGCAAAATAACACAAAAAAGTATTAAAATGACCTTCAAAGGTTTAAAAAAAAAAACATGATGCTCACACTAAAACTGAAGAGTGAGAGAGAATAAAGTCTATACGAGTGTTATCCATTATGTCCAGCTTTCTATAAATATGTCTTTCTCTATTGTTAAAGTATAAGTAACTGTCTCCTTTACAAAGATTTCACCACATGGTTCCACTCATCCAAACTGAACACTTCTTTTTCAACCATTTTTTCGACTTTATGCCTCCAATAATATTCTTAACAGATAAGTATCTTTCTTTTGCAAATCAAGTTCCAAACTGTCTCCAAAAAAACCTGTGGTCTTTTTCACCCTTATCTTTAAAGCAACTCATGCCATAACATTCTTGGCATATACAGAAAACCAGCATTAAAACTTGTGAATGATATTTGACCTGGGTCAAAAGATAAAGAGCGAGTGATGGAAACAGAAAAATAAAATGCGCACCACACATTCCAGCCGTCATCAGGCGCTGAGTGTCTCCCTGTGGATTCGGACTGACATTATTGGACATTAAGCTGACAGCTGCCTGCTGGCAGGAGTCCACTGAGTTCATGTATCTGATCATGGGAGGCTCTGAAGAACGGAGGGTTTACGTCGTTACAGTGCAGACTCTGTCATTTGACTTAGTTGAGTTTAATCATTGGGTTTCGCTATGGATTTAATTTCAGTTGTTTTGTTTTGTTTGTTTGTTTTCATTTTATTAATACAAAAGTAGGTTTTCCTTTAGTTTTATTTGGAAGAATTGACTGGTTTTAGTTGACTTTTTATGTTCATTTTACTCTTTTGGGTAGGCTATTATGACGAAAACAGCTGAAAAAACTTAGAATGGTATCAAAAATTCTAAATAAAACTATGGTTTGTTAAATGTTGCACACTGTGCATTATCGTTATAGACTATGGATGAAGAATGTGAATTTTAAATACTTTTTGAAGTTGAATAATCAAATCTAAGGTGATTAGATGATTAACCCATAAAGACCCAGTGCTACTTCTGTGACTGTTCCCAAATACATTTTTTTTTCTCTATTTTCCCCCTCTTAAATGATTTCATTCATTCATTATCTGAACCTGCTTTACCCTCACTAGGGTCGGGGGGGGTCGCTGGAGCCTATCACAGCTACTTATGGGCGAAGGCGGTGTACACCCTGGACATATCGCCAGTTCATCGCAGGGCTGACATAGTCATATACTCACATTCACATCTATGGGCAATTTAGATTAACTAATTAACCTATCAGTGCATGTGTTTGGATGGTGGGAGGAAGCCGGAGTACCTGGAGAGAACTCAGTTATTGTGTTAACCAGTTTTATCCGTGTTCAGTCCAGTTAACATTACATTTCCATTTGTAACTAAAGTTTCTGCCACTGACATTGAAGCTGCTGAAGCTCATCCCTGAACCCCCCAATTATGAATAACTGTTGGAGGCTCCACTCATTCCCATCTCTGTTTGGATACAATGATCCACACTAATAATAAATTTTACTTTAAATTTAAGAGAGATTTCCAAAAAAATATCAATAAATAATAATAAAATATCAATATTGTTTATTGTGCCTGTGGAATTGTATTTAGTATAGAAAATCAAATCAAAATGTCATCCTACCCCCAAAAGAAACCTGTCAACTATGACTAATTTTGATTTACCAACTAATCGTTTAGTCATCAAGTACATCACTACACTAAACCTGTAACACTGTGAGAAATTTAGTTTCAGCCCATAGTTTTTGGCTTGTTTTCATGTTTGTTTGGTTTTTTTTTTTTTTTTTTTTGGTTTGTTACTTTTCTTCCAAGAGAGAATTAAATGACTTTCACCTTGGAGAAGAAGCGTCAACAGTAAGAGTTAACTAAGTTCAACCTATTTTTTATGAGTACATTTTTTTTCTCAGGCATTAAAAGAAATATGTATGCACACAAATCTATTCCTCTTTACTTTTCTGATTTGTCTGTTCAGCCTGTTGTGTTTGAACTTTGCCCCCTGTGCCCAGTTCAACCCTCAAAAACACAGCCTGTTTTGTCTGACCTTTATAACCTCTGACCCTCTGACCCTCACTTCGAGGTCACGGCCATCAGCATCAATAGTAGATGAACATCAGTGCAGTTATGAGCTCCTTCAAAGCATCACAGCCTTTCCAAGTGGTGGCATTGTTTCTTTTTCATTCATTAGTCGTTCCCAAAGGGAGACCTGGAAACCTGCGGGGCTTTCACAGGGTCACAAAGGCCTGTATCAAATACGGTAAAGTCTATTTTTACTGTTAATTTGTTAATGAGAAGGCAAGGCAGCCAGAAACTCCAGAGGTTTTTCTCATTCATCAACTTTTCCCACACTTTTATGTCTCAGAATCTATTCCGCAAACAGCAGCCTACACTTTTATACACTGGTGAATTTCCAAAAGAATAACTTTTAAAGACAACTTCATCAATCTCATGCTGCTCTTCTACTGTCTCTGCTGCCCTCTGGTGATCTGGACGTGGAAACATAAGTCCTCCTAACATTGAAAACATGAGCAATAGTTACGAGCTTTGAAGTTCTTTGTTGATTATCTGGAAAAACATCTATATATTATTCAATTCTTGTCCTGCAACTTTCAGTCATAGGAGAAAATCTTACAATTCCATAACCAGATATTTGCTGATGAAAATCGTGAAATTAACCTTCACTTCTTTGAAATAAATTGAAAACCATAATGTACTAAATAGACTGTGTGATCTAAATGTTTGACTATCATTGATTTATTTTAGTCTGTTTGATTAGAAGAGAATAATACCTACAGTGTCCTAACACAATATAAAACACATCCCATTTTACAGCTTCCGTGATTCTATCTGTATGTATTTGCTTGTTTGTTTATTTATTATTTAGGGACAATGCACATCAGTTAACAATACTGTAAAGTTTATTCATTTAACCAAACACTCAAATAATACAGAGGAAATTAGAAAATTAAAAATATATATACAATCAATACCCAATTTACAAATAGTCTAACCTAACAAAGTGTTTCTTAATGCGATCCTGATCTCATGTTTACGAAATATTTTCTCGTTCGTTTCGCCTTTAGAGGTGATTAAAAGATTTAAAAAGCAAAAGAAAAAAAGATTCAGGTTTTTATTGTCTAGTAAAGGTGCAAACTTCCATTCAGTAGATGGCGGTAATGCGGCGGTAAGCTAGTAAGCAACAGTTAATAAAACCAAAGAAGAAGAAGTTTAACAGAAACAACGAAGAAGAAACAGCAGCTGTGTTTTGATTGGACGACACGTTTGTAAGTACATTGTTGTATTTTCTCCTAATTTAACATTTAATTATCGTAACGTACGTTTCCATTATAGTTCACAGTAACATTCTAGAAATTGACGTGTGTTGCTGTTTGTTCGTTAAAGTACCCAGGCTTAGGTTTCGTCCAGGTTAGCTAAACAAACATTACTCCTCAGGTATTGAACAGTTTATGTTCTTGTAACTTATTTTGCACGATGACATCCAACCAAAACCATCAATTATTATATTTTTAAAGAAACGTGACATCCCATATACAATAGACTAACATTTGATTCAGCAGCTAATATGTGTACCTACCCATCGATCATTTTATACCACTGACAATAGTTAAGTCTGTAAAATAAAAATGAATATACAACCATCGAAAGTGTCACCTTCAGCCTGTTTGTCCAGTCCTATTGTCAGTAATTAAATACAGAAATCAAGATGCACGGATTATTCAGATTGTAAACTGAGTGATAATCGGTTTATTACTTTTCAGGCATAAATGTCCATTTATTTGCTGTGAAAACTTCTACTTAGAAGTTGCTATTTTTATCCGATTTTAATTTTTATATAGTTTCATCCTTAAGAAAGCTGCTAAACTTTGTAAGTGTAAGAATTTTGGAATCTGAAATGGTAGGCAATTAAAAAAAAAAAAAGTTTGGATTATTATAATTGGCACAAGAGCTGTCAATTATTTGATTAATCAATTAGTTGTCAACTATTAAAGTCTTATCAATTATTTAATTGATTAAGCAGTTTGAGTCATTTGTTATGAAAAAAAAGAAGCTTTTATTGGTTCCGCAAAGTGTTTTCTTTCTTAGTAGTTTTCATATAACAGCTAAGATTTAATTCAGTTGTCAGGTTTAATCCGCACATGCAGCTCTTGATTACAAGGAAGTTGGACTAAGTGGTTAATTATTTTGACTAATTTTGTAGATTTACAAGCCTGATGTAACATTTTACTCAGTCTTGGTGAGTGAGTAAAGCTTATTTTTGGCAAATAAATGGCTATCATCAAAATACAGTGGTGTTCAGTGTTACTTTTAAATAAATATATTCCTGCTTTGTATAACTATTTTCATATTATTGCTTTTTCTATGCAGAGATGTGCGGTGCACGCAGCACCTTTCAAGGAGGCACTTCTGCACTTCACTGGACACCGCATTAAAGACAAATCATCAAGTACACAAATCAAGCTACAGAGTCAGCTCAATCTTTGTTTGATCAACAGGAGGGATTATCAGACAATTGAACAGAACAGACAGCTTCATCCTCAACTCTACTATGAGTGAGTTAACAGACTTTGACAAAGGTCAAATAGTTGGTGCCCATGCTGCAGGGCTGTCAGTCGAAGAGATCGCCAAGTTATGTGACGTGTCAAATGAGGCGGTCTTCGAAGTGTTGAGTATGTATAACATACCCATAAATAATGTATCGGCAGAGAAGAACAGTGAGCAAAGAGCAAAGAAGAGGAAAAGACAGAAAATAGCTGATGTTAATGGAAGAGCTGCAAGTGAGAAACCAACATCAGAGACTCCAGCAACTGAAACTACAGTACAGACTACAGCAACAGTGACTGCAGTATCAGATAATCCAGATTCAAATGTCAACATGCAAAAGCAGGACTCTAATCAAGGAGGTGCCAATGACGCACCACTATTGGAGATTCCAGATCCAGGGATCCCAGTCACAGAAACTCCAGACTCGGAGGTCAACATATAAAAGCAGAAGACTGGATCAACGTTCTGGATCCCAGAAAAAAGACCTGGGGCCACAATTTTAATATCTGGGAGTATAAAGGTGGCCTGAGTGATGACAAACTAAGAGAAAATGCTTAGAATTTAAGGTATTTTCTCAATGCGAATATGTTTTTGTTATAAAAGACAGATTTTTTACTTTATAAATTTTATTTTTTTGTTTTTATGAGAACAAAACAATGAAGAGACTAAATGACAAATAAGATCTGGTTAAAAAAAATAAATAAATGATTAATACATGAGGGGGGGTCGATATTCCCAAAGTCCATATTTGTCCTTTAAAATCACAGAGGTCTAAGAAATCCATTCAATTAGTGTTCGAATGCCAAGAAATAAAATAATGTTCTACAAAACAAAAAACACTTAACAGATTCATGTTGAAGTATAATTTCCAGTTTTCCTAAACATTTTCACATTCTTTAGTATCAGAGGAAAATTCACACGTTCTATAATGTACATTTTTTGGGAAACTCCACCATTTCCTAGCTACTGCCTTTTTACTCTATCATTGTATATATGTGATGTATCAGATATAGCCTGTATCAAACATGTAAGTGACTGATTAAAAGCACATTCTATTCTTTAAAGAACACCTTATCTCATGATGAAAATTAAGAGGTTATGAAATCCTTATTAATACTTTGATACAAAATAGGTGAAGCAGAGAAATTGTATGAAATGTCATGTGTCTTATGACATGGATTATATTGAAATTAAAATCAGATTTGTCACTTTCATCTGGTGTGATTATCATAACTGATATTGTTAATTCTTCACATGATCTGAATATATGATTTACTTCAGGTTATTTGATGAGTAGCTACAGTGACATGTGAACCAATGACTCCCAATCTGACGAAGCGTAGCACTACAGTCTGGGAAAAAATTATTAGACCACCCTTGTTTTTTTCAATTTCTTGTTCATTTTAATGCCTGGAACAACTAAAGGTACATTTGTTTGGACAAATAAAATGATAACAACAAAAACAGCTTATAAGAGTTTAATTTCAGAGCTGATATCTATCCATTTTTGATAAAAACCAAAATCACTTAAATTCTTACATCAATATCTATGTCATTGTACTGACAAAAACAGTGCTTTTATTCATTCCATGTTTTCTGTCTGTTTTAGTCACATGATCCACACAGGAGTTAGTACTTGATTGCATAACCATTGTTTTTGATGACTTTTGATGGTCAAATCATTTTTCTGCAACTGTACATCAGAAAGATAAGATACTCATAATTGAATTAAAGTTTAGTGCTTCCACTCTTTTTTTTTCTGAAGAGAACCTTTGTTGACACAAGGTTACTACTTATGTGAATTACATAGAATATTTAATCTTTAGGGGCTCCGTTATAAATCTCACGGAAAGTGATTAGTGGGTTTTAATTAAATGCACAAGGAATCACAATTAGGTTTTTACTAACGACTCAACCTCAGTTCAGCCGGCGGCGGTAATTCACTTTTAACCGCTAATTAAACCAAAGAAGAAGACGACAAGCATTAAACACCAACGAAGAAGAAACTGCAGCCGTTTGATCGACATGTTTGTGAACAGATGTAAGTGGAGTCATGTTTTACATCATCCTGACTATTCATTTTAACGCAAAATCCTTTTATACTTTACATTAAACATGTAGCAACTTGACCTGTGATAAACGTCTTGTTACGTGTGTTAGAGTAAACAGGCTGAGGTTTTCTTCAGGTAAACTAGCTACTAACGACAGGTAAAACCAAAACATTACTCCTCAAATACTGTTCAGCGTTTGCACCTGTGACTTATTTTGCACAATGACGTTCAGCTAACATAATCGGTCTTTGTAGCCTTAATGAAACCTTACATTTTTCATGTAATTAACATTTAATGCTGCAGCTAATCAACCTGTCAGAGCACCGAGGATCAGGAGGGATTATTCTGCAAATTAGAGGCTAAATGTGCTCACAAACTCAGGATTTTGCCCAAACATGAGAAATGAGGAAATATTTAAGATATTTTGGAGATTTTGCACATTAGAATAGAAAAGTGGCTCTTCAGTGTCATCTAAAGACCACTTTTCACCGCTGTTTTCAGCTACAATCGTCAAATTCACTACTGTGCAAAAGTCTAAGGCCACCTTCAGCTTTGTTGCACTTTCAGAGTTGACATTAGCATACATACTTATTTCTTATTCTCTAAATATGAGCACAGCCTTAAAAGATACACATAAATGGAGCTAAATGGATTGTAAAGATTAAAGTGCCTATTTAGTGTGATATCAGACCCCTTGACAAGAAGCAGCACAATTAGAAACCTCTGACGTGTTGAATGAAACCTGGTATAAAAAAAAATCAGAAAAATAAATTAATGAATAAATCTCATATTACATAAACAAAAGGGTTAAAGGCATTTTAAGTGCAAAGGGACATCACACCAGATATTACCACTTTAGTTTACAGAAGCTGTTTTTTCCCTGAAACTATTGTTTTTGCTGTTGTACATAATTCACATATATCTAGATTGGATCTAAGTACAGAGACTGAGAAATGTATATGTGTGATCATTAGAACTTTACTAAGCCAACAAACTTAATTTTGGACTAACACCTTTGCAAATTACTTTGCCTGTTTCGCATGTAGAGCTATTAAAAAAAAAAAGAGAGATTAGTTTGGTCCAAGACGCGAGACCAATAAGACAATGACTGTTTTTAGTTTCTGACCATTCCAAGCTGTCAGACTTTAACCTCTAACAAACTGTGTCATTTCTTATCAGTTATCAAATTACAACAAAACCTCAATTTAATTGTCAGGTTTAATGTATGATTGCAGTTCTTGACATAGATGTAAAGGAAGCCGGTTGGCTCAAACATCAGCTAGTTCTATCAACTCCTGAAAAAAACAATGTATTTTATTCTTTTTTTAGTCTCTTGACTGGTTTTGTAGATTTACAAGCCTGGTGTAACATTTAATTTGCCCTGGGGTGAGACTGTAAACCTGACTGTTCATTTTATTTTGGCTTTTTTTTTTTTTTAATGCAGAGACCAGAAACACCTCTATAGAAGACAGATTTCTGCACTTCAGGGGACACCGTATAAAAGCCACTTGCACTTTTCAAATACACGGCTGCAATATTAGCTGGATTTACAGGAGGGATTATCGGACAGCTTCAGAAGAGACAGCCTTCACCCTCATCTCCAATATGAGTGAGTTAACAGACTTTGAGAGAGGCCAGATAGTCGGTGCTCATGCTGTAGGGCTGTCGGTCAAAGAGATCACCCGGTTGTGTGATGTGTCCAGTCAGACAGTCCTTGAGGTATTGAATATGTATAACATACCTGTAAATGATGCATCAGCAGAGAAGACCAGCGAACAGAGAGCAAAGAAGAAAAGGAAAAGACAAAAAATAGCTGATACTAATGGAGGAGCTAACAGTCAGCCTATGTTGCTGAAACTGAGACGTTCAGTAACAGAGACTGTAGCATCAGAGACTCCAACATCAGAAAATACAGAGATTCCTGTAACTGAGACTCAGTTTACATCGACTGCAGTATCAGAGAATCCAGATTCAGAGGTCAATACACAAAAGCTGGACTCTAATCAAGGAGCTGTTGGTGAGAAACCAGTCTCAGAGACCTCAAATCCTGAGACTCCAGGCACAGAGACTGATATGACAAAGCCAGAAGAAGACCTGAGGACCTGAATCCTGGATAAAAGATGCTTTTATTTAAGACAGAATTTCCCTTTAAGACCAATGTGTTTTTGATGTAACACTTTTGCTGCTTTTCCACGCTACTTTGGAGTTTTAACCTCCCAAAACTGGAGACTTTTGGAATACTGATGGGCCTGAACTCTGGCGTTGTGTTGTCCTATGGACAAAAATCAAGACTTCTAGAAATTATGCTGTACACTCCTGCATTTGCTGCTTGATGATGTTATCAGTCACAGATTTCATGTGACCCTTTAGAGAAGAAGACATCAGCCTTGACTAGTTGTTAATTCAAAACAGATGCTAACATAAAGGTGTTACCTGTTTTAGCAGCTGTTGTTCAGTTTACCACCACCTGGCTATGTCATGTATGTTTCAGACATGGCAGAATGCACAGAGATTATTTCTAAAACTCTGCTAAACACTTAAGGAGTGAAGTTTGTTTTTATTTTAAAGTCTGGTTTGAATGTAGATTTAAGCTTATGTTCTGGTTAAAAAATAAAGTACAAACATCTCGACTCATAAGGGAGCTCTGGAAATTGTTAGTGGAATAATATACTGTTAATAGAAAAGAGGATGTTAAAGTGAACCCTGGAAAGTCTCAACAAACAAAACATCTGTATTTTAAATCAAATTTAATGAAGCTTTTCCAGAATGCTCGAGTTAATTTCTTAAATGTGTAAATCTATGCGAGCTGCAATCCACAGAGTTTTAGTAAAATGACCACTTGTAAAAGCAGCAGGTTAATGTTTGTGTCAATTTAAATGCACCTTAATCCATGTATTTGTTTTTTGACAGTGTTCTGAATACAGCCAACATGCAGTTTCAGTTTTACATGTTCTCTTTCTGGAGTAAGAGGTATGTTTGGTTTGACCATCAGAAGCAGCAGCAGATAGAGGCTTCTGACTGAGATGCACTGATACCATGTTCTCCACTTATTTATTTATAGATGATTGTTCACCTGTAGATGTATAAATGAACAGACTCAAAAATGTTAAAAGATGAAATCTGTTAACCTTCACAGTTCAGATGTGTAGAGGATGTTTAATATTCACAACAGCACATTTTAACCTTCAGTGTATTTTTTTAATAACTCCACATTTCTTCATTGGTTCTTATATCTAATGGTGGTACTTTGAAAAAGGAAATGTAAAAGGACAGTTCCATAAACATGCTGGAGAAATTGTATTTGGAAATAAAATTATACATTGTACATGTACAAGTCAGTTCATTAATTTTGCACATGTTAAAGTTGAAGGGGGGGGGTAAGTTATGTATTGTTACTTTAATTAACCAAAAAAACAAACATTTGCTTCTTAAATATGACCATTTGTCCACTTTTCTGACTTTTTGCACAAATGAAATCCTACACAATAAACATCTAAATTTGAAATTATATAGCAGTCCCTTGATAATGAAAATAATCTGTAGTTGCAGTCCTATCTACATGCATCAATCAGGGATATTTATGGATCGGTTGCATATGGAGCAAAGTCACTTCCAGTGAGATTTAAACCACATCTATATAATCCTGTTAAGTGTGATGCTGAAACAGAATCACTACATCTGGTAGTCTGTACTGCACGAAATGTAGGAGCTACATTTTCTTCATTGTCTCAGAACACTGTTAATGTCTATCAGTTACTTCTTCAAAAGCAGATAATTTCCTTAACATTTACAATTTTTGACTGCATCCATAAATAGATCACAACAAAACCAAACTGTGATTAAATCTATATATACATTGAATGATCATATATATGTACTTTTATTAACCTGATTCTTGTTTATTTGTATAAATGCATCATCTTTCATGCATAAGGCGTCTTTGCGTCAGACGTCATGACGCTGACGTGCTGCGTCATTCATAAAAACAGCTGTGAGTGTTGTTGAAACAAAGATCCTCTACCTCTAAGAAAAGATTAAGCATTGTAGTAGTCCCTGCCAACGATATGAAGCAGTACACGTCTAGGTCCGTCGTGTAGATGAAAGCATGACCCTTTAAAACGTCTAATTAAAACAATAATTCACTACAGTGAGTCGTAAAAATAAATTTCACCTATATTTAGAAGAGAATCGTGTTGCTAATCTCGCGAGAATTTGTTAACAGGCATCAAACAAAGTCGACTTTCTCCAGCTTTGTGTGTCTGAGAAACGTGATTTTTCTGACAGAGTGTTCAAAAGCTATCTTACTTACGAGAGACTTGCCAGATTTTATTTGAACGTCTTTGAGTCGAAAGAATCTGCCAAAATCTGTAAACCACGTCCACCTCTTCCATCGAAATGAATGGAAAAGATCCTGACACTGTTTTCCTAAAGGAGGAACGATGGGCGGGGCAGTGACTGACCCATGTGACACTTAAATACCCCGTCACCCGGATCTCTCCCTAGTGAACCATCTTATTCTGTAACGGTCTCGGTTGTCGGATGGTCGAGTCTTCCGGAAACACCGAAAACCAGAACACTCGTAACGATGTACGTGTCGGGTGGTAAGTGGTTTATCTGATACTAAAACGTATTTAATCTTTAACACGAAAACCCTTACTCATAAGAGATATAGTATTTCCCTGTAGAACATTTAAAGTTAAAACGTTGACTTATGACAGCAGTGATGTGTCAAAATAAAGGTAGATCTTGTGTCGCTAATGTTAGCCTGCTAGCTTAGTTGGAAGTGCGTAGCAAGAAGAATTGAGTTACGTTTAATGCTAAGCAGTTTTCTATAGTTGGCTTTTAATCGGTTAGTTGATTACAGTAAAATGGTGAAGGTACGGGCAAATTTGCGTTTATTTAAACTGTTATAAGCTATTATATGGAAACTGGATGTCATTGTAAGCAAATACAGAAGGGAAATGAAAAAATAAATGCCAGTAACAAACTATCGCGAATGTAACCAAAACATCCACCGGTCTAGAAAGGAAAATAACGCACTGAGTCATAAACAAGATTCTCATCCGTCATGTTTTTCAACCACAGTCCCAGTATAGAAAGACTATGATCACTTTTGACACAACTGAACAACGTAGCAGATAGTTCATTTCACATCTCCCCTTTATACTCTATGTAAAACACAACAGACGTTTTTTGTAAATAGTAAGAAGTGCTCGGATTAAAAAATCTAAAATGTTGCTGCAGGAGAGTTTTCTTGCTCAACAAAAGTCCAATATGTGACCTGTTGTTGCAATGTGTTAATTGTGATTGTGTTGTCAGTCAGATGTCATACAGATTTAGTTAAGAAAGGATGTTTTTGTTTAGTTTTTTATTATTATGTTTTGTCTTCAGTTCATTTGGCCAGAAATTAATCTACCAAAATCGTAAATTGTCCTTTTTAAAGTCGAAGAAATTTAGATGTAATTTTTGGGCATACTGCCCATCTCTACGACAAACGTGTACATTCTTCTTACACATTCAGTAAACTTGTAATACATTGAGAACACTTGCATCAAATGTCACATGTAACAAGTCACACCTTAAAACACATTCCAGAAATGACTGATATAGGTCTGCATCTTGGCTCAGATAGAGACCTGTAACTGAAACAGGCTTCTTAACTAGGAAAATAAGAGTGCACATGTAAAAACCATACATACATTTAACTTTGGATTTTTATAGTAATAGTTAATAGTCATACTGGGTTGTTAATTCAAGTATTTATTGCTTTAACCCAGATATTTAATCCTGGTTATCTTGTTATTAGGTACTGGAACGAAATATTCCATTGTAGGTAGTGTATTATGAGTACATTTTACAGGAGGACAAACCTCTATTTAGAAATAAGGACCCAAAAAACTGTTAATTTTATTTGATAGAGAAAATGGTTTGGAGAAGCCTCTGTTGTGCAGTTTTGTAATGTGGGCTTTGAATAAATGAGATTTAAGTCAATCCCTGACACCATCACCTCATAACACTGTAACCTAAACTACTTGTTTGTTATTTATGGAAAAGCAGAGACATACAAGTTTATATTGTCAGATTTAAAACAGAAACTGTGATGGTCCCCAAGGGCACAGGCCAACGAACTTAGATTTGCCAAGATCTGAAACTTAGAATGGCTCCACTGCAACTGAAACACCCAGCAACAGAGCTATTCAGTAGTTACTTCTATATATATCAGCAGTGCTACACGTCCACCATTTTGGATTGAAAATGGCATCAAAAACCACCAAAGTATCAAGTATCTTAAAATGCAATACTGCTGAGTTGAATTGAACTTCTCTCTAAAACTAAGTAAATAGTAAGTGTTCTAGAGGTCCTTGTGAGGCGTAACACATTTTTCCAGACAGACAACTTCACGTTAGTTGCAGTTAACAAATCAAATTTTATTTATATAGTGCCAAGTCATAACAGAAGTAATCTCATAATGCTTTACATATAGAGCCGGTTGAAACCAGACTCTGAAGCCAATTTACAGAAACCCAACAGAATCCTCCAGGAGCAAACACTTGAGACTGGTGACAGTGGTGAGGAAAAACTTCCTTTTAACAGGCAGAAACTTTGAGCAGACCCTGACTCCTGGAGGATGGTCATCCACCTTGACCAGTTGGGATAAAAGAGAGAGGGAGACCTGGGGGATGGGGGAGTAGGGGGAGACAAATGGATGCAAATGATGCACAGTAAACTGAAATTGAACATTGATGGAACTATATAATAAACACTGTCACAACTAGATAGCAGGTTACATTAAGACCACAGTTTTAATGACTTACACAGTGCTTGAAGTTTGCCGTTTTACTGAGTAGGCTAACATTTACCATTACCTCACATGTGACCCCTTGCAGGTGGTCCATTTTTTATCCTAATATGGTCACTTCTTTCTCCAAAAACCTTGCACAGCAACAGCCAAAGTGCAAACTCCTGCCTCCAAAACAGTTCCCACATTAACTAAAACAGTCAGTGGATGACCTTATTGAAATTTAAAATAACTAAAAACCTTCATATTGCACATGAATAACTAAAAATGGAAACGGCATTATAGATGTATTTAACCTGATTCCTGTTGCCTTTCTCTTCACTGACTTTTTTTAGGTCGGGTCCTGGAGAGCAGGTCCCAGTTACCGTGGGGTCTGTCTACACTGACTGACCTCTTCTGGGGAGTGGTGGAGTTTATTGGCCTCTTGTAAGTCGCTACACAATGCAAACAACTATGAATCCACTGTAGGCAGTTTGTTTAGAGCAGCTTGTAGTTGTCAAAACACAAAATAGAAATAAATGGTTAAATGTGAATGATGAAATCTATATAGACAAAGTTTGTTTGAAACTTTTGCAAATTTATTAAAAATTAAAAACAAAAATAACTTGTACAGTGTTTGCCATGACACTCAAAATTGATCTCTGGTACATCCTGTATCGACTCATCATGCTTCAGATGTTGCCACAACCTGATTGGAGTCCACCTGTGGTAACTTCAGTTGATTGGACATGATTTGGAAAAACACATCTGTCTGTTTAAGGTCTGATAGTTGACCTGCATGTCAGAGCACAAACCAAGTCATGAAGTCAAACGGATGGGTTCGATGCACAGCCCCACTACTTCCTGAACTTAAAGCAGCTCCTTTATTTCCTGTCTTCATTATTGGACACATGGAGCCAGGTGTACCTGCTACTTCTTGTTGTGACTACTGTGGTCAGGCACTCTTGGATTAATCAGTGTGTCCAATAATAAGACAGGAAATAAAGGCGGTGCTTTAAGTTCAGGAAGTAGTTGGGCTGTGCATTGAGTCCATTGTCCGTAGACCTCAGAGACAGGATTTAATCAAGCACAGATCTGGGAAAGGGTACAGATAACTTTGTGCAGCATTGAATGTCCCAATGAGAGCAGTGGCCTCCATCATCTGTAAATGGAAGAGCCCAGACTTGAACCCCACTGAACATCACAGCAGAGATCTGAAAATGGCTGCACTGATGCTCTCCATCCAGTCTGATGGAGCTGGGCAGGTTCTGCAAAGAATGGGAGAAACTGCCCTTAAATAGGTGAGCCGAGCTTGTTGCATCATATGTAAAAACTTCAGGCTGTAATTGCTGCTAAAGGTGACTCAACAATGTGTCAAGTAAATGCTGTGAATACTGTGTACATGTTACAATTTATTTTTAATACATTTGCAAGAGTTTCAATCAGTCTTTTTTCACTTTGTCAGAAAACAATCCATTAAAATCAAACTATCCATAACATTGAAAAAAAATTTGTCATCCGCATCACCCATCTCAAATATATTTGATGTATAATTAACATTTCATAGATTTCAAGAGGGGTCTTTTACTTGAGGGTTGAAGAAAGGAGGGTGGTGTTAGGAATGTGAAGCTGCTTAGTGATATTAGGCTGCGTCAGTAAAGTTGACGTTGTTACCTATAATGGGATGTAAGAACCTTAACCTCATCAGGAGATTGACCTGGTTCTACTGAGGTACCATTGTTTTACTTGTCATTTCTTGATAGTTCAACTTTAAATTATTCTTGGAGTTTACACTGAAACCTGCATCTTTTGGAGTGAAATTGTCACCAGTGTTAACACTTGTTGTCTTGTAACAGTTTCAAGACATTAATTGACCCTGATCTGACCAAGGATGGAAGGGCTAGTACATCACTGTTCTCTGATGGCAGAAGGTAGGTTTCTGTGGGAGAAATCATTTGTCAAACAGTAGACGCATGTTCCGTACTATATTCATGTAACATTGTGAACATTTTATTAGAGGTCACATCATTTACTTGGATTAAAAAGTTAATGCTGCTGCTTTCTTCTTTGCATCTGTAGTCCTCCTGGTCCCCCTGGTGGCAGAAGACGGATGGGAAGAATAATGCATGGAGGCGGTCCCAACGCCCCGCCGATGGGTGGAGGAGGATGAGGAAGGTAAGAGACACATTTTATTACTTATTGCATAAAACCCTGTAGTTATAATGGCACCATCAGACCACACAATACTTGACTGTAAGGCACTGGGACTGGATCATCATAATATTGTACCATTTTTCTGTAGTGAGCCTAGCCCTGTAAAATCTTATTAAATTTATTCCCCCCTTACAATAGTAAATAGGAAATTTTGAAAACCCACCCTAGAATGAATTTTTTACCTGCATCAAAAATAATGTAATTTACTGAAATGTTTACCTCAAAGTCCACCTTTTAAAGTACAATATGAATTTTATTAACCCTTGTGTCCTCAAATTTACTGCCATCATAGCCACATGCACTTGTGCAAAAAACTATTAAATCATATCTCCATATTTTTTGGCTTTTTTAAACTAAATCTCAAACAGCTCAAAACATCCAATCATTTTCAGGGTTTTAACCATTTAACTGCCCGTTTATTATAAAAAATTATTTTCTGTGTAATAAATAGTAGGTGGATGGGGCATTGGTGGTGGGTAAAGCTACGTGTGACTTTCGTCACCAGTTTTTCATGAAATCTGTAAAACACAAGTTGTAGCCTAAGTATCACAAATTCGTAAGTCTTTCCATGATTACTCACCTGAATCTCTTCTCACAGTGAACAATTTCAAGATGTACACCACCATAAATGATCCATTTGTTTACAAACAGAGCTGGTAGGTCACTCGTGCATTTTCAGAAATTTGTCATGACATGCATTGGGGGAAGCGGAGATCCATGCAGCTGTAGTAGCAAGAGGCAATGAAGCCTTTACGTTTGTTGCCACTGCGACCATAATGCAGCTGCATGACGCTCCGCTTCCCACAATGCATGTCATGACAAATTTCTGAAAATGAGTGATCTACCGGCTCTGTTTGTAAACAAATGGATCATTTATGGTGAAGTACACTTTGAAATTGTTCACTGTGAGGGAAGAGATTTAGGTGAGTGATCATGGAAGAACTTACGAATTTGTGATACTTATGCTACGACTCGTGTTTTACAGATTTCATGAAAAAGTGGTGATGAAAGTCACACGTAACTTTACATAATCTGACATATTCAAGATTTTAATGTCAGTTACTCCCTCTGGACACTTTTGTGGCCAAAATATGCCTAGATTTCCATTAAAATCTTTAAATCTTAATATCACTGCCATTATAGTATACAACTAATCTCTATCAACATTTCATACTGAGGAAAAGTAGTGATAATTGACATTTCTACTGTGTTCTACAAGATTCAACCATTTTTCCAGTGTAGGCTGATGCATGAAATTGTTCAATGAATAGGATTTGTTTGAAGTCATTTTAAAAATATCTGATTCATCAATATGAACATTTACTGTACAAACTCTTTCCTTCCCTCCCTCCCTCCCTCTCTCTGTCCTTCAGGTAAACGCCTACACACACAGTGTAGGCATGGGGCCTGTCCTGTAACATTACAGTGCTGAAGCCCCCCTTCCATTGGCTGCCACTGCCACAAGCAGTTTATTGACGCCTTCCTGGGAATTCCTACCTGCAGGGGCCAGGACGGCTGATGCAGCGGCTCAACACCACTTCATCCTCCTTCTTCCCTCCTTTCTTTTCACTTTCCTGTCACACAAATCTCTGTAGGTGTGTCACACCTCGGAAATGGTATTTGTTTTGTATCCCCTGGTTGAATAAAAATTTGCGCTGTTAAAACACATCACGGTTGAGTTTATTTTTACAGCAGAATGTTATCATGTGTCTGAATTCTCTTCTGTTGTTGGACCTGGTTACACCTTTAAAAACACTGATCAAATGCTTTGAGTTTATGTACATAACTGATTCCAATTAACTCAAAACCAAATAATTTACAGATAGAAAAAGCACAGTAATAATAGAATATTAACAAGATTACAATGTCCTCATCTGGGTTTTAAATGTAAACCCGTTAAAAGTCTCAAAGCTTCCAAATGCATGATTTAATTTCACCAGACAAAGGCAGCTCGCTCTCGCAGCATTCGGACACCAAAGCGCTGCCACTCCCCCTGATGGATCCACATCTCCTGAGTGGTGTCCAGACACGCCAGCACTGCTCCACCCTTCCACGATATCAGCCGGGGGTCCATATCCTGGACATTGTACAACCAATGAGACAAGAGCTGAAAGATCAACATGCCTCTGGTCTCATTTGTGTGCTACACTAGAGTTTCCTCAACACCGTGCAGGAATAAATGCAGAAGTATTACTCCTACTGAGAACCTTTCCTATGTGCACTGTTTGTTACCTTTGGCCGTGTGATGACCTCCACGTTGTCTACGAGCCTTCTGAAAGACGGCGGCATCTTGTTGATGATGCGGTGAAGCAGGAACTCCTGAGCACCATGAAACATGAGTCCTCCTCCCACCACCAGGATGGAGCTGTACATTTTTCGTTTGGTCTCATCAGACGCTGTCAAAATACAAAGTGTATTGGAGCTCAAGATTTTAATCATTTTTACTTACTTCACTCTTGAATGAGCAACACTTGTTTTAGTAAGGGTAGATTCCAGCACAGTGTCTCACTGCCAAAAATATGTTTTGGTCTGATGCTTATCAGATGTGTGGGCAGTGTCAGAATATGCACATAAATACACACCAGTTTTACCAGACAGACCAACGAGATACTATGAATTGCACAAATATACACGGCACTTAATTGGCGTATTATCTGTACGCATTATAAGCTTTCTGCTTGTGTTCACACAGCATCAAATACCACATGATTAGCGGTTAGGGTTAGTTACAGATATGTAAAGTGAAGATCTAGGCGCAAAGTGACAAGCAATCAAATGGCATTGAAAAACACACGAAAGGAGGAAAATGCGTACATATAGCACGCCAAACGCCATAAGAACTGGCATGACATACAATGTGATTTCATGAGATCAGTGAACAGAAAAAAGTTTAATCCTAATGTAATAGTTCATCAGGAGACCACTCACAGCCTCTAAAATCTTGTGGCTGAGAAGGTAATGTTATTCTATGCAATTCAACAATCTAAAGTTACCTGATGTACTGCATATGTCCTCTGCACCTTTTTTTGTGACTGCACTCGTACTTCATCTCTGTATCATCTTGGAATTGAATGATTAACAGCAACCTTTTCCATTCTCTAATTGTCAGTTATTTTTACATTCACTTCCAAATCTGTTAAGCAATTGAGCTTTTTTTTTTTTTTTTTTTTTTTAAAGAACTATAATAACGTAGGTTCAAAATTATGCAAACAAAAAAACAAGCTTTTAGACAAAAAAAAAAACAATAAACCGCTGGGTCTCCACAAACCTAAGCAAAAAATGCAAACTAAGACTAAAACTACAATTTGAAAATTACTTGTTGCCCATGTAAAACTTATAGGTTTACTCTCTGGTTTTGTGAATTTTTTACAAATATCAGGAATGAAAATATCAGCTTTGAAGTGTGGATTTAGAGTTTACTTTAGCTTTAGGATAAATTAAAAATCCACCCTAGAATTAATTTATTTTACTGCTCCAAATGTAAAATATTGTAATTTACTTGACTGAAATGTTTGAGGTGAAAACCACCTTTCTTAAAGTACATGGTCTGAATTCTATTGAAGACATTCTATAGCCTACAAGCTGTAAATTCATGCTTATTTTAGCCAAAGCCTTACTTTTAATGTGTGGAAATTACTTCCATCTCATCATATGTTCTACTGGTGTGATCATATATTTTTCAAACCTTTTTTTACAGATTTCACTATAACATTTCACCATGAAAATGCAGTTTTTGAGATTCCATGACTGTGGGACCCCTGTATATGTCTTTTCTTACCACAGCAGTCGATGCTATGCAGGATGGCCTTGTCCAGACCCAGTGCTTTGCTCTCAAACTGGCTCATGATGGCGGTCTTCCTGGAGAGGTGAGCGGACATGGGCTCTTCCATATCTCCTGCCCCTATCAGGCACTCCGCCTGGGCAGGACCGAGCTCCATCTCTCCCTGAGCCCCTCCGATCCCGATGCTGCTGCCGCCGCCACAGCCCCTGGGCAAGTCCGAGATGTCCCCGCTCCCCACCTGACCGCCCATGTCGCTGTCCAGAGCTCCGCCCGGTCTGGAGAGCGCTTTACGGTCTGCAGCTGATTTGGAGGACTGATGGAGATAGGGGAAGAGGAAGCAAAAGTGGAAAAAGGGCATCAGTGCGAGGTCAAAAATGTGTACAATGAAAAATCTGCAGTAACTCCTCAGTGTGCACTACCTGGTCCTGTTTGCTCTGTGTAGCCAGTAGGTAGTGTTCATCATGAGGGTCCTCGGAGTCGCCTTGAGAGCGGTACTGAAGCAACGTCATCTTCTGACCAACAATGCCAAATGTGGTTGGGTAGAAAAGACCCATCGGCGCCTGAAGAGGACACACAAACATGAATGAAAAATTGACAAAAACAAAATGAAGAACAAAAGCATAATATATCAAGTATTTTACCAAAATACTTAAATTTAAATCAGCATATTGTTATACTGCTGTTTGAATGAAGTACCTGCAATTTCTCATCCCCTAGTCGAATCTGGTAGAGCAGAGCGGGGGCTTCTGGGAAACGGGTCTGAAATTCATGATCTTGTAGCCCTGATATGTCCTGATGAAGGCACAGTGACAAGCACAACAAACACAAAATTACATCAGAAAGCCTCAACAGTGTTCATAACTCTGGTGATTTAACGACAAACAGAACTTTAACCCTCTAAGACCTAAGCAACGAAAAGCATCAACTGATCTAAAATCTTTAATAACTTTTGACCTACTCCTAATCTTGTCAATACGTTTAAGTAACCCAGATAAAATGCTGTTTCTCTGCTTTTCAGTGTCATCATGAACCACTGGACATTCAGAGGCTCCGTAGTGAAAGTGGAAACACTCATCTTTTCGAACACTGATCACCAATAAAAGGGAAGTAGTCTGATAAATGACAGTGATTGTAGGTGCTTGTTTTTATGTTCAGTTAATGAAGAATTTGGCCAAAAGTCACCTTTTCTTCAGTTTTCTGATATAAAACCCTTCAAATTTACTCTGAGCTTTTATGAACATCTACATCATCACTTAGGAAAGGTTAAACAGAGAAAAATTAATGTAGAAGTCACCACAAAAATACTTCTAGATCTTTAATTGTTAAAAAGTTGGCTTTCTGAGGGCTCCCTTCAAACCACAGATTGTGTATATGCATTTATTCGTGGTTTTGTCATTGAACACACAAACACTTCCACACTCACTTGGTTGAGGTGGCAGAAGGTCTCTTTCAGATGCTGCAGGAGCTGACAGTCCAGTCTGTTGGACAGCTGACAGTCTCTGTAGGGAAAGCCGGCCCTCTGGAGGAGCCAGAGGAAGGTCCGAGTCACATCTGAGCCGCCGTAAGCCAAACACAACCTGACAAGTCCAACAGAATCAGATCAAACATGTCCTTGTTTACAGCATATGATTCTATCTTTTCACCTGAAAAACCAAATGTGAAATAAAACTAACACGTACAAAGCCTGAGACAATGTACACTTTTGTTGTTGAAACCCAAATCCAGTCATAGATGGGTGTGAAACAGAGAATGGGGGCAATTACAAAACAATAGGTGCTCTATGCAGATGTTTCCCAACATTTACTACAACTTTGGATCCTCAAAAGATAATGTCAAAATTGCAGTTACTGATGAATGAACACCATGTCACCAGAATCTGTTGTGTAATTTACAGTTTTGAGATTCTTGCACAAGAGTTCTAAGAATAAGTCTTTTCATAGAGGCTAATTACACTGGTCAACAAAAAAAAACTTTTCGTCTGCTACCTGAGGGAAAACACCTGATCCTGACTAAATTGGGCATGCTGATTCCAAATCTGCAAACAGAATTTCTCTAGCACGTCAGGATCT
>JAPQRP010000028.1:35309549-35322662 GCA_037367295.1 Apogon hyalosoma
TTCACCAGTAAAACCCATGGAGTTGGATCAATGACAGTGGATGGACACACTTGTTTTATGCTCAGTTATTGATATATTGGTTGAAAATGTCACTTTTTCTTCAGTTTTTTTTCTGTTTCTGATATAATAACCTTTGAATTTACTTTGAGCTTTAAAGAACATCAACATGATCAACTGATTAAATTTGGAAAAATACCTTATTTACACTGAAAAAATTATAATACAGAGGAGAATATTATAACAAATAGTGATAAATAACTTAAGAAAGGTTAAGTAGAGAGAAAAAATAATTTGGGAACCGCCACCAAAGTAACACTGGGTCTTTATGTCTTAAAGCGGTGGAGGAAACGAGTAACATTAAGCTGAAAACATGTAGCACTGCGTAATGTCTGGAGGTCTGAGTTTGCTAAAAGAAAACGACTGTGGCTGAATCTTGTAACGTGCTTGCACTTTGCCTGTTAGCCTAACAAGTGGCGATGATTAAATTCACTGACTTAATCCCTGGCGGCCCATGGGTTTAGGAGGAAGTGGTTCAGGAACAGTCTAATCCAGCCATCTCCGGATATGGGACACACTCTCCCCATGCCGCTCCACTGGGCCTTTGTATCAGCAGGTATTAACACCACAAGTGCCGCCTGAGACTGAGATGGGCACATGATTGGGAGAACGACTGGGCGGCTTGAGAAAGCTCCTGGAAGCGGGAGTCACAGAGGGGTTTTATTCATTAGTGCATAACTTTGCACGACTTCTATTTTCCATGACTGCATCTCAGAATGCATTAAAGCTAATCAAAACAGTACTTACTCGTCCAGCAATGTTTGCGGTATAGTTTCCTTTTTGTGTTGTTATGTGCAATTTTATTCAATTTGTCTCCGAAGAAACACTACAATTGTCGAGTCTTTGTCCTTTGTGTTGTGTTAAAGAGCCTGACCTGCTGTAACTCTGGTCTATAAATTAATTCTGCTAAGTGGCAGCACACAATCCCTCGAATTATTTATACCTTTACTATTGGTCAGCGTGTCACTTAGATAAACACAGCAGAGGTTCATCTCATCTGGTCCACAAAAAGCCAAAGTGTGCCGCTACCAATGGCTTCGCTGAACTTTGACCCCGATGGGTCACAGTGAGCATTTGTCCCACAGTAATTGGACAGAAGGGCCCTTTCGCTCTTCATTTAACCTTTGGGGTCCAAACTTTTCTTCCCCGGCTACCGTAAAGCCCCTGGTCCTGACCCAGTGTTTCCAGGCCTATCTTTCCACCCCCATTGCAGGCCTTTGAAAACCGGAGAAAAGCTGAAGTGTGCTCACCCCGTCAGAGACAATAGCAGAGTTAGTGACCCCTGACCCCTCGGGCTGAACCCTTTCTTCCTGGATCAGCCACTGCCTTTCGCTACGGTCGGTTATTGCTCCACAGCTTGGCAACAGAAAGAGGGTAAACACTTGTTAAGATTCTTCTTTTCCAGGCTTCTTTTCTCTCCCGGCTGCTTGGCTTATATTTTTTTCTCTTTGGGCTTTTTTGTGGGTCTGTTTAAGGATGGACCGGAGTTAAAGCAGGTCCCTTGAATGAAAGTCAGGCAGCAGCTTCACAATCCATCACCCTGACAGGTCTTTGTCCTCAGTCCAAAGGGGGACAGGAGGAGGACGGAGGAAAATACACTAGCAGAAGTAATGTAAATGATTCAGACATGCATCTGCTAGTGTTCAGAACCTCTTGGACAATACTCAAAAATAACTTTTTTGAAGGTAGATTTTGTTTCAGATATGAATCAAACATAAATGATAAAAACTGATTTGTATGTAGTTAACTGTGTTTTTATGACTTCTTAATCCTCTGTTTTTTTGTTGTAATGCAATAATTAGTGCTGCACATTACCTCCTTTCTAATTTTTTTTTCAGAAAGTGTATTGTGTATAATGTATTAAGGAGCAAGAGGTTTAATAGTGGACACAACCAGCATTTTTCTTTTGATAATTAATTAAAAGTGTTGCAACAATACGAGATCTGATCATGTCAGAGCCATATCACAGTATTGCACAATTAACATTAGCCGAGTTCTTTTAAAGGAATGAAAAGTTTTTGACAAAACTTTATGAAAACTATTATGAAACTTTTTCAGATTTACAAGATTTTGATGCAACTGTTTCTAAAAAAAAAAAAATCTTTCAATAATAACTCAAATAAATATGATAAACAACAAAATCAGAAACAGGTGGCTGGAACATTCTAAAATGAGGAGGAAAAAGGAGCATGACCTTTAAACAGTTATATCACTTTAGAAATAAATAAATCAAACTGTAAATCCAACATAAATAGGAGAGGAAAACCTGCACACACTGGTTCCATTCTGTATCTGGCTGCATTTTTTCCAATACCTTCAATAATATAAAAGATATGATGACCATAAACCTTTGTAACACTGTGTACAGTTGCCAAACTTATAGTGTTTAGCTAACACTAAGTTTACCCACATCTGACAAACTGCACTTTCTTTTACAAGTTCTCCTTTTATTCTGTTAATATATTCCCTCTAGGACATTTCCTTTGCTTTGCTTTGACTCTAAATCCAACAAAATTGTTATTTCACAAGTAGCCTACTTCCTTTCTTTAATCTCTCGAGTGCTGCCCTGAATCCTTGTGTATCTCTACTCTGTTACCGTGGTGACCCTGTCCCTCAGCTCCTCCCCGTCATTGCAGTGGTCACTGAGGAGACACTGCGGACCTCATGTGTCCAGATGCCGAGCATGCGGCTGCGGCGAGAGGAGCATCCTGTGCATCAGCCACAAACATATGGGTTGAAAAGGAGGACTCCTTGGGAGCTGCTGGCCTTCTCCTCGGGGACAGAGGACCATTGTCCTGGGCCTGCCCTCCATGCCACTTAATGGTGCAGAACAGCATTGTACAGTATTGTAAACTGCTCTCTGCTCCTTTTGGCCTGTCGGGCCCTCAATAGCAGGGCCCTCTCCCTCTTTCCCTCTCACTCCCTCTCACTCAGTGGGTGTTTTAGTGCCCTCTTCTTTCATCCCTTTCTTCTGCTGCCTCATCCTTTTGCTACTTTTGCTGGGTTGGGTCTGTGTTCTCTTGAGTGATGGTCTAATTGTCAGGGAACAATTAAGCCATCTGATTTCTCCTCTCTCCTCTTGTCATGTCTGCTTTGTTTTAAAAAGGGGCCGCCTGACTACATGAAAGGGCTGGAGGTCACTTCAATATCTGTCTGGGCTTTAATGTAAGACCCCCATCATGTGGCCCTAAACAATGCCAAACTCCCCAGATGGAGCCCCCTCTAAAATACCACCACAGCCTTTGCACATTTTTCTCATCAGTGACAGTTTGTTCATGAATCTGTACTTACTGTATGATAAAGTTATACTCAGTCATATTAAAAAGCCTGTGGAGGTTCAGACCCCCCCAAAGCAGGAGGAAAAGTGATTTATGGTCCTTGTCTAATAATCAAACCACTTCAAGCCCTCCTCCTTGTAGACCCAATAAATCTGTCTCACCCACTGAAGATACAAAGAAATATGCTCCGTTTTAATAGACAGGTGACCCAAACAGCTGGGAGACAGCTTTTCCCAACGTGCCATGTCTGCACACTTTTACCCCTGCCGCTCCTATTGTTAGTGTAATGTCACATCTGTGACCCTGTCTGCTCCCCTTATCCTGTTTGGTCTTTCATCCTCTTCTCTGCTCATACCTTCCGCTCCATTTCATACTGTCTGGGTCCCTCCCAACACGTGGAGGCATGCCTCTGCAGCGAAGCGCCGCAAAAAGATGACCAGACCGTCCCGTCTAATCCTGTTTTAATTTGATGCTTCTGCTACTACAGACCTTATGAAGTAAATACTCAAACATTTGGCATCAGATCTACATGCAAACTGTTTAGATGTTGCTTTCAGCTCATGTTTTGGCCTGATGTTTTAGCATCAGCATTGTATTTCCTCAGAGTGTGGATCCAGATCTGATTCCTACAGTGGATCTGTTGTCCTCTCTCAGATTACATGTACAATTAAAGTAACCCTAGAAAGCATAACAATCAGATGTGGACTTTTGAACACTGGATGGTGCGCACAGTATAAGAAAATATCATAATAGATGCTAAGAATGGCATGTGTTATTATAGAATATGCTAAGAAAATGATCTGAAATTGTGGCATCTGAATTGTGTTGTAGAGGAAAAAGCATTATATCCAGATGTTTCGGATGCTCGATGTAAACCTCGTTCATAATTTTGGTTGATGATTGTGATTATTTACAACTAAACCACACTGTAGGTAAAACCAGCAGACTAAAATCACTCAAAATTACTATTGTCAAATATGATTGCGCAATTGTGTGTAAAGATTTCTGCTTCACTGTATCTTTTGACGGCTGAGATGTTGTACTCAGATCAGTCCCAGTTTCTGCATTTAGTGCAACTTTCTCCTCACTGATATACTCCTACAGGTGAAGGATGACTAACTTTACAGACAGATCCATCAACATTCAGGAAATAACCATTTAAAATGTTTTATTTTATTTTAGTAGTTAATAGCACCACAGTTTTACAACAAAATCATCAATGTGTTGTCTGAAAAACACATATTCACCGTGCATACATGGGGAATTGGCACTGATGTCTAATTTACTTCCTTAAATATTTGTAACTTTAGTTGACAAGAGTTTTTTCTTACTTTTTTCTTTCTAACACACTCAAAGTTACCTCATGAAATACCCTGGGACTGGATAACCTTGATTTTAATGAAGTGCATGTTTTTTCACAAACGCTTTTATTTAAACATTTTTACTTTCATTTTAAATTATTTTATTACTAGTATCACTGTTTTATTATTATTTTATTTTATCTTGCTCTGTAAAGCACCCTGAGCAACTTTTTTATATATGAATGATAAGCTTCTTCTTTCTTTTTTCTCCTTCTTCTCTTTCTTCTTCTTCTTCTTCTTCTTCTTCTCCTTTTTCTTCTTCTTCTTCTTCCCCTTCTTCTTCTTCTTCTTCTTCCTCTTCTTCTTCTTCCCCTTCTTCTTCTTCCTCTTTTTTCTCTTCTTCTTCTTCTTCTTATTATTACTATTAGGCTATTATTATTTTGATGTCATGGTCCTTTTTTTACATCTGAGTATTGAATCCAAACGGTGATTTCTAAATAGGAGCCGAGTTGTTGAAAAATTACAGCTTTTGTATCTTTAATTACACTTTTCTAAATGCAGCATTTTACATATCACAAAGAAAATTGTAAAACAGACTCAAAATAAATGTGTATTACCCAGTAGAAAAGTTTTTTTTTTTTTTTTTCACACATGAGTATTTCTCACATCCCAGCCAGTGGTTAATGATCTGCCTGTGAGGGCTCGCTGTGTGACAGCAGTGCAGGCCACTGTGGTGCTAATGAGAGAAGAGGACGGCCAGGCCTCGCCTCCCACACATACAGCTCTTTGTCTTTCACTCTGCCCCCCATCATTAGCTTAATGTGGCCCTCTCCCTCAACTAAAAGGGCCGCTGCCAGTTTGGCAATGGGTTCACAGATGCAAATCCCTGCCCAGTGCTAATGGAGGTAAATGAAAATTAATTGATTCTCATTCAAAGGCCTTTTCACTTGCCTGTACTCCCTTCGTGTTTTCTTAATATGCAGACCTTTCGTTCTCGACAATACACACTTGCCCCTCCACCTTGACGATTCTAACATATTGCAATGCACTTTCCATTGCTATGCAGAGTGGACGACACAAAGACAAGCAGGGAGGCACATGGTCCTCACATCTAGGTATGTATAAGATGTGTCTGACCTAAGGGTTCTTGTTAAAAAGACACCTTTAACTGGTTATTCAGGCTACTTTTGACCAGGATTCAAGTTTCTTTACTTACATGCCAAGTGATGGAGAAGAAAAGTCTCCCTAGCTTATTAAATTTACAACATATTGATTATAGATGAAGTATGCAATCCTATCAGCTTCAGCACTAAGTAGGTTCTTCACACGTCAAAAGTACTTTTTACTCATTTATTAGAACAAATTAGTAGCTAAACCCTAGCTTCAATCTGGTGAGGAGAGAGCTGAATGTCATCCACAAAAAGACACTCTAACTGTCATTTGGAAAGCTGGTAAATACCCTTTTCGAATGCGTTCATCATGACTGGCTTGCAGCTACACAGTTAAACAGTAAGATTAAGATAAGATGAAATGAAACTTGATTGATTTATACGATGAGGAAATTCACTGGCTAAGGGAGCAACAGGATAAAGTGCAAGAGAATGTCAGTGCATAAGGACAGTGCAAAAAACAAACAAATTATTCAAAAATGATAATAGTAATGAAGTTCTATAGGTAGGCTACATACATATTTACGTAAGAAGTAGAATTGCTTGGATTCCTGCATATAGCATCATATCAGAAGCCCCAACTACCTGCATTACATAATAAAAGTGTATTTCACATGTTTTGCTCATTTTGGAGTTAAAAAAAAATAAGCCTTAATTTAAACAAAACTAAAAAGTAACACAGATTGAGCTCTCCACAGTGGAAGCAGGCATTCCTTATCAGTAAAAACCTAAGATTCGATTGCAGGCAGGTCATCATTCCCCATCAACACCTCCTGATACAGCGATGATAATGAGCTATGATGGATGGAGATGTCACATGTGGAAGATAAGGAGTTTGAGCCCCCTGGGTCCGTCCTGCCTGGCGCTGCTTTTGCCTGTCCATCCTGTCTGTTTACCAATCAATCGATCACCCTCTGTTGTCCTTTTGTGATTAACCAGGTCTCCTCTGCTCCTTTTCCTCCACCCCCCCGCCCTGTATTTTGTAGACCGAGGCGCAAAAAAATAGAAGACTAGTGAAACATTAACCAGAGTGGGGACAAGTGACGGTGATGAAATGAGCCTAGAGGGATGATGCTGCTGTTATCTGCCAATGGGACGATTGTTCCTGGGCCTGTAAACTGCTACCCAGGGTCAACCCCGGGGTCAGAGTGGACTTTCAGCCGGGCTTTATCTTTTGGATGAGACAGAAGCTCATTATGCTGATATACGAGACCGTATTAGACAAATATACGACCTCAGAAGTAAGGACAAAACTAAATGCATGGGATTTTATGTCTTTTCTGGACAAACAGGATGTTACATTCAGCTGTGAAGAGTTCCTAAGGAGAATCTGACTTGACAAGAGAGAATATATAGCTGTGTGAAAGTCTGTGTATCTGGTTGAATTTATGGAAAGCTGTGAAAATTGCACACATGGTGTTTATCTCACCGAGTGAAAAACATCACGACCTCCCAGGAAGTGCTATTCATATAAAACTGAATCACATTCACCGGCTTTAGCCAATGACAGATAGCTTTACATCATTCCACGGACCATACCGTGAGACCACAGTGCCCATCAATTTAACAAGCAAAAATGTACAAAAATACACCCCCCCACCCTCCTCCTCTAAACAACACCGCCATGTGCACACAATCCCCCAATCCAACTCCAAAGTTCACAAATACAAAATCAGACAAAAACCAACACGTTTCAGAATCTCAAACCAATCAAACCCAATAAAACTAACAAAGCTGGGCAAGTTTTTTGAGTAGGGTATGAAAGAGAACGAGAGATGGCCCTACAATGAAAGCCAGTGAAAGGAGGGCCATTTGCTAAGCTATCATTCATGAGGTATGGGTCCCATGCCTGTACAAGCTTGCTCCCAGCTCTACACACTTGTTGCCATTGTGACACACTGGCAGAGAGAAGCCTCTGTAGTCCCGGGGATCAATTCAGACCCTGACAACACCACACTGAACCAGGGTGCCATTTGTTCAGAGGAACCCCCCGAAACCCCTCTCCCCATCTGTCAGGGGGCCTCCGAGGCACTTTGTGTCTATGTGTATGCGTGAATGTGAGTGGGTGGGAAAGGGGGAGTGAGAGAGGAGGTTAATCAAGATTTGGATGTGGACGGGAGTGGGAGGAGGGCCTACGTGGAGAGGGAGTGTGTGTGTGAGAGAAGGAGTGAATGTGTGGTAGGGGAGCACAGTCATTATGCTGATTTTCCTTTTTCTTTCAAGACGTTAGAAGAATACCTTCTTTTACGTCCCTTTTCCCTCAGCCAAGCAGCCTCTGCCACCTATGCTGCCAACTTTTATGCTACGGCAAGGGTGGTCAGAGCGACAGAAATCTGGGAATCAGGTCAATTATGGATGGTGGCTTGCTGATAAGGGAGAAAGAAAGCGAGCAAGAGAAAGAGGGACTAAAAAGAGGCAAGACTGCTGTTTTTTTATGGTTTTGTTGAATACTGCTGGGTCACTGCAGCAAGCATGGCCTGACCTGACCGCCTGTTTTGTCAGATCTGTTGTGACGCTCTTAACTAGATCTGTTCTCACACAGACCTCCCCCTTGAGTGCCACATAAACTCAGGTTTTTTCTTCGCATGGGTGTGCTCCCTCCGCCAGCTTCACACGCATCCGTGCACACCTGCAAATTCTCAAACCACATCTTTGTTTTCTATTTGTGTCTGTGCCATTGATCATGCAGAAAAGACATGACAAAACAGGACAACTATTTGTTCTTCTCTTAATTAAGAAACCCGAAGAGTCCCTTTCAAACGCTTCCGCCTGGCAGGCCGCCTCAAAGCACAACTCCTGTTCAGTTCACACATCCGTGGCCTTAAAAACCAACCGGGCACTGTTTCCCGCTGACCGCAGTGTTAGGTTGGGGTTCATGTTGGTTCTAGCTCACAATGGGACAAGTGCTGACCTCTGGCCTTGGCACTGACCTCCTCTCTTCCAGGGGTTAGGTGAGGAGACAGATGTGGGTAAACTTCCCCGGTGAACAAGAGAATGGGGCCCACTTGTTAAAGAGCGCTGTTTTCGTCCTCGTCTTGGAGTAAGTAACCTCAAAGTGGAAGGTGGTTCTAATTGGGAAAGGTCTGAATGTGGGGTTCAAATAGCACTGGACCAGTTGAAGAGGACAATGAATATCACTGAAGAAATGGGACACTCATGAAAAGGTTTTCATCGTCCTTCACTGGTAATTGGTGGTATGAATGTGTAATAAGTACCAATACAGACTATTACTAATTGGTCTGACTAATTTCACACCTTTACATTGAGCTGGAAAGGAGCATTCAAAACTCAAACAAACCAGACTCGAAGAATATATGGTAGTTTTTATAAAATAACAAACAAATACCTTACGTTCATTATAAGGCGAGGGATGAAAATATACTGCAACCCAAATTAAACTTATGTTACTGTGGATTTCAAGTAATTCTGTTTAATACGGCTCTAAAGGCCTACAGCTCCAATTCCCCACTGCTTTTCACATGAAACACCAGTAGGTGGCACTAATGGTTAAAAGGTGGTGTAAGTGTGACATCTGAACTGAAAACTCCATGGTTAATATGAGACCATTTCACTTTACATCCCCTCATTTATAAAACACAGGAATATGGAAGTAAGTTCATGAAGTTAAATATAACTTCCTTTTCTTGTCTTATCTGTGTTGTGTCACATACAAAACTATATTTTCTAAGTCAGTGAAATAGAAATTTTAAGGACAACATGAGTCTGTTGTGTATGATTCACATAGTTTGCTGTGTATTTCATAAAATAGAATGGATAAATTGCATATAGTTGGACTAAACTGCATCAGTGAGCAACAAATTAATATCTCTTGCGTTTTTAAAACAAGCAGTGGAAACTTAATCAAGAGACATGAAGATTTTTGGGGGTATTTTTGTATTTTCATATAGAAATAAATGTTGTATGATATTTATTCATTGCACAAATCATATACTTCATTTTAGCTCTTAGCTGTCCCTTTTCTTCTTCAACCTGATCAAGATCTTTTTTATGTTAAGGAACCCATAAACACGGCTATCATTCCCAAAAAGCTTTATTTTTCCTGTGGATTTTATGGATTTTAAGTTTTACAGAGATAGCAATTCATTAAAAAGTGTCCAAAACGACATGTAACAATAATCTGCAGGCTTTTTATGTGAATTATCTGCCACAGAGATTAAATGTACTAAATTCTACAAACATAAGAAGAACTGGAACACAAATGACAAAAGTTCTGGTATAAACCACATGTATGTTGGTTTATGTACATGTATGCAAGAGATTTATAAATGTTCAAGTGTAAAGAAACTGTAAAATGAATGTATTGTAATGTGCAGATGATCCTTTTGAGTAAAACCTATTCTCTTAACATCACAAAGAGATCACAAAACTTAAAACTTGCTTGAGCAATAAGTAGTGTTTTTATATTATTTTGTGAGACTAAATCGCTGATATCACCTTTATCCCATAAAGACCCGAACATCCATCGTCAACCAAAACCATCTACCGATCTAAACTGTTTAATAGCTGTTGATCCATCAATACATGTAAATAATTGGTGTAAAATACAGTTTGTCATCTTTTCATGGTCATCAAATATGGCCCATTTGGACGTTTAGAGGCTCCGTAGTGTCCGTGGAAACACCATCATTTTCTACAACATTAATTCACCAGTAAAACCCATGGATTTGGATCAATGACAGTGGATGGAGACACTTGTTTGTGCATTCAGCCATTGATATCTTTGCTGAAAAAGCCACTTTTTCCTCAGTTTTCTCTGGTTTTGAATATAGGAAAGTACATGATTTTCACTGAAAAAAACACGAAAAACAGAAAATAATATAATAAATGATGATAAATCACTTGAGAAAAGTCAAATACAGAGGAAAAAGCAATTTTGGAAGTGCCACAAAAGTAGCACTGGGTCTTTATGGGTTAAGAAGTTGAGGATTTGGATTAACACTTGTAATAAGTCCAACAGCCAGTGAATTAAAAAAAAAAAAAAAAGAGTACAACAATTTGTCTTTGAATGACTTGAGACTTCTAGTCATTTTGTTTGGTTTTGGAAGGAAAATCCACTTATTAGATTCAATTTCATGATTTACTGTTGCATTTCTTGCTTATCAATATGAATGTGGAGCAGTTCACACATGCACAAATGCCTTAATAATCTTAGGTAAACTTACATTTCTTGTTTTGGTTGCCGGGGTTATCACCAGTAATTTTTACATTCCGGTCAAATACCACAGCAGAATTCAACTGGCTCCAGTCTAATAAGTTATGGTGAAAGTAATAATTAAAAGCATCATAAGGTTGAAATACCAGCAGAGAGACAAAGGCTGGGAAAGGTAATAAGGGTCCATTTAAATCACCTCTAATGGGACAGCCTGGTTGGATTCAGGGGAGACCTTTTCAGACTCGGCCCAGAAATGAGACGAGCGTCAGCCCCGAGCAGCATCTTTCCCAGTGTGACAGTGGGAGTATGAGAGTCCCGAGGGTGAAGCTCTCATTTTTTCATTGGTCAGAGAGTCATAAATGTCTTGTTCCTATTGTGTGGGAACTCATCTTGGACATTGTCCCCGTGGCTCTGCTCACCAGTAGCCAATAAGTGGAACATGGTCTCCTATCGAGCTGCAGTCTAGCATTCCTGGCATTTCCAGTCGGCTGTCTGGCATAAGGTCGGAAGAGACACCGTCAAGCCGAGAAACCTTGTTTTGGTCCTTTTTCCTGTCAGGAGGCTTTGGTTGTCTCCACACTGGAATGCCATTGTCTTCTGCATGTGTTTTAGGGATCTACCAAAATACACTTGTTTTGATCATGATGCCAAAACTAAACGTGACAAAAACAGCATCTGGGATACTCTGATGACCTGCTAGAATCTGCTTGCTTTGTTGTTTATTGCTTATGACATTTTTAATGACTCAGTAATAATAATAATGATAATAATGATAAAGACAATATAATATGTAGGAAATAGATAAAACAATGTTGTACTGTTTTGGAAATTATTATTAGCTCTTAGATGTTTATGTAGACAAATAATAGTCCTTCAAATGGCATTTTAATATTCTACTTTTGGAATATTTATTTCATTAGTCAAATCTTAATTTATGAAACTTTTTATTGAGATAAGATTTTAGTTGTCATTTACATGCACCTCATCAGTTTATTACATTTGTAAATTAAATATTTCATTCATGTTTTGCCCACTTTTGTACTCACCATTACCCTATTGGCCATGACAAATGCTGATGGATGTGTTTCCTTCGCCATCATGGTGTGATAATTATTTCTAATTATGTGTATTTCTGCAAATTACAGAAAAACTATCATACAAATAAAGTGTCATATGAACATTTTTACATATATCATATAACCACTGCAATTCAGGCAATAAAAGTACTTTGTTTAGGAAACGATCAGGGTTTTGTTAAGGGTTAAATAACACTAAACAGCATAAGTCATTTTCTTTTAACCAAGGCAAATATTAACATTACATGTGAGCATTATATCAAACCACTTAAATCTAGAAATGTTGGTATAAAACATTTTTTATGTGCAGAACCATTAATATTGTTGTGTGTAAGTGGTTTACAGTAACATTGAAGTAATGGCATCGTGTTTCCTGGTGGATCGGTTGAATAATATTCTGTCTTAAGGATTCTAAAATTGCCTTACATTAAATATTTGTTTTTAGAACTTGTAGAAATAGATAGTTTGCTTCTGCTCGAAGACTAAAAACCAGCATCTCCATAGAAGACATTCCCAACATGGCTCATTTTGTGGTTTCTAACTTCTGGAGAAACTTGTCAGTATGAAACTGCTGAGACTACAAAACATGTAAGTTCGGTTTTCCAGCTGGACTTTCTATTCAAAGCTGCCCCTCACAATCTAATATCTTTCATCGCTGGGGTTCCTTCCTGCCTCCGCTGCTTCAGCTCCAAATTAAATGAGGAAAGAGGGCGCAGCATCCCGGGCCGAGCCGGGGTCGGCCATGAATTACAGTGGATGAATGGACTGAGACCTGGAGGGCAGGAGACGGGCCCGACGCTCGGCCCTGTAGCTCAGTGAAGGCATCTGCCTAATCAACGCTCCAGTGGGAGTCCCCGCTTCATTATGAGCCCAACAGTATTTCATTAAAAAAAAGGAACCTGGGGGTTTCTTGTCTTTACTTCAGTCTGTGCTGGGGGTTTAGACGACGGTGCCACTGACCTCAACTCTTTAACCCATAAAGACCCAAACAGCCACTGGTGACCAAAACCACCTACTGATCTAAAATGTTTAATATCTGTTGATCCACCAATCCTGTCA
>JAPQRP010000028.1:35322762-35341300 GCA_037367295.1 Apogon hyalosoma
GTTTTCTTTTCTGTCTGTTTTAGTCACGTGATACACACAGGAGTTAGTACTTGATTGCATAACCATTGTTTTTGATGGTCTAATAATTTTTTCCATGACTGTATATGTGATGTTGGGAAAACATAAAATGAAGCAAAATAAAGACAACCGCCCTAAAATGCATGATGGGGAAGTAGGGTGTGGAAAGTACTGATATTTTTGATCAAAAGTTGGAAGAAAAATGAACATTCAAGTGAAGCACAGATACAAATAAACTGTACAGTAACTAAGTATGAGCATGTACTTATTTATTTCCCACTTCTGCAACTTTCTTCTTACCAAAAAGGGGAAGCATTTGTTGTGCAGAAAAACACCTGAAGAAGCTCAACTTTAAGGCTGATGTGCTATTGAATTTGCATAAAGTGCCAGACTTCAAAGACAGTGAACACAAAAGATGGGCTGCTCCTTTCCATAATTGTTTTAAAGACCACTTCTACTGCTGCGATACCATCAACACAGACAGTTATAAAACTTACCACAGAGCCTGTGTGTGACTTTTATGAGAGGGAATTGGTGACAGGGGGCTCCTGCTGGGATAACAGAGAGAGGTGTGCCTTTGTTAAAGGAACAATTAAACAGATTAGGCTTGATCAATTCATGGCTGTTGGAGCATATTCTGTATATCAGATGGTGCTCACGCTGTATATTACGCTGTGATCCGACCAGCCTTGTCACCACCGTGTGTCACACTGCCGCTCACAGCCAGCAGATCAAGGCCTTGGCCCCCACGGTCCCCTGTTAGCCCCCAGCCTGCCTCCAGGTGGGCCCTGCTAATGAGCCCCAGTCATAGCTGCGGCGTGGGCCTCTTCTTCCCAGGGTTGGAGGGGGCCGTGGAGGGGGCCGAGGGGGTCTGCTGGCTGGGTCAGCACCAGGCAGGGGGCTGGGGATGGGACAAGGCAGAGAAGCACATGAAGGAAGGCTGAAAATCACACTTTTCAGACCTTATTAATGGCCAGTTTGTATATGAGTGTGGGAAGATGGAGTGTGAAGGCCATGTAAGGAGAAAGGTTGTGCCACATGGTGCTTTATGAAACAGAAGTCCATTTTGTGCTCTTTGATATGTGTTTATTGTAATTGACTGCACAGTAGTCCACTTGTTTGGTTGCCTGTTGAATGGGCCAGGCGGTAGGTTCTCTTTGCCTTTACAGTGTTAGATATTCCAGTATAAACACACCCTCCTTCATCCACAATGTGATACACGTGAAAGAGAATGCAGTGACTAATGGGAGTGTTTGTCTGATGCTGCCAGCCTCCGCTTTTGTTTCCTGGCCTTTTGATGTGATTGATACATGATGTTCTCAAAGACACAAATAGTCTCCTCTGCAATGTTTGGCCCAAAATAAAACTTAAAGAAAGAGTACAGGCGGCGAAGCGTATGTGAATCTCCACATCAGAGGGAAGAGGAAGGGTGGTGGTGTTTGGGGTTTGGAGGGGACTTTGATGATGGGATGATGATGAAGGCAACCACAAATATGGAAACACTGTAGCCTTTAGTTCTTTATCTGATTTAGGGAATGACCAGCACACACAATATTCTTCATGTTCCATTAAAGAGCTTCGGCTGCTCGTCCCGCGAGAGCGCGGACTTTGTTTAACCTCACAGCCTTGAGCAGGAATGTGCTGAGCTCAGGATGGAGTTCTGCATATTTTGTCTGCAAAGAGGTGGAAAATGATTTGATTCAGCAATTTTTTTTTTTTTTTCCCCAATTGGAAACAGCATATACACATATATTACCACAGAGCAGCTTATGATACATTTGTTTGCAACTAACTACTCTTGTTTTGGAATATATGAATAAAAGTCCAACATTAACTCAGATTTTAGTTCCATGTTTTGGTCTGTGCATTAGCAAAGAGGGTTTTAAGATTTGTGCTCCAGAAAACAGCAGTTGGGAACTAAAAAGAAACCCAAAAAAAAAGAATAAATACTGAACTGACAGAGATAGACAGCAGGCTTCAGGGGTTGAAAATGTGTAAGGTGTATCAAATGATAGATTTGATAAAATATGGGAGAAATGGAGGACATATATATCTTATTAACATATATAACATATATCTTATTATATATCTTGTTTTTTTTATTTATATGTTGTCTTTTCTTTATTGTTATTGTAATTTATTTGATCATGTAACCCCTCTTTAAATTTTCTTATTTTAATTTCTTATTTTAATGTTTTGTTGTTTTCTTTTTGCCTGTACAAAACCTTTTTGAAAAATAAAATTATTTAACAAAAAAAAAAAGAAAAAAGAAAAGAAAATGTATAAGTCTTTCTCTTTTTGTATGACACTGTTTATATTCTTCGGATCATCAAAGCAACTTATTCTAAAGAATGGCAAGATTCTGAAATGAGATAAAAATGATCAAGTATTTTTAGGTGTTCAGGAGAATCTGAATCTGATGCTGGGTTAAACGCCTCTCAAGAGCAGGTTTCTGGAGCTCAAACTCCCAGTGTCTTCTGGATCTTTTAATCATTCAGATTTTCCCATTAACCCATAAAGACCTAGTGCTACTTTTGTGGCATTTCTCAGGTGATTTTTTCTCTATTTCTAGCTTTCATAACTGATTCATCACCATTTTTTATATAATATTATCCTCTGTATTTTGCATTTTCTGGTGTAACTCATGTATTTTCTTATATTTAATTCACAGATCATGTTGATGTTCATGAAAACTCAGAGAAACAACAAATACATTCAAAGTTAATTATGTCAAAACAGACAAAAATGAAGAAAAAGTGACTTTTTCCCAGCAGATATTGCTAACTGAATGTAAAAACAAGCGTCTCCATCCACTCATTGATCCAACTCCATGGGTTTTACTACTGAATCAGTGTTGTAGAAGATGACGGTGTTTCCATGGTAACTATGGAACCTCGGAGCGTCTAAATGGGTCATATCTGATGACCATGAAAAGATGACGAACTGCATTTCACACCAATTATTTACATGTATTGATAGGATTAGAGGATCAACAGGTATTAAACAGTTTATATCTGTAGATGGTTTGTGTCACCAGTGGCTAATGCTAAAGCTAATGACTAAATTTTGCAGCAATATTGACCCAAAATTATGATAAATGCAGAGTTTACAGTTAAAAAAAACCAAAACAGATTGATATAGATTTGAGGAGGACCCCTCCCCAGTTCCTAATCCCTCTCGAACCTAAACAGAAAACCCAGAAATGGTCTAAAACACATTATATGGACAAAAATGATGGGCCATATCACAGCTAAAGTGTTCATGTCATGATAAATGTCAGATCAGTCTTTACTTTAGGTGGAGGCTGGTTTATCTTCTTGAGTGACAGTTGGAGAAATCAGTTGTGGTCAGAATGCATTTCAGAATTCTACAGATAGAACATTTGAAACAATCATAATCATAAAAAAATAAATGTGGAGCAAAATGTATATGTAAATGTAAACAAATGTAACCCTAAAGATGAAATAACCGTGTTTATTGCAATGACATTCACCACAATATAAAATGATGTTTTATCTGTCAATATCAGTTTGTAGCTCAGCCCTCTGTTATCAATGAAACACCTGAATATCATGTTTCCAATACTTTTGTTCACATGTGCTGCTTTTATGCTACTTTGGGGTGTTCACAAAGAAGAAATGCAAAAAAGAAAAAAAGAAAAAAACAAACAAAACAAAACAAAAAAACCAAAAACCCACTGTGTCATTTCATTTTCCCTATTTTATAAAGTCAAGGCCTGGTAAATCTGCTTTTTTTGATAAATGCACCATGGGCATGAATTGAAAACGATCATCCTCTCAAAACACTTCTTTTTCTAAATATGAAAAGACATTTTGCTGCTTCACGTCATCTGAGCAGAGGAGTGTGAATTATGGATATCAGGTCTGTTTTACTCATTATTACTTTCCTCTCCTTACTTTTATTATTCTTTTTACTTTTTTTTTTTTTTTTTTTTAAATGTATTTATGCATTTAGTGTGTTTAGTCATGTATTTAGTGTGTTTTAGATGTGACCTTGTTTTCTTTGTGAAGATGATGAAAAAGAGGAAGGAGAAGATCAAGAACTAGCAGATGAAGAGGAAGAAAAGAAGAAGAAGAAAAAGAGGGAAAAGACCAGTGCTGGAGGACTGGATGAAAATTGTTGATGAAATTCACAAAATGGAGAGATTAACATTTATGCTGAGGCTGAAAGCTGAACTTTGCATAATTAGATGGGGGAAATGGATTAGTTTCTTTAAATGCAATTAATGGGTGGTTTGTCTCATAGTCCTGTGAAATGCTATAAAAAATGCTGCTCTAAAAATTTAATTAATCAGGTAACTTGATTGCTATTTCATAACTGTAAACTAAATTATCATTACTATTAGACTGAGACTATTATCTGTTGCCGATTGTTGTTTGTTATGTTCTGTATGACAAAATGATAAATAACTAATAAAAACTAAATTAAAATAACTGGAAAAGAGGGAACGGAAGAAAGAGGAAAAGAACAAAAGAGGAAGAAGAAGATGAAGATCTTGCATTTGTGACCAAAAGCATAAATTCCATACAAGTCATAATCAGTCTGTATGCCTAATGAGACCAAGTGAAAAATCCTTCAAATTAATAAAACACAAAACCCTGAATAAATAGAGAATAAATAAAACAAATAAATACAATACAATAAATGCAGAGACATTCATTTGTGTTAACCCATAAAGACCCAAACAGCCACTGACGACCAAAACCATCTACTGATCTAAAATCTTTAATAACTTCTGATCCACTAGTTTTATTAATACATATAAACAATTGGTGTAAAATACAGTTTGTCATCTTTTCATGGTCATCAGATATGACCCATTTGGACATTCAGAGGCTCCGTAGTTACCATGGAAACACCGTCATCTTCTACAACATTGATCCACCAGTAAAACCCATGGAGTTGGATCAATGACAGTGGATGAAGACACTTGGTTTATGTTCAGTTAATGGGAGATTTTGTTGAAAAAGTCATTTTTTCTTCAGTTTTCTCTGTTTTGATGTAATGACCCTCAATTTTATGAACCTCTACACAATCAGTCAATTAAATACAGGAAAATACATGATTATCACAAAAAAAGCACAAAATATAGAACTTAATATTATAATAAATGATGATAAATCTCTTAAGAAAGGTTAAAATAAAGAGAATAATTCATTTGGGAACTGGCATAAAAGTAGCACTGGAGCTTTATGGGTTAATTCACTGATTTTGTTCATAAAAGTTCAGAGTAAATTCAAAGGTTATTCTATCAAAACAGAGAAAACCGAACCAGAAAAAAAAAAAAAAAAAAGACTGACAGTGGATGGACACACTTGGTTTATGTTCATTTAATGATAGATTTTGCTGAAAAAGTCATTTGTTCTTCAGTTTTCTCTGTTTTTGATATAATAACCCTCAACTTTAATCTGAGCTTTTATGAACGTCTACATAATCAGTGAATTAAATATGGGAGAATACCTCATGTTCACTGAAAAAAAAAAACACTAAATGCAGACGATTTTGTCATAATAAATTGTGATAAATCACTTAAGAAAATATTTAAATAAATATGGATTAAAAAAAAAAAAAAAAAACTTTTGTGGTAGTTCCAAAATGTAACACTGGGTCTTCATGTGTTAATAAATGCACAAAATGAGTGAAATAGTCCATAAAAATACTCCATAAAACTCTTAAAGTGTGAGTGCTTTGCCATCTGCCATAACAACCTGCCTGTCAGAGAATGTGTCCATGAATGGCATAGATTACAGCTTTTCTGGGCTTCTCTAACCTCCTCTAAGGGACTAAAAGGAGTTGGTTTTTACTGGGTCACTATTGGCTGCACGCGTTGGGTCTCCTGCGGTGCTGGTCAGTGGAGGTGGAATAGTCCGGCTTCATGGGTTCACGCCAACGCTATAAAGGGCTCTTTGTCACCCATGAGTGGGGTCATCTCTCTCCTCCTCTGGCCAATAAACTTTCACATTCTCCACCTTTCTTATGATTTTGTTTAGCTCACGGGCCCCAAACAAAAGTGCAAAGACTTGAATTATTCACAGGAAAAGGCATAAAGGATTAATTTGCATTGATTTTGCTCCTCCATAAAAGCAGTCATTTTTTTGTCCTGAATAACGTGAAAGCCAAGTGTTTCTTCTGCCGTGGAAATTGAATAAAGAGATCAATGGTACTATTAAATATGGCTATCACCGAGGGAAATCCTAAATGTTGGGCTTTGTGTTTTAATAGTTTGAAGGATTTTCCACTTGGTCTGCAGGCATACAGATTGATTGCAACTTTTGTGTGAAATTTACGCTTTCGGTCACAAATTGGGAAACATCAGTCTGTGGATTTGGATAATTTGGTCTGTGATGGTTTGGGAAGCTTCTTTATCAATCAAACCTGATTCAGGACTGAGTATGTTAATGCACCGACAAATGTGCCTTTTGCAGGCCTGTGTCTGTGTGTATTCGACTCATTCAGCAGCATTCACCGCAGCCTGTGAAAAAAAACCCTGTTCCCTTTTCTCATGTGTTTGGTTTTGGCTGGAATGGATTAGACACAAGCTCAATTTAAAGCAAAAGAGAAATGAAGCTGATTTTCTGCCTGGTTTTTAGTTTGTATGGTGGGTTATCTACATGTAGTGAAGTTTAGTTCAGGCTCTTTTGTTGGTTTTAGATGCTTTGTCGGCTGGAAATTTCTATTATTATTGTAAAGTCTATGTTTTTTCCATAAATATACACTGATTTTCACAAAGCTGGACACATGCCTCTTTTTTTTCCTGTTTACACACACACCTTTGACGACAGGAGTAATGATTACATACTGTATATTTCCATTGCTACCTACTAGCATCACCTCTTTTCTCAAGCTCTAAATCTCCTTATATTTTAACTGCTTGTGAATAAACTTACACTGACATGAAAGGAATAAAAACCTTGATGTGAAGGGAGTTGTTTTTTACGTAGCGGGTTTGCATTTTTCACAAAAAAGTTGCTCATTTTTCAAAAAAAAAAGAAGTGATAACAAGATGTAACTTAAGCCACAAAAGATGCAGAGTTCATTTTACATACAAACAAATCACAAATTTGCTCCAATTTGGAAGAAACTCTATCATTCAACCCTCAGGAGACATAAGGAAAAATGAGGAACAACAGGAAATTCAATACAAATATCAAACCCCGCCCCTCACACATACTGTATCTTATTTTGGCATTGATCCAGCTGATGTCATTGTGTCTATACATGTGCTGATGTCAGCATATCAATTGCCTCTATATATGTGGCAAGTTTGAAGTAAATAGAAACAAAATTTATGTATTTATAGAAATGTGAAATTTCACCCATTATAAGTAAATGGGAGGAAAAAAAGAATTTAAAAATTCTTTAAAAATTGAAACTTTGACCTACTTTTCCCAAAATGTGATGACATCTATTCTGGGTCACTGGCAATCTATAAACTCAATTTGGTCTGAATTCACCCAATAGTTTTGCTGCTAGAGTGTTAACAAACAAACATACAAACCGAACCAAAAACAATACCCCTTGCCCCCCCTTCGGGGGCGGGGTAAAAATACAGCATATTTAGAGAAATCCTCACTGAAGCTGTTTGCATATATTTGATACAGGACTGTTCTGCGCAGTACATGTTATAGGTGCCGTATATCGTGTTTAGATTATGCTGTATATATTGTCTTTTTTATCCTACTACTGTATTTATTGTCTTTTTACATGCTAATTTTTATTTATTACCTGCTCTATTTTATATGGTGTTGTTTAATGACCTATAACTACAGTCACAGAAAAAAATTATTAGACCACCCTTGTTTTCCTCAATTTCGTGTTCATTTTGATGCTTGGCACAACTAAAGGTACATTTGTTTGGACAAATATGATGATACCAACAAAAATAGCTCATAGTAGTTTAATTTCAGAGCTGATATCTATCCATTTTCCATGTTTTCTTCATAATAACCAAAATCATTTCAGTTCTTACGTCACTATCTTTGTCATTGTACTGACAAAAACAGTGCTTTTATTCATTCCGTGTTTTGTTTTGTTTTCTGTCTGTTTTAGTCACATGATACACACAGGAGTTAGTACTGGATTGCATAACCATTGTTTCTGATGACTGTTGATGGTCTAATTATTTTTTTTCCACGATTGTAATTTTGTTTTATTCTCATGTATGTGCAGATTAGAACTGAATGACAATAAACCACCTTTTGAATTAATGGAAATGTGCACATATGAACATTCACTCATATATTTTGCCAACAATGCTGTATATTCCACGTACACAGCTCTTGGGAGCAAAGAATTAAATAATGAACAGCTGCAACCCTGCATAATAGCATTTATCCGCAACACCTTCAATAAGCAGGACATGTTCGTGAACTATAAACCAAATCTTGCAGAAGAATCAAAACAGAACTGTACTAAATCAAAGTCAACAGGAAAATGCACGTATTGTTTCAGTCAAAGTGCATGTTTTTGACACAAAGTTGATTTTTTTTTTTTTAGATTTTCTTCATCCCCCATGTTTGATCTTTTGTCTTTGCGTTGCCCACCCTCTGCTCTAAATCTTGGGCAGAGGGGCTGTCCGAAAGCGCCCAAGAGGGTCATATCTGTCACTGCACATTCCACTGTGGAGCTATGATATGAATGAAGTGCTGTGGTGTGCCCAAGCTGCAAGTGTGGGACTCAAAGGGCTGGTGAAATGCTGTAATGTAATTATGTGGACAGTCTCTCAGATCCATTAGCTTGAAATGGTTCTACAGACCCCCCCCCCATTCAGTCAGTGGGCTGCTATGTCTTTTCTCGAGGGGGGGGGTGTTGGGTAGTGGGGGGGCTCTGAAGTCATCTGAAAAGACCTCCTCTGTACTCATTGTGTTCTTTGTCTTTGTAAGCCTGTTATTAAAGGGGGAATCAAGTTACAGCGCACTAGTAATGAGAACTTTAGTGATTTTTACAGTTACACGTGGAGACTATATTTATTTACCTGCTTATCAAGTTAAATTTAATCACTGGAATTGGTTTTGTCAGAGCAAGACACCTAATTTTTGCATCTGTAAACGACTCAATCCAATTTAAATAACTTTACACTTTTAGACTTTTGATATGGAGCTGTTTTGTAGTCATTCATTAACTCTAAAAGGCACAAAACAATGTTTCAAACCTACATGTATTATGTTTTTCTAAAATTTAGCTCACTCCTAATCAATCGGTGTCAGTTTTCTTTGATTTAGAAGAACCCAAAGTTTCATCTGGTTATTTTAAAGTCCTGATTTTACATTTTCTCTGTATGAGAATGGATCGTTTTACTGAAATTAAAATGAAAAATGATGTTTTTACTGTGAAAGAAAATCACTGATTTTTTTTCCCTCTACTTCTAATCTTTACTAAGTTTACTAAGTTACAATCCTTCATTTTAAAATTGTTGTAGATGTTTTTAAGGGTATTTATATCTAATTAACTGACTGTGTACGTGTGTCTGAAAAGAATTATATTATTACATTTAAATAAATTATGGAGCCTCTTAATATCTAAATGAGACAAAAAATAACAGAGAAAATCCACATTAATTGGTCCAGCAGTTACTTTACAGTTCAGTTTATGCTTTTGAGGATTATTAAAGTGTGTAATTAGTTGTGTATCGTCTACATTTTGCTAAATTAAGCCCCATATTTTTCTAGCATTAAATATTTTGTTTTCCATGTCATGCAAAATGGATGCAGTGATTTGCATATATGTCACCATTGTCTGCTGGGCGTAATTGTAACATCACGTGCAATTAAAACAATAAAATCTTATTTATTTCACTTAAAAACTACTTAACAAGTCGGCCGTGAAAACCCCACTCTCGTCCAAGAACCTGGATAAAAGTAAAGATTGCATTAGGCTTGTAGTTTACAAAACATTTATCTAGGAATCAAATTAAACGTTCCAGCGATTTCCAAAATTTAATTTGGAGCTTTGTGTTTACCTAATCTCTTGCATTCACACAGACACCAGTGGAAACGTCCAAATGCGTCACTGCACAACTTTAAAGGCCTTTCCCATGTATTGCAGTCTAGTGACCCATTCTAAATAACCTATATCATTGGGGAACTGCGCTTTATAAAGGAGTCCATTGGGACCTCTGCTGAAAGGGTTTCTTTGGGTGGAAGCCCAGATGAAAAGTGCAAAGAGGAGGATAAAGAAAAAAGTATAGGAGATGTCAGGACGCCTTTGGAAGGAAAACAAACTGCAGAGACCAATGTGAGTTGACTTAATCTGATTAGACTAACCTCATCAACAGCCCACTTAAAAGGGAGAAGAAAGCCCTGAATTGGGGCGAGAAGCAAGAGAAAAGGGTCTCCCTCTGTTCAGAAAGCCAAGGAGTCTCTGTGAATACATCACATTGTGCTGGACATGCTGGTCTGCAGATGGCAAAATGACAACAAGCCACATGAAAAGTGAGGCAAATATAATTGATCTCAGGGTTTTTTTTGTTGTTTTTTTTTTTTTTTTTTGCAGGTATGAAAACAACCGATGGAGTAATGAGATTATGGAAGAATAAAGTGAAAATGCGTGAAAAACACCAACACTTTCCCTCACGTTTCTGGTTGGAAGCCTGTGACTTGAATGCATGAGAAATATTCCCAAATTCATATTAATTTATTCAGATTCTGACCGCTTATGAAGCACCCTGCAGTCCTGGTAATACATCAAACGAGAAATAATTGAACAGGAAAATAGCTGTTTTAATACCACTACAATTGATGGGCGTGAAAGAAGAAGAAAAAAAAAAAAATCTGGCCACTCCTAAATTTAGGAAATCCCTAGCAACAATGGATAACAAATATTTCATCTTGGCAAGAAAAGTCCTTTCAGATCTTTTGCCAACGTCTCAAAGAAAAAGAGCACATATTTTTACACAAATATTTGTTCCTTAATTCTTCAATATTTAGTTTAATTAGACTCAATAATGAACCATCAACCCTGTGTTTTGGCGCTCTGCAAATCCTTGTGCTGAAAGCGGGAGGTGAATGCAGCAGCCACAGGTGTCCTTTCACCCAGCGGCTTAGATCTGCTGGTGTTGGGATTCTGGCTTTACTTGTTTCAAACCCCACAGCACAAAGTGCCGCAAGCACCAGCTTTGAAGTCCTCTTGTCATCTCTGATTTGGAAACAGAGGATAAAATGCTCATCTTTATCGTCACTACATATCTCGCAGATTTGTTTCCTATCGTTAAAAACATCAAAACTCTTCCAGTGGGCTACTGTCAGTGATGGAATGTAGAAAGTTGAAAACATTCAAAGTAAAAGTAAAAGTGAAGTAGGATCGCTGATGTTTTACTGCTGCAGATAAATATTTAAGATTGAGCTCATTTCAGAACTGTTGGTAGTTTAACCCTTTCTCTACATTTGACTTTTCTAGAGTGATTTTGTCCCATTTATTACAATATTCTTATCTGCATTTTCTGTTTTTCAGTGGGAACACACTGGAAAAATGCCCCTCTGAAAACAAGTTAAAAAAATAAATAAATTAATACGATATTTTTGCTTGAATTAAGCAAAAAAATCTGCCTGTGGAACAAATGAAAATTATCTCCGTAAGATTTATTGAAATAAGATTTTCAAGATCTATTGTCTAAAAATAAGTTATTCTATCTCACTGAAAAGTTACCCTTTAGGTGATTATGTCTTATTTTAAGTGTGATGAGATATTTTGAGTAGAAACTTGATAAGATTTAGATTTTTTCCTGTGCAATATTCATAAAACCTCAATTTATAATCAAAGCTTGTATATAAAAACAGAGAAAACTGAAGAAAAAGTAACTTTTTCAGCAAAATATATTAACTGTAGATTAAAAATAGCATCTACAACCACTGTTAATTGTCAAACTGCATGTGTTTTATTAGTGAATCATGTGACGATGTTTCCACGTTCACTACGGAGCCTCTGAACGTCCAAATGGGTCATATCTGATGACCAGGAAAAGATGACAAACTTTTTTATTGTATTTGAAGTTAGAATGATTTAATAGTTATTGCGGTGTATTAATAGCTTTACTCATCTTTCAGTAGCACCCAACAGAAAGTGATTATTCAAACTTTTACCATTAAAGACCTATCGCTTTCTTTGTGACGACTTCCAGATGAAGTTTTCTCTACATGTATCATCTTTATTATTTTCTACATTTTGCATTTAACAGTGAAAATCAGGTATTTTCCAATATGTTACATGTACGTATTATGTAGATATTCATAAAAGCTTAAAGTAAAATCAAGTTATTATATAAACTCAAGAAAAATTACTATTTTTGGCAAAATAAAAACAAACATCTATAACTGTTGTCATTTAGTAAGTTAATGTTGTAGAAGATGACGGTGTTTCCACATTCACTATGGAGCCACTGAATGTCCAAAAGAGGCACATTTGATGCTGGTTAAAAGCAGAAAAAAAAATACTTAGCTGAATTATTTAACTGTACTGACAGGATTAGTGATTGGAAACGTATTAAACATTTTAGATCAATAGATGCTTTTGGTCATTAATGACTGTTTTAAGTTTTGAGAGTTAAACAACTCTCCTGTTACAATATAAATATCATGAACACATTCTATTTTTTATGTCAATACCATTTGAATAATAAAGTTGAACCTTTTACAATACATCAAATCTTCCATAAATATCAATGCTGCTTGTCGTTTGGTACATTTCCTGACAGTTTAACCCATAAAGACCCAAACAGCCATCAGCGACCAAAATTATTCACTGCTATAAAATGCTAAATACCTGTTGATCCACTAATCCTATCAATACATATAAATAATTGGTGTAAAATGCAGATTGTCATCATTTCATAGTCATCACATATGACCCATTTGGATGTTCAGGGGCTTCGTAGTTACCATGGCAACACCGTCATCTTCTATAACACTGATTCACCAGTAAAACCCATGGAGTTTGATTATTGACAGTGGGTGGAGACACTTGGTTTATGTTCCGTTAATGACAGAGTTTTCTGAAAAAATATTCTTTTTCATCAGTTTTCTCTGTTTCGGATACAAAAACTTACAATTTTAGTCTGAACTTTAATGAACATCTACATAATCAGTACATTAAATATAGGAAAATATGTTATTTTCACTTAAAGATGCCAAATACAGAGCATATTATTAGAGTAATTTCGATAAATCACTTAAAAAAAGGTTAAAAATAGAGAAAATAATCACTTGGGAATGGCCACAAAAGCAGCACTGGGTCTTGATGGGTTAAACCACTCTACTTCTAATAATAATAATAATATTAATATATTCTATAGATGTGACATATATTTTAAGTCAGGCCTGATCTCTGCAGGTATGTCCTAAAGGAATCATACCTCACGTTGCTGAAAAGCTGAAAAACTGCCTTTTAGTTGAATTATTTAACTTTATTAATAGGATTAGGGGTTAAAAAGTTCCGAAACATTTTAGATCCACAGATACTTTTGGTCCAAAGGGGCTTATTATGTCAGTAAGTGTTAAGTTTCCACATTTTAGATCCTTTTCTGCTACTTTTCTGCATTGAAACTAAGCGAAAACCACCCAAACACAAATGGTAGCCAATGCCCAGTGTGTTAGTGGTTCATCATGGTAAACACATCTACCGGGGTTTGACTGTGGGGGCTGTGTATAAAGGGATTGGTCGGCCGACACCAGCTAATACAGATATAATTGACTCTCCTTCTGCATTCTGCACATGGATTTCCAGAAGTGCATAGGCTCATTGTACAACAACAAATTAAGCAGGCGGCAGTCAAAAGGAGCCGCTGAGCATTCACCAGATCTGGACAACAGGCTACTGAGCTCTGCCAAATCTGCAAACACAGCCTCTCCCTCCTTCAGGCCTTTCATCTCCCCCGACATCTCCTCCTGCAGACCCTTTCCTTGAAAAGTTAAGTCAAGAAGCAAGTACTTTCAGCTCTCGTCTGGCGAATGTTGATCATCTCTTAACCCATAAAGACCCGAACATCCACCGTCGACCTAAACTGTCTACTGATATAAAATGTTTAGTACCTGCTGATCCACGAATCCTATCAATACATGTAAATAACTGATGTAAAATACAGTTTGTCGTCTTTTCATGGTCATCAGATATGAGCCATTTGGACGTTCTAAGGCTCCGTAGTGAGCGTCGAAACACCGTCATCTTCTACAGCGGTGGTTCTCAAACTTTTTACAGTGGAGTACGTTTTTCAGCCAAGTACCCCCAACTCTCTCTTCTCAGCATTTCGTTCTTGTGCCAAAGGTGTTTATAGTTTCAACACTTTGTAAACAAACAACATATATTTAACTGTAAATATAAAAAAAAACAAAAACACGTTTTTAAAGTAAATTTTGTGTTCAAAATATAAACTGAAAAGTGCCCCCTTTCATTGATAAGAAAACCAAATAACTTGGTCATTAATTAATAAATAAACCTTTCATCAACAAAAAAACAATTACTTAGCTACTCAGTTAACTCAGCTGGATCAATGAGAGTGGATGCAGACACTGGGTTTATGTTCAGTTAATGATAGATTTGACAGAAAAAGTCATGTTTTCTTCAGTTTTCTCTGTTTCTGATATAATAAACCTCAACTTTAATCTGAACTTTTATGAACATCTACATGATCAGTGAATTAAATATAGGAAAATACCTGATTTTAACAGAAAAAGCCCAAAATACAATGGATAATATTATAATAAATGGAGATAAATCACTTATGAAAGGTTAAATAGAGAGAAAAATTTACTTGGTAACTGCAACAAAAGTATCACTGGGTCTTTATGGGTTAAGAAAGGTTAAATAAGGGGGAAAAATTCATTTGGGAACTGACATAAATGTATCACACTGCAAAAAATCAAAATCTTACTAGGTGTATTTTTCTCATTTCTAGTCAAAATATCTCATCACACTTACACTTATCATTGGCAGATTTTTTTTGTTGCTTGATTCAAGATTTTTTTGCTTAATTTAAAAAAAAAATCTGTCAATGGAACAAGTAAAAATTATCTTGGTAAGATTTCTTGAAATAAGATTTTTCAGATCTGTTGTCTAAAAAATAAGTTCTTATATCTCACTGAAAAGTTACTCTTTAGGTGATTCTGTCTTATTTTATGTGTGATGAGATATTTTGACTAGAAATGAGAAAAGTACTCTTAGTAAGATTTAGATTTTTTTGCAGTGTACTGGGCCTTTATGGGTTAAAACAGCAGTACTTTCTATGCATTCCTCCAGTGATGCTGGCTTTAATGATGCTCTTATAACAGGGTCAACACTTGCTTTGAGATGGAGTTGAATTCCTGTTGTCTTTGTTGTCTGAGCCCAGATCTAAGAAATGCAGGAATGAAGTGGGGGAATTATTAATGGCTATTGCATGTCAAATACCAAGACTGGTCGGACTGACTTCAAATCAGGTCCAACAGGTGCTACCCCACCTTATACAGACTCACCAAACTAAAATCCTGTTAACTCCACGGCTACAGGGAGCGGTTGTGTAATCTGAGTGGAGCTGTGTAGAATTAGATCTGCATCATTTGGGCCGATCCGAAAGCAAATAAAAGCGATGTGAACCCAAGCACACACAGCTGGCCCTTGAGAGTCAGGATCCTGGGTAAACAAGTGTCCGGCATGCCTCGGCACAGCTCACCCATTGGGGGGACATGAGCCGTTGAACAATGACCGATACTTGACTATGGACTGGACTGAATCGGGGCTTAGCAAAATTTTATTACATTTGGTCTGTTTCAATAGACTCCCGGCTAAAAGAGGATCACAGACTTTGTCATCAGTTTTGAGATTACTATGACATCTACGCCTCCTTAGACTCTGTAATGCTCCTATTGTTGCCGTACTCCGGCTGGTTTAACGTGGAAATCTGCTGTTCACATAAGGTTTTAATTTGTGTTACAGTTGTGGATTTACAAGTATTGCATTAACTGTGGTTTTGGAAACATTCATCGTGTCAGCTACTTCAAATATCACTTTTATTCCTTGTATTTACATCTGTGTTAAGGGTTCTTTTCTGTGTCGAATCTCATCAAATACAAGTTAACTTACACTTTTAATCATTGATACACATTTATAATCTGTACATTCTTATGTTTTTAACAGTAAATCATTATTTTTTAATCTACAATCACCTACAGCTTTCATTAAATTCATTAATGCAGAACCTTTAGACTAATTTATGCTGGGTAAACTACAAGTCGCAAATACACCCTCAAACATCTAGAACTATATCTGTGGTGGCTTCCAAATTCACCTTTTCTGAGTGATTTGTTGTTATTTATTATGTTATCCGCTGCATTTTTCAGTGGAAATCAGGTATTTTTCTTTGTTTAATGTAGTGAAAATAGTTGCTTTTCCATTGGACATATGCACAAAACTTTACTGATATTCACTAAATGTAAAAAAAAAACCCATAAGTGAATAATGTCAGTTTTTCCTTTAAATCACAAATACAATAATTTTTATCGCGAGATGACGTGAGAAGTCATTCCATAAACATGGCGACGAACATAAATATCGTGTTGATTTACAGATATATTCATTATTATTATATATTACCCCTCTATCCCGTAATAAATTTTAAAAAATGATTGGGTTTCCTGGTGTGTCCACACAAACCGCACTATGTTTCTTTTAAAACTCTTTGTCTTTGCTTGCTGTAACATCCATCAACATTTGTTTTTTAATTCACGTGACTAGTTGCAGAAAAAGGTCTTTCCATTACAATTTTGCGTGATATACCAATTGCGCTGTGCCCAAAAAACCACCTCTTGTCAGGGCAAATTTTTTTTTAATTGAAAAACCAGAGTTTTGGCGAAATTGTCATTTTTCCATTGGCAAATCTTTATGTGCAAGTTATATTCGTGCAATTTGAGAGTCAATGGAAAAGCGACTAATGTAGATGTTTGCAGGAAATTCAAAGGTTATTGTATCAGAACAGAGAAAACTGGAAAAAAAAAAGGTTATTTTTCAGCAAAATATAACATTAAAACCACTGTTTTATGTCAAACTACATGGGATTTACTGGTGTTTCCATGTCTGTGGAGCCTCTGAACATCCAAATGGGTCATATCTGATGATGATAGAAAGCTGAGAAACTGACTGGTTTTAAAGTTATCAGTCATTTTAAATCAGTAGGTGCTTTTAGTCACTGGAGGCTGTGTAGATTTTTGAGAAAACAAGGGTTTTTCACAGCAACATTTTGACAAATGGAAAACACAGGTGTTACTAATGTATTTATCTAAAGGGCTGTATCACAGCAACGCAAGGAACCTGCAAGGAAGTTCATCCTAATTATGTCTATTAGCTCCACCTGTGCTGTTCCACTGTGTCCTCTGTCTGAAGCTGCAGCAAAACTGAAAACTTACTCCACAACTAAAAGACAACAGAACTCTCAGTAAGTATATTATAAGCTTATGGAATATACCACATGATATAAGTTATGAGTAGATATATTAGTGTGTATTATATTAAGCTATACATACATACAGTACAATGTAAAAGTAACCTTGCATTTGTCAGTCTGTATTATCATCCAAGATGGATATATGTGAAGTATGTACAGCAATAAAAACAAAAGTTTCAGGGGAAAAACAGCTTCTATAAACCAAAGTGGTAGTATTTAGTGTGACCACCCTTTACATTTCACATGTTTTAACCCTTATTTCAGACAAAATGAGATTTATTCCATTAATTTCCTGATGTTTTATACTAGGTTTCATTCAACATGTCAGATGTTTTTAATTGTGCTGCCTCTTGTCATGGGGTCAGAGGTCACACTAAATAATGACTTTAACCTTTACAACACATTTTAGTTCGGTTTTTGTGTGTTTGTGTGTGTATATATGTGTCTTTAAGGCTGTGCACATATTGCCTTTATTTTCTTGTATCTGAAGAAAATAGAATGATAAATATATATGCTCACTGCAACCCTGAGAAAACAACAAAACTAAAGGGGGTCTAAGACATTTGCACAGTACTGTATGTGCATATATAATGTTCATCTTCACATGTATATGCATGCTCTTTGTATAATATTATTACTACCACAGGCATTAATTTAGATAAATATTCATATGAATGTGTACTTTTCCCATCTGTAATATTACCCATAGACACATCAATAGATCTTTTTTTTTTTCATTGCTGCATCTTTTTTTATTTTCAAAAATATGAACACGAATGATGAACTCTTACCAAGCCTCATTTTCTAACAAATTTGATCCATGTTGTAATCAGCTCTGGTTAAATTATGTTATAGCCCTGTTCTAGTTTAGAGTGAACTTTCTCAGATCATCTTACAACCCAGATACGTGTATGATGTGCTTTGAATGTTCAGAAATCTTGCTGAAACACATAGTCGAGGAAAAATTATTAGACCATCAAAAGTCCTCAAAAACAATGGTTATGCAATCAAGTACGAGCTCCTGTGTGTATTATGTGACTAAAACAGACAGAAAAGAAAACATGGAATGAATAAAAGCACTGTTTTTGTCAGTAC
>JAPQRP010000028.1:35366083-35395707 GCA_037367295.1 Apogon hyalosoma
ACCACCAAAATTTAATCATTTGGTCCTGTGTCAGTATCAACATTTCCTGAAAATTTCATCAAAATCTGTCCATAACTTTTGGAGTTATCTTGCCAATAGACAAACAGACAAAAAACAAACAAACCCCGATGAAAACATAACCTCCTTGTCAGAGGTAATAACAGCAAGAAAATGTCATAATTATGTGATTGGAAACACAAGCAGCTCCAATGATTAAGATAAGCAATAAAAGATGAAGCTTTTTTGATCCCACAACAGGGAAATTAATTGATAAAGGCAACAACAGGATAACGTGCAAGAACAATGCAAATGCATTAGCACAGAGCAAGAAACAGACAAACAAAACATTTTATAGCAAAATAATAATAATAAAACTTAGAGGCTATACACATATTTATACAAGAATCAGAATACAGTGTGTCATATAGTACAGAAGGGAGACGAACACGAAACAGCTGCACTGTTATACAGTCTGACAGCAGTGGAGTTGAACAACCTAATCGATTAATCAAATAATTGATTACTTTACTACAACTAAATCAGTCAGCACTTATTCTGATAATCGATTATCAGTTTGAGTCATTTTTTAAAAGAGAGATATTTAGCTTTTTTAAATGGAATAATGCATTTTAAATCATTTCCCTGTGGTCTACATAAACTGTAAATGCTCTGCTTGGGTCTGAATTCTTCATTCATTCAACTCCACAGGTCCATCTTCAACCCTATTTCTGAGTAATGACACCAGAGAGGTAATTTTGAGCGCTGGCCCTTTAAATGCAAATGAGCCACTTCATGCCCCACCCCCTCCAGGTTGTTGGCCGTGCTGCTCTGTCCTGTTCAACCAACAGCTGAACATTTTAGGTAATTGGCTCGAAGTTTGCACCTATTTCCAGTTTTTACTACAACCGCTGCTGCTGACAAACAATTATGTCGTATTCAGAAAAATGTTTGTCAGAAGTCTGGACCTTATATATGCAAATGTCGTGATGTAACTAGTTACAGACGTAACAAATTAAGAAGGAACTGAAACAGGTTGTAGAAATCTGCTCGATTTTTGCCAGAATGAATATAAAGGTAGCTTTGCAGCATCTGGAGGGTTCAAATTCAAACTATGTGAACTATTAGGGTCCAAAAACACAAATAATTCAACCAAAGACTAATAAAAGTGGGTTTAGCAAAATATGACCCCTTTAAGAAAAAAATGTAAATTTCTTAAACCTGAATATTGTGTTTTTTTCCTTCCCTGTGACACTAAACTGAAGATCTTTAGGTTGTGGACCATGTGAGGCATTTGAGGATGTCATCATGTGTTTAGAGAAACACATTCAGAGACTTTTTTAGTCCAAATGATGAATTAATTAATCAACAAATCTGAAAATCTGAACATAATAGTTGCAGCCATAGTTAGATGTAACAGCGTTAATGTAATGAGACAAAACATGTAACTGAATTATGGTTGTAATCAAAAGTTTTGGCTTTGGAGAGCAGACACATGTCAATATGTAGTATGTAGAGCAGTGGCTGTCAGCTGGCCTCACCTTAGGATCCACATTGTCACAGGATCATTAGGTTATAAACTATTAGAATTCAATACAAAAATAAGCTCGTACCTAAAGTTCAATTTCATTGTTCGTTTTGTTTTTGTTTTGTTTTTTTTTTAACAAAAGATACTTTTTCATTCGGCAGACTTCGACCACATTATTCTGATATTCTTGACAAGAAATTGCAACTGCACATCTTACACACAAAATAAAGTAAAGCTTGCAATACCAGATGTTTTCCCATAATGCACATTGTTAAGTGGAAACAGTGTGCTTCTGTTCTAAATGATATCCATCTGAGACCCAGGAAAGTAAAAGTTTTGGCTTTTTACATTGAAGAATTGTCTTGAAACAGCATAATGCAACAGTTCTTTGCAGTGGTAAAACTGTGAAACTTTTGTCCCCTACTGAAGACTAATTGCATCGCTGGGTCTCAGGAGGATATTTCAGTTTTCATATTTTTCTTCTGACATATCACATACTTGGTAATCAGTAGCTTTTTTTTTTGTCAATACTTATAAATTCATGTTTAACACACTGATATTTGCACCATACCCTTCATATAAATGATGAAGTAAACAGTCATCTTAGAGTAAAATGTCTGTATTACTGTAGAAACAGCCATGACTACTGCATGTCTTTAATGCATACCTGTCAAACTAAAAACAGAATTTAAAGCAATAACAAGCAATTAAAAAGTGCACTCTCCACGACCGAGTCCACAGCTCCCTTTGTGGTCACAACCCACCAGCTGAGAACACTGGAAGTAGAATAGAACATCTGGCCATGCACAGGACAGGAACACCTTTCAGGGCTACAAATTTTCCCCTGAAATCCCAAACCGCTCTAAGGTTTCTATACAGTATTTGTTTAAATTTATGTTTTTAGAAACTTAACATGTGTTAGAAAACTAATCACATGTAATGAGTTACAGTACTTAATGAAGTGAACCAAACAGTCACTTTACTCATTACTTTTTTTAACTGGAAACTAGTAATCAGTGACCTAGTACATGTCAAAAGTAGCCTTCACAACACTTCTAACAGGCTTTAACTACAATTCAACAGTTGATTTAACTTAATTGCTTAACCACCTGGTAAAAATAAAATTAAACTGTTGTATAATGAGTTTGTCTATTTTTCAGCACTAATGCAGATAATAATAACCTTTTATTTGCTTGGTTATGTGCTCTGAAGCCGAGGTTTTACATCTACATACATAAGTTCTGTGTGTTAGATGAGAGGAATGTCTAGCTCACATTTTCCCATAGAGTTTGTGAAAACTAACGCATCTGCAGTGTCTTAAGTGAAGAGTCGCCCCCATATGGACTATAACAGCCCTCCCAGAGTCAGACCTGACATCATCACATTTTTTAGTGGTGAGTAATGAAACCGGCCAACTTAAATGTCTTGTTCACACAGTGCTTATCTTTCCTAATGGTATTAGGGCCTCTCTACCTAAACACCTGTTCCTCGTGGGATTTCCCAGTAAACAACTGGGAGTTCAGTGTTACTATCAGAGCTGATGGGGCTTTATTTTAGAAACAGAGCCCTTGTGTGATCACAACTGTCATGTTGAAGATGTGGCAAGAAAAACAAGTAGCTACCAGGCTGTAAAGGACTTTTTACACATATTTATATTTAATATAAATACTTTTACCCAGATGGAGGAACAGTGTTATATACTTTAGTTTCATTAGATTTTTAACCATTATGAATTTATATTTTTATTTTATGATACAGAATGTTTTTGTTTTATTTTAGTAGCACTAATGAGTTGGATGTATCGTGGTAATAACGTGTTTACCATAATATTTAATCCAAGATGCAATAATGACACAAACTCTGTATTAAAGACACAAACATGTGCAAATCGTACATCTTATACCAAATGTAATTATATTCCACTTATACAAATTTTATGACGCACAGTTTCAGATTGAATGCTTCCAACAATGTTATGAAAAGTTTACTGATGACTTACTCATATTAATTTATTAAATTCTGATGCAAAATTTCCTACTATCAGTACTTTCTCTATAAAAGTTTACAGATATTTTCCTTTCAGCTGAGATAAGTTGCATGAGTAAATCCAGCAGCAGCAGAAATAAAAGTCACATACATATGTAATGTTTTGGTTTAGGTATTGAAACTCTGACATATGCTTAATTCTGTGACGTCTTTAAGTTAATGCTTTCTGCCTCCATCTCCTCTCTTTCACCTTAAACAAAAAGAGTGGCCTTTAATGCCTGTATTAACGCAGAAGCAGGTGGTAAAGAAGCCTTTGTTAATCACTTAATGATGAATTCCCCCCACTTTACATGGTGGCTTTTTCACCAGCCGTTTACTTCTTGTGCATGGGCTGTGGAAACTTTATAAAAAGTTTATTTTACCATGAAATGAGTAGGCACGGATAAATGGCTAACGTGGGGTTTTGTCCATCAATGCAGTGAGCCTATTGGGGGTCCACCGACTGGGCAGGTTTGGACCATATGTCATCATTCCGACCCTTTGTGTGGGCGTGTCTCTGTGGAAACCGCATCAGCTGTGGCCATTGTGTGTCGGAATTCAATGGCCCATATATTCATTGCGGGGCTAGTGTGGGCCCCGCAACAGAAACAAATTGATACATACAAGCCCCGGCCCCATTTGGCTCGCATGACACATCTCAAATGGACAAAAAAAGGACATTTTAGTCTGTTGAAAATCTTGAGAAAAGCTTGGTTGCCATGGTGACCGTGCAGTAAAAGCGGCCATGGACCATTAAACTCCAATCAGATGTAAATTTGGGCTGCCCCCGGGCCCACGAAAGGAAAGCCCCCTTCACACTGGAGACACAAATTAAACAGTTTGTTTGCCAATTCACATGTCATCTTAATGGGGTTTTATTCGTTTGCCCTTTGTTTAAATGAAGAGAATTACAAACCATCACTGATTTATAATATTGAACCACTTCAGCTGCCTGCACATAGACTATTCATTACTCACTTCAGCTCCGATGGGTAAAGCACATAAAAGACACTTTAACATTATTAAAGACAGAGCAACGAGTAGGTGTTAAAATTAGTGCAACTTTAATTGCTTTGGTAATTTTAATTAATATTAATATTCACAGTAAAAAGTTCTACATTACAGTATTTATATCACATTCCAGTAATCCTTATCTGCATGTATCTACCAGAAAGCAGTTTACTTTATTGATAGTATGTACTAAAAGAACCAACTATAATGATATTTAATGATTTCTGTTTATAGTTTGTTGCCCTTTAAGTTGGAATGAAATATTTAGTGATTTATTCTTAGTAGATGAAGTGTAACTGTGACCCAGTATATAATCACTGCACCTAGTCAAAGGTGATTAATAGTAATAGAAAGAGGAATGTGTCTGAAAATAAAATTAGTACATTATGTATGGATCCCAAATGATCGGTCAGGTAATTAAACTTTCTGATGATCAAATTAATTGTTTTCTGCTCCAGTTTCCACTGCACAGCCATACGTAGACTAAAACTTTCGTATTTTTCTCTGTATAAAACAGCCCCTAAAACAGGAAATAAGGTTTATGGAAAACAAGGAGACACTGGGTGACACTGTCTCCAGGACAGGAAGCAATGTGCCCCTGCGATTGGGCAGAGAAAATATTTTGCTTGACTCGATGGCTGGAGATTTCATGCCGTTCAACCGGCTGGAGGCCCTACAAAGTACCTGATGTTATTGTAATAATCAGGATTATTGTGTTTTTGTGATGCCTGGCCTCAGTCAAAGTACAGAGCAACAAAGGGGGAAATCTCTGCAATGATAAGGGCTGCATGACTTGTCAATAAACACCCTAAGTATGTAAAAATAACCATGTCTGCAGAGTAGATACCTTTAGGGACATAACAAGATTGGCAAGAAGTGTAACTACAATGAAAGTATTAAATGCATTAAACTGTAAATTGCAATATGTACATTACAATTGATTATTTTTGCACGATAAATATAAAATTTGCACAGTTGCAGACATTGCAGAGTAGCACTTATCTTTTACTTCTAGTTTATTTACTCATTTTGGTTAAAATATGCAAATATACTGCAATTTTTTTTCTCAATTTATGCATTAAACTGTTCAGTAAAGCTGAAAAACCTAAACAGATACGGTTAAAGAGGAATGAAGAAAGGTTTCCAGCACTGAAAGATATCTGACAACATGGCATCTTGGCTGTTTTTCCAGTTATTCCCCAAATATATTGAACAATCATCAATGAGCAGGAAAACACTCTCTAGTATAAGGATGCATATTTTTCTTATCAGGACTGTAAACACTTCTGGGAAAGTTGAGTGAAACCATCTTGATTACTATCTGTTTACTGACATAATGTACACAAACACACCGCTGTAATTTGCAAATCATGGAAGCAGATAAATATAATGTGCAACTTGTAACAGAATCCATTTAGGAAGTAAGGTTCCCAGCCCTGTGGTAGTAATTGAAGATAAACTACATCTCTCGCTGTTGCTCCCAGTGGGTCTGTGTCCATCCACGTGAAATGAAAGATAAAAGAGAAAAAGAAAAGCTCAAGCGCCGCTGATGGTAATGAGAGATGAGTGTGTGGTCCTGTTGTTTGTCTGTCTTCAGGAGGCTGCAGCCAGACTCTTACAGTAAAACTGCTCTGTTATGACAACATATCGTGCAGGCAGAGCGCAGCATGGGCTTCTACTGGCTCCGGACCAAGTTGACCTGGGACCTGACATTACCAGTATAGCTGCAGATTCCCCATTGCTAGGCCTTTGTTGCACGGTGCAGCTAACGATGCTGTGTCTATCTGCTGTGGTGTCTTCCATGCAGAGCAGGGGGAATGCTAATTTGACAGAGGGATGATTAACTACAGTGGCCACAGTAGCTAACTGCCTCATTTTCATGTGCTATTGTTTCGAGTGTCCCGCCTCCCACTGAGTTTTGACTGCTCTATTAACGAGTTATCTTACATCTCGAAGGGATATTTATATTGACGCTGTGGGTTTTTCCCCTCTCAAATTAGGGATTAAAACACTGCTGTTGATTTTTAAAATGTGTTTTGTCAAGCAAAGTTGCACTTAAATGGTGCATTTATGCTCGATTTTGTCTCTGCGACTTGGCGGAAATGGGAGAGGCTGTGAGAAAACTGAGAAGAAAGCCTGAAAAGGAGGCAGGATGGTGAACTGTCTGGCCGTCTGGTGTCCACACAGAGCTCTGTCTTGTCCACTGGTGGCTGTGGAGGATTCATTAAGCTCTACATTCACTCCCCCTGCACGTGAGTGACAAGTCCCCACAGCCAGTGTCATCCCACTCCTTAAAGCACCACAGATCATCCCACTCCTCTCTCGCCCATCTGGTTGCCTGAGTCTAACAAGGGGTGTCCTCCAGTTATAAGAGGGTATAAAGAAAAGGAGGAGAGGGAGAAAAAAAGTTAAAGACTCAGAGATCCCATCAGATTTTCCGTGGTCTGTGGGCTCCAATTATTCAGAGCTTATCTTTTCAGCTTGGCTGATCTCCAAATGAATAAAGTGCGGGCCGTATTACTGCCGGCCGGGTGCACTTCTAAAGAGGCTGAAGGAGGATCAGGGCTGTGGGTTATGGTGTCAATCTGGCCCTGACCCCCGGGGTTAGGGAGATGACGTTATGTAGTGACAGCGCCTAGGCATCCCCTTGTAGCACCTCCATTTAGACCCCATCTGGTTAAATGGAAAAGGGCAATCACATTAGAAGAGGTTTCTTTCTATTTTCAGAGAGAAAAAAGAATGAAAGAAAAAAATTTCAAACCCCAAAGAGACTGACTCTTGACTTAAAAGTCAGCTGCAAGACATTGGCTGAAAAAGGTGGATGTCAGAGGGTTAAGCTGGTACAGCGAGCGCTGTCGGTGCTGGAAAGAACTGCAAGAGTCGCCTGAGGAAAAAAACTTTGAGAGGAAATAAGAAGCCTTTAAGAACTTCAAAAGTGGGCTGATGATTTTTAGGGACAAACATTTCAGTCAGTCTACATCAATGAAACAATATGAGTTACTAGCACTGTTTAATTCACTGTTATGCTTTAATTTGGTGCAGGTTATGGGCTGATTGTCTTTATAAACTGAAGCAGAGATTAAGGCTGTTACATTATTTTTTCAATAAAACACAGAAGAGGAAAACATAAATACAAATCACCCTGGGCAAATAGCACTGTCAACAAAGCATGAAGTATTAACAGACAGTGATCTTCCCAGCTGTTTAAAAATATGGTTGTGTTTCAGAGTTTTTATGGCAAACAAAAATGCATGGTTTATGCCACCTCTTAGGGTTAAGTGATGTGACACCACTGGACGAAGCCCCACTCTGCACTTGGCACAGCCTTGGTGCACAATGGGCGACTGGTGGTCCTTGGTTTGGCGGCGGCCTTTCCATTTCTGTGAATCTCCAACTCTCAGATCTACCGACAAGTGCTGCCGATGTCGCTCTTTTCTCCTTCCTTCATGGAGATGGCTGTGAGATTCTCATGCCACAGCACAATGCCTAAACAAGCGGGTATGTCTAATTCAATTAAGTCCGCAAGGCTGTGCCAAGTGGGTCCTGGTCCCGTGTGACAGGGATAATGAGCGGGCAGAGAGGAGGGGTGGGGTGGGGGTGGGGGGCAGCGGATTCAGATGTTCATCCTTTATGCTTTTTATATTACACTCTAGGCTTTAATGTTTTCAGGCTGACCCAGTTCATTTAGCGTCCAAGTGAATACTCTGAATTCCAACATTACTGTCGGAACAGGCTTGATGAGGGACATTGAGAGAATGGGTATTATAAGCAGAACGACCTCTAAAATTCCTACAATTCATCGCTTAGAAATGTTTCCAAATCGCAATCCTTTCCCACTTAGTTGGAGCCTCAGACTCGGAACTATGAGGCGATTGTGTCTCAAACAAAAGGTGTGAAGTAAGGACAATTAACCCATTTTTTACAACAAACAATTCGACAAACAGTAAACCTGAGCGCTAAGAAGAATGTCATTTCTAAAACTCCTGAAATGTTTTGTTACTATGAGGCTCATATTGTCAGAGCAATGATTTGGTGCAGTTATGCATGTCGAGATATTTTTAAATAAGAATCTTTAAACGCGTATGAAAACTGGTTGGAAAAGTTCACACGGGTTAGTGACATCTACTTATCCAGTGTCAGAAAAGAAAGTTGCTAAAGAGCACAGCAGTCATGGTTGACAAGGAGTTAGACATTGTTTAAGAAAACCTGCTTTTCTTGCATTTTCAACACTTTTGACTTCAGCTGGCGAGTATCTCAGAGCTGAGAGGTCTTTAGTTTCACTGAAGTTTGCAAAGGACTCCTGCTGTTCCTCTGGGACCCTCGTCCCCGTCCGGCACAAAAAAGCCCCTTAAACGTTTGACTTTCTCACAGAAACAGCTTGCTAAATGGTATTTCTGTAATGGACTCCTGCTAGGGTTCATATGCGTTGTATAGCCACGTTGCACAAAGTTGAGTCAACACGATTACCATAAGAATGCTGCCAAAGAAAGGCCAAAAAGGGTTTTTTTGAATAAAAATCTGAAACTATAGAATTCTTTGTTTTCCCAGGGAAAAAAAGATGAAAATCAAAGACATCGATGGTCATTTTTTTCTATCGGAAAAGTGCTGCCGAATGAATGTCTTATTTACATGCCAAAGGGAAGGGCCATGGTTTTAAAAGGATGGGAAAGCAGGGGCCTCTATTATGGTGGAGCTGGTCGCAGTGGCAGAGGCTACTTTGGCAGCCTCCCTGCCAGGCAGCGGTTAACAAGGCCTTGGCTGAATTAAAGAATGGCAACGAGTTTTTAATTGGTGACACATTATATTTATCAAGCTGACAGCGGAGTGACTGCGCTGTGGCCTTTCTTGTTTTGTCCTTGTGTGCGCATTACTTCCCCCTAGGTGCCCCTGCATGATACCCCCTGTCTGCTGAGGTCCCTCACGTGTGAAGAAAGAAGAAAAACATAATAATCGAGCATCAAGTTGAATGATAACACTGAATTATTCATTAGGTTCCCTTAAAGTGTTGGATAAATCAAACCCCCCTCTCTCTTCTTATTTTAACAAAAGCTGCTCTTTGTCGCTCAATCCAATCATGCACGTTTAAAGCCGAGCATAAAGACAAATCCTTTTCAGCCCTTTTTATCCAATGTGACAGAAGTTCTGCTGCAGGGCCGGAAAAGTTATTAACAAGTGTTTAATATTTGGATGGGAGTGTTTGGTCACGTCTTCTATACATGGCGTTCCTATACACTGAGCAGCCTGCGACTCAACACTCAATAATGACACTCAATGTTACTAATGTGAGCATTTGTCATGAATATATTTAACTTTCAATAAACAACCATTATTCAGGTTTTATTATTCAGTTCAGTTTACTGGAGAAGTCTTTAAAAATGTTGATTTACTTCAAGGGCAAAGATGTTCTGCTTCTAATCTTATTTAATACTTCAAATTAGGAATAGTATGTTTTAACCCATGTGTAATATATTCCTTATTCAAGTTTAATTTTCTAATTTAGGTCTGACACATTGATTAGATAATCACCACATCCTATTTATTTAAAGTAATTGCAATTATTTTATATAATAGTGACAACTGTCTCCCTTTACCTTTATAAACCAGCTGGGTTAAACTACCAGAAATCACATATTTTATCATTTTTTCCACATTGTTCACCATTGATGCTCTTTTAATGGCATCATCTTATCTTTAACCGTACATCTGATAATAAATAATAATGTACACATGCATAGATAAACTGCTATTATATTACATTGATGGTGCAACATTAATCACAATAACTTGTCAGACAATTAACACCTAAAATTTCAGTATTATGGGAGTAATATTTGTATTATATTGTGCATCAGAAAACTATGTAAAAGCAAACTCATCCAGGAGAGAGCTGAGTTCACATCCTGAGTCCTGTAACGTCTTAGTTTTAGGAAATAATAGTGACAGAAATAGTTGTCTGGTTAAAATATTACTTTAGAAATTGTGAGTAAATTTATATCCCATCATAAACTGAGCTCTGGTATCTATAACCAACTTCTGATAGTGTCTAAACCCTGCCATAAAAATGCCACAATTAATAATACTGTTGTCAAAACCAGCTAATACTAAAAATCGAGGAGAAAACAAACAAAATCTGCCGCCTGGGAATAGTTACACTCATAACCAACTTTGTGACCACATTAGGTTGACAATGTTTAATTCATTTGTGGATGGGAAATACTTTTGCAGTTGCTCATTTGTTGAATATTAAAAAAAAAAAAAATTGCAACACACAACTGACTACATGACTCATAGATGGATGTGGGTTGGTATGAAACTTACAACACATATATGTAGTTCAGGAGGTGCATCCAAATAATGTTGAGTTAGTGAAAGTTTCAGTGTGTTTGTTGACGTTAATACAAATTTCCAGCAAAGAGTACAAAAGTTTGAGTTCAGAGAAACGACCACAGATCGTACTCACACGATCCTCGTTCTCTGTTTAATCTTAAACACTTGTTTTTGAGTAACAGCAGGTTCCAAACAGTATTTAAAAAAAAAATCTTTTGTTGTTCGGGGCGTTTCTGAAGCAGAGGGGGGGCTATGAGTAGCGGCCCCGGCGATGCTCTTCAAAACAGTTGTGAAAGAAAAGGAGCAGGGCGAAGGAGGCCTAATGAAATATTTAAGATTTAGGCTAAAAAGGGTCTCTGAAAAAGTTTGCAACAAAGGGGTCTGCAGAGGGCCTCCATTGTCTGGGGACCTGGCGGAAGCAGGGGCCAAGCTGCTACAGATGTGAGGAGGGCCCATATTGAGGCGGGATGTGTAGGCTCTGCTCACAGCTGTGTCACCGCACTCCCACCCCAGCCACCAGCCCCCTGCCTTTGTCAGCCTTTGTGTGGGCCACAGAGCGGCGATTTTACACCGAGATGATTGCACAGCAACGGCTTTGTATCGCCAACAAGAAGGCCCCGCCCACTCCTGACCATCGCCGCTGCATCAGACACACACATACATTCATCCCGATCCTATAAGAGCAAAGTGAAATCTGCCTCATAGTTTTTTTTACTAAAGCACGACAAGGTGATGAATAACCTTTCAGAGGCTCGTGAAGTGGGATCGGTTTAGTTGCCGGTTGGAGTTTTGGAGTTTAGTCCTGTTTTGCCTCCTCATCCGGGGTCTGTCTACTTAGCCCTAACCACCGGTGATTAATGGAGGGCCCATTCTATGTAACATATGCCATTTTCAGGACCCAGACAGAGGACGGCCCTCTATGTTTTTGAGTAATGATGTCACAGGGTCACACTGAGCTGTTTAGAATGAATGAGTGAAATGATGGAAGAAATCGAGCTTTTCTCCCATGAAAGGGCAGTGAGTTGTACATCTGGTGTGGAGTAAATGTTACTTGTTTATGATGCATTAATAGCCAATGAGAGAACATATTATAACAAATACTTCGTGTTGCTTCTCGGGATTATTTTGTCTTTTATACAGGATTTCTGCAAAATTGTAAAATATTCAACAAGTCTCATTAGTTTATAAAATATTGTTATTTAATATGTTCCATGACCTTATCATGAGCTGTTTACAGTGACGAAGTATGTCCCATCCATGGAGTTCACTATGTTGCATCCATGTTTCTATAATACTGATTAGCTATATATTTTATTATGAGTGATACCCAGTGTTAAGGTGCATCAAATTTAACATTCCTTTAGCTGATAATAGCTATAAAGAGAAGGGTAAGACGAGGGGTATTTTTTTTTTTTTTTTTTTTTTACTTTAGCCTGAAATTTCACCACTAGATGCAACTATATCTTACACTGTGAACCTTTCATTATTATGTACTTTTAGATTTTGGGAATAATTTATTTCAATCACACTGATAAAACAGACATAGAACCAATGAGCGCTAACGTAATCTGTGCAGCCAGGTGGCATATAGTTATTGTATGTAACATCCTTTTATCCTTTCATCCTCAGTTCAGATTTGTTTTAAATGGCCAATTCATTGGGGTACTTACAGTATTTTATAGAGAGTTGCACTTAGGGCTGCATAATATTGCAAAAAACTGACACTGTGATTTTTTTTTTTTAACCCTGTGATATATAGTGTGATATGAAAAACTACTCAAGGAGATATAATAGCTGAATGGTGCTGGCGTAAATGGTCAAACTAATTATTTGTTTCCTTTCGTTATGGCGACAGGTGGAAGGCACTGTCGACACAGAACACGTGTTTCAGTATCATCCTTCTTGTAGCTGAAATAATTCCAGATTTTCTCTTGTTCGTTGCTCATTTTTCAGTGTTGTTACTGGCGACTCCCTCCATGTGCAGGGGTGTGGTCTGCTTCGGCAAACTGATCAAGAACGATTGTGATTGGTGGATCACTGTGTGCACTGTTTGTCAGGTACCCAGGTTGACATTAGATGAGAACACGTTGGGTTCATTTGCCTCCTACACTACAAACAAAAAGTTAGGGATATTTAAAATTTTTGGGCTATTTTTTTTTTTTTCAGTTGGGATTCTTGCACAGCGCTTTTTACTTTTTTGTGTGTGAATTGAATTGAAACACATTTTTTTCAGTGACCAGACATAGTTTTATTTCCAAGTGGACCCAAAACACAAAAGATTCTTTGTGGAATATAAAACATCCCTAACTTTTTGTTTGTAGTGTACATTGCAGGACCTGCGATGTGACTATTGCGTACACGAACATTGCGATAACAATACTCAAATAATATATTGTGCAGCTCTAGTTACACTCCATCCATTTTGCAAACCGTTAAGTCCTTGTGAGGGTTGTTGGGGTGTCGGAGTCTATCCCAGCTACAAACGGGTCAAGGCAGGGTTCACCCTCACCAGTTTATCACAGGGCTGACATATACATGCAAACAACCATTCACGCTTACATTCACACATATGAACGATATAGCTTGACCAATTATCCTATTACGTGCATGTCTTCGGATGTGCAGGAACTTCTTACTGTGAGGCAAAACTGCTAAACAAAAGTCTACCATCATGCTGCTCTGAACTATGGGTTTGTAGCCTTATTGTCACCAGCACTGGTTGCTAGGCTAGTGGGTTTATTTCCATCCATTCATAGCAATTTAACACTTTAGTTTCTGTCCATGCTTAAGTGTTCAGTTTTAGGTCACATTAGCTTGCATAAGCCACTTTTACACAGAGATCCTGGAAAAAAAGGTGAGATTGTGAGCCCACTATTTTTGCCGCCATTGACCGATTTCCACAGCCAAGCCAGTGGAGTAACGGAGGTGAGACAGGCTGCATCGTCATTTCATTCTGCAGTGCATTTTTGATGTAATTTGCCAGAATGACAATAAAGCGATCTGATTCTGATGTAATAATGTTGGTCAGAAATTATGCAAAAATACAGAGTTTCTATTCAGATAGGAACTAATTTGAAACTCACCTGTGTTTAATTAGAAAACTGTGATTCACATTATGGATTGTGATTCTATGTCCAAAGATCATCGTGTTTTCTATGTTATCCCATGTCTTTGTCTTTGGGTCTGATCACCCAGCACTATGTCATTCATAGCTACAAATTGTCTCTTTTCCCCTGATATACAAACTATCTACCTCATTAGGCCCTTCCCTTTCCAGATTTTCCAGCCATTCAGCAAATCCACACAGAGTTTTATGTATCTCACCCTTGTTCTTCTTCTATTCATCTGCTAAATATAAGTGCCTTGGCCCACAGATGACTTGACCTCTCAAATTAGACTGAAACCTCACTGAATACTTGGCCATTCCCTCTAAATCCCCCGGTGTCGCTCAAAGCTACAAGGCGAGTTCAGGCCTGAGCACAACAAGGGCGAAGCAGCTTAACACCAACCTTAACACATAGCTCACTACATCCAAGCTCCCAAAGTATTCCTAATGAGGCTAATGTGATGGACAATAGTCATGCCCTGGAGAATGACAGGGTCAGGTACTTAAAATAATACAAGTCACATCCTGAAAAATCAAGAAATGTTTTCAGTGTTAGTTCAGCAAGGGCTTAATGTGCTACTGCAGGCTGCTGTTGGAATTGTACTGATTCATTGATGCATATTCTGATTCCATAAAGGCACAGCATTGAGTGAATTAATGAGGAAATACTATACTCTGCAGGAATTTAATTAAACAGGTCTAAAATTACTGAATGTAATGTCTGAAGTTACCAAATAAAATGTAACCACTAACATATACCATACATTTACAGGCAGGTCAAATGCATCATCTTGTTCACTTATTGTTTCATCAAACTTTCTGGCAAAAAGTCTCTTAGTTTTAGATTTTATTAAAGCAAAGTTACAAGTATAAGAAACAATCTAAAAAGAGCAAAAGAAATTCCTTGCTTTCATTCATTCATTACCCAGTGGTGAAAGAAGTATTCCGATTATTTACTCAAGCAAAAGTGCTAAAACTACACTGAAAATAAATTAGCTTATCTAATGCTAATCTAAGTTAAAGTATTATCAGCTAAAAGTATTTAAAGTATGATAGTAAATGTAGTCAATGTGCAGTAAAATCATCAGTGTTTTGGATGACAGGACATATAAGCCTGTAAAAGTTTAAGTTTTTGTGCAAGATTTACCACGAAATAAAGGTTCGCTTAAAGATCAGTATGTCTTTACATGTACGCTATATTTACTATATTTTCAGCAAATAAATGTTGAAACCCTATCGTTAACTACCACAATTCCCAGTGAAAAGGGCACATCTGCAGCGTGTGTTGTTGTGTTTCTATGCTGTATTAATATATTATTTATGAAAGAGGATTAGGGTCACTGGAAAAAAATTAAATTAAGGTCCAATATATATTTTTTATTATTATTCTGAGAAAAAAGTCAGAATTCTTAGAAAAAAGTCAAAATTCAGACTTTTTACTCAGAATAATAATTTAAAAAAAAAAAACATATATTGGACCTTATTTTATTTTTTCCAGTGGCCCTAATCCTCTTCTGTAGTTATTATGAACAAATTAGCCAATCATGGCTGCGGTTATATAAGGTAAAGTCACTGTGCTCATGTGAGCCTAGTGCTTCAGAATAGAGCGATAAAACTTCAGTTTGACGCTTTGGCAAATGAATGAACCTTAGCAGAAGCTGAGTGGGGGACAAGGGCCTTAGAGGTGTTAACATTCCTGGTGGCAAAGTGGCAAATTGAGCTCTTTTCACTGACAAAACTCAGATTTTTACATATTTACAGCCCAGATGTGACAAACTGAAATGTACACTGTTGGAATAAAATATTTTTACCTATTATGAAATGATTGTGATAATAAAATTTACTCTCGATAGACAAAGTCTAACTGGGACTCAGTATGTAATCATTACTGATTACTGATGTGTTTAGGAATAAAAAAGAGGAATGGGTCTGAAAACAAAATCATTCCAACTTTATGGGCAGCAGTGTATATAATAATGTCAATTCATTAAGTCACTCGAGTTAAATAATGTACAACAAGTTAAAAACTGTAAAATATATAGTTCAAAAGAATTTCCAGAGGGGTATGTTTGTTTTCTTGCAGTTTTAGTTTCCTGTTTATTCCAAGATAAGATACAGTCACCTGTGATTTGCTTGTTTAGCCTTAATCTACAGATCTGAGTTTGACTGATAGTCTTTTGAACAACTTATAGAGTTTTTGCCATGTTTTGTTTACGGTGTCTGTGTTGAGTGAACTGGGCAAAGAACACTCCCAGTCCAATCTGTCATCCCTGTGCAACACAGAAACATGTTTTAGTTTTAATATCACTTTAATTCATCCAGTATTGCTGTAAATGTACTTTGCTACTTGCTTTCACTGCAACTACCTTACAAAAATATTGAACACTTACTGAGGTTTGGTTTCGTATTGTTTATTCTAATCCACCAGAGTGAAGTTGTTGAAAGCCTAAGCTGTTGCAAGGTGTTTGGAGAATGTCGTACAGGAATGAAGCAATGACATCACTTAAGCTGGAAAATCTTACCTCTAATGATCCTCTGGCCTCTATTGTGTCTGTTCAGATCGGCTCTGCCAGAGTTGTGGCTAACAGTATAGACTCACCCTCCACTGGGATGCTTAATAGCCCCTAATAGGTCTGAGACTGAAGGAGTGAGTCAACCAGCACAGAGCGCTTGATACAAACCAGACGTAAGGCTAGCTAACCTGTTAGCCTCTTTTTCCTTAAGCAGGGGTTTGCTTGTTACACTCTCCTCAGAGTTTGTCTCATTACAAAGACCTGTCATGTTTAATGGCCTGTTGGCTGAGTGGGCTGCTGTGGCTCTCTGTAGAAGAAAGCCCAATGAAGAAAGGCTCATGGTCAGCTAATGCAGCTTAATATTCTTTAAAAAGGTTTGGGGGATAATTAAGAGTCTTTCCCATGGTTCTCCCCCCAGCGGTGTGCGTCCGCCTGTGCAGCAGCTCGTCTGTTTGATGGACTCTGAATGCATCTTATTGATGGGGGTCAGAGATTAGAAGCAACAGTGGAAGGGGAGGAGAGTGAAAAGAAGGTCCCACTCGGTGGCTTCAGATACCCATACACACATATACCCACTAACGGCTCTTCCACTCATCTGTGTTTGAATGGTATTCATCTGAGCTGAATGAGGGATAGAGAGCTGCATGTCCACTCACAGAAACACACCGACAGAAGTATCAGAACAGTTCTATTTATTGTAATGCCTTTCGTTTGGCTCCCCTTTAATTAAAGCTGCTGAAAGCTGTCATGATACATTCACTAATAGCTGCCAGTTTCCAGTGGAAGACTAAAAAAAACAGCCACCTGATATGTGCACGTCTCGCTGTCTCTCCGTTTGCGTCTGTCTGCACATGTCCTGTTAGCCGTCTTTCTGGACGAGCACCGCTCTGGCATGTAGCCGCCATGCATGCCACATATGTGAATGTCCTGGGTCACGACCTCAACAGCAGACGCATGAAGCCAAAGCAACACTAAACCATTGAGAGCAGAGAAACCACATTTTTCCGCTTGCACAGAGAGAAACTGAGGACAGATGAGGAAGAGACCATGACATGCAGAACTTCACCATGCAAGTGACCTTTGAAGACTGGGATACTAGTGTTTTTCTTGAAAATGTGCATTGTAATGCAACCACATTCACACAGCATGGCATACATAATTAATGTTTGCAGAATTAGATAAGTTATTGCATCATGAGGGAAAGGCTGTGCAATATGATGATATATATCATATGACAAAAGAAAAACATCTCATGTTTAATGTTATGCTTGATATTTTATTCTGTGGTTCCAGAAATCACACTCTTTACTCTTATACATGAAGGCAACACAAACAGACGTAGAGGAGAATGAATGTGAGACAGAACAGAGAAATAGTGAGCAGAGAGAGGAGTACTGCAAAGTGGCTGCTTCAGCTGCAACATACCATAACTAAGGTGAATCAGGCAGCAAACTGGTGCCCACAACAGTCTCAAACACCACTAAACATTATCACCTGTATAAGAATCAGGTCAAACCATACAAATAGGCTCTATAGATGAGTGTACAGTCAACTGCTATGAGCAAAAAAAAAAAAAAATAGACTCAGACGCCTCAAGAAACTTTTGTATTGTTACTTGTGTTGCAACAAGATTCAGGGTGAAATATTTAGTGACATCCAGAGGTGAACTAGCATTTTACAACCAAACAACCCTCCTATCCTCCCTGTTGCAATTGTTGTTTATCAATGCTTTTTAGCTTAGGAGATATCAACTGTTATCTTCATCCTACAAATGTAGTAATAGTAATAATAATAATAAGAGGAGGAAGAAATATGGTAGTGCAACATGGTGGATTCTTTGTAACCTCCACCCTCATGCAATGATGAAAACATAGTTATGAGTATTTCATTTCTCTACTTATATTCTTACAACCTCCCAAATTTTTTTGTTTTACATAATTATACTTAAATGCTTTAATATTGCAAAAAAAAAAATTGCAGAAGCAAGAAATCAGACATGAGACAGTACCTTTTTTTCCCCAATATATTCTTATTGAAGAAAAATAGGACACTTCCAATTACAATTATAAACACAAGTATGAACATATATGCAAATAGACACACATTTACATATATATATGTATATATAAATATACACACACGCACGCCTGCATGCATACAAAAACAACAAATGAAAGAGCACTCTAATTAGAGTGTAGCAAAAAAAAAATTAATAAAATATAATTATATGTATAATGAAATAAACAAATTGTGGCCCCCCACCGTGGACCCCGCCCCACCTCAGCTCATCTTGACCAGTACAAAGTAATGGTTACTTATCTGTTATAAAGTACAACAAAAACAGAGAAAGTACCTTTTAATTATAAAGTGCCTGATTAAAATGTAAGAACAAACAGGCCTTTGCGTCACATCCAGAAAAGGATGTGAAATGACACATATTGGGGGAGTTGATGTTTGATGAGGTTTCTACTGCACATCTCTATAAGGAAGTGAGATACACAATGTGCACCAGCCACTTTCCTGGCAACTAAAGACAAAAATGTTTTATCAGATAAGGTTGGATCATATGTATGCATACCACCGTACTGGAGTATAGAAATAATGACAGTCTTCTGTTTTTGTTTTTTTTTTGCTGATGAACCACTATGTGTTTATCTTATAGTGCAGCAGCTCCTCCTCTATACGATAGTCCACCTACTGCTGTAGCTGACCATGCAGTAGCAATTAGAGGAGTGTTTTGGTTCAAGGAGGGAGCAAGGGTTTTGTTTGCCTCTATCTCATGATTGAATGGCCATGTATAGGACCATCAAAGAAAAGAAGCCAATTAAGAGCGGGGCGGTTTGATTTTTTTGTCCCGTGTTGTAATTAGGCCCAGGTTCCAAAAAAACTTCTTCAAGTACCTTTTGGGTTGTTTTGTTGTCAGGCCATATCATTAGGGGCTAAATGACCCGCCCAGGTGCTCCATGCCTAAATATATTGAGAGATTATGTAAAGAAAAACTGCTGTCTGTGAGCTTTTAGGCCTTGTAATACACTCTCGGGCTCATACACAGCCACAAGAGTGGAGTCCTTAAATTCTGACAATCAGCCTGCTGCACACAATGGCAAGCATGTTTCACATTCAGGTGATCAGAGGAAATAAATAGACTTTAACATACGTGATGTACATTCAGCGGAACCTCCATATTGTGTGCCTTTTTAAGTAAATGGCCTTAAAAACCTGAATGGTGTTTTTGTTCCCTGGGTATTTCAAAGGCTCTTCTGTTACCTTTGATGGTGCAGATCCAGGAAGTGAATCACAGGCAGTGGCTCTAAATGTCTAGCTTCCTTCACAACCACATCACTCAGTCATGTCAAGATTTTTTTCTTCCACGCTGTAAGTTTTGTGATTCATATTTTTCCACTGTCTGTCCTTTTAACCCAGCTAATTTTCCAGAATAAGGTTGCCATTGTGCATTTTCTCGTAAACTGTGAATACAAATAATCAAAAATTCATTTTATATACAACACGTGTATGTAAACATTATGGAGTTTACTGTCTCTCAGAAATTGCAGCTCTGCTATTATATGTTTTATGCTTCAGGTTTGACACAAGACAAAGTAAAGCTGTGATAAAGTAAGTCAAAGCAGTAACAATTAAACCAAAACTAAAGTGAATATTTTGTCCAAACATAAAAACTCAGCAGAAGAGTAAATGAGCCATCAATAACAAATTATGTGAGATTATATCTGTGGTTTCCAGGAACATACAAAAGTGCCATTTATTCCAGCTACTGGGTTGTTTAACCACAAAAAAATGTGGGAAACGTACAGTTATTCCCACCGACTCTGACTGACACTTTGTTTATCCTGCTTCTTAAATAGCAAAACAGTGACTGATTGACTGACGACACACAACACGTGTTCGGTTTACGAATAACTGATCGTGTTTCTAGCATTTTTGTTTAGATTAAACAAAAAAAAGTGAGTCACAAGATTGGACAAATCAGCCTAAGCTGTGACAGACAAAACAGGAACTGTTGGTATGCATATCTGACCAATTAATCAGATACCGTGACCCCATAAACTCCCCACCCTCGGACGCACATACCCACACACACGCTGACACACTCCCAGCTCCGTGTCTCTGGGAAACCGAGAGTCCGGCAGCTGCTGTCAGGACTAGGGGGTTAAGGGAAGGAGAGCAGAGGGGCATGGGAAGGATTTGTGTGTGCCATGTTAATAACTCACAAGTGGCCTGCTTGGGCCGGTGGTCACTCTGTTATTAATGTGCCACCACACTTCTGGCATCTGACCCAAGGATACATTCCTGGTGTAATGGGCAGCAGCTGGACCGAGGTTTCCGGGAGGACAGCTGAGAAAAAGCAGAGAGAGAAAAAGAGACAGGGGCGGCCATGGGGAACACCCACCATTATCACTCCCATGAGACCCAGACCTACTCCCTCCCTGCCCACTGGTCCCTCCCTACCAGGAAATTATTTTAATGCCTGAGAATAAAGGAAAGCATGACAGAAAATTTATGATTTAGAGAAACACAGCATGCAACAGCTTACATCTTGTTCTGAAAACAATGCTTGTGGGTTGTCAATGGCTGGAAAATCCCTCCTGTTGGTGGATTTAATTTCATTTATTGTTTACCACGCATACATTTAACCATTAAAATGTCTTCTGTGGACACTTTGTTTTACAATCAAATTAGATAAACGTTATTGGTGGTTGGGCTTTTATGGTTAAGGCTAAGGTTGTAACTCAATGTTGTATTTTATTCATTTGTTGTGTAGAAAAAGTTATTGGTTCATTGTGTGTTGATTTGTGGTAACTGCTGTCTTGGCCAGTGCCATTCTTGAAAAGGGATTTTAACCTCAGTGCTCACCTGGTTAAATAAATTATATATATATTTAATTAACATTTCCAGTTGGTCTGATTTGGTCTAAATGGAGGTTTGGATCCACATCACTAGTGGCTTTTCCTTTGGACATTTGTGCAGAACTTTACCGATATTTACTAAATGTTGAAAAAACAGAAGTGCATAATGTTGGTTTTTCCATTAAATCACAAATGCAATGATTTGTGTATTTGTTATCATGAGATGACATGAGAAGTCATTCTATAAACATGGTGACGAACGTAAATATTGTGTTGATTTACAGATATATTCATTATTATTATATATTACCCCTCTATCCCATATTAAATTAAAAAATGATTTGGTTTCCTGGGGTTTCCACACATGCCACAACATATTTCTTTTAAAACTCTTCTTTGCTTGTTGTAACATCCGTCAACATCCGTTTTTGTTTTTGTTTTTTTTTTTTTTTATTCACATGACTCTAGTTGCAGAAAAAGGTCTTTCCAATGCAGTTTTGCGTGATTTACCATTTGCGCTACGCCTGAAAAACCACCTCTTGTCAGCACAAAAACCTTTAATGAAAAAGTGAAATTGTTGTTTTTCCATTAGATAACTTTTATGCGTTAAGTTATATTTGAGCAATTTGAAGGTCAATGGAAAAGCGACTGCTCTCTTTATCAGGGAAAAACTGAAGGTCTGCATTTCTGGCTGGAGATATTTTGGTTGATTCATATAAGTACTGACATTTACAGTTGATATTTATGGATTATATTTGACATTTCTTTGATTCACTTCATCGATTTGTTAATGGAGGAGGTTACTTCCACGTAAAAACCCTGTTACCTGTGCTGCTGTGTCACTGAGTTTTTACCTGGTTAACCACTAAAAACATTAAACTCAAATAAGCTTTAACACATATATTTATTATAGTAAACCCAAGCCAGTTATATCATGTTCTGCAAGTTCAAGATGTTCTGCTATGTTATACTGAAAACCATCTTGAATTTCAGTGTTATGTTTAGTGTTATGTCCTGTCATCAGTGTATTAGTTTGGTAGAAAAGTAAACAACTAGGTCTGTTTTAACCCATAAAGACCCAAACATCCAGCAGTGACCAAAACCATTCACTGATATAAAGCATTTAATACCTGTTGATCCATTAATCTTATCAGTATATGTGAATAATTGGTGTAAAATGTAATTTGTCAGATATGACCCATTTGGACGTTCAGAGGCTCCGTAGTTACCGTGGAAACACTGTCATCTTCTACGACATTGATTTACCAGTAAAACCCATGGAGTTGGATCAATAACAGTGGATGGAGGCACTTATTTCATGTCTGGTAAATGATATATTTTGCAGCAAAATGGATCTTTTTCTTGAGTTTCCTCTCTTTTTGATATAATAACCCTCAATTTTAATCTGAGCTTTTATGAACATCTACATGATTAGTGAATTAAATATAGGAAAATACCAGATTTTCACCTAAAAATGCAAAATACAGAGATAATATTGGAGGAAATGGTGATATATCACTTAACCCTTTATCAGGCAAGTGACTATTTTTGGTAATTTCCTTAAACATTAAATATAGGGCCAATCCCGTGCCTCAGTGAGGTCAAGAAGCATGTTGGTTTTTACAACATTATACAGTGATTCAGAAAGATTTTATAGACATTTTGAAGCTGTAAATAGTGAATATGAGTGATTTTTGTCACTTTATGACCTTATAACAGTTGTTTTATTACATGTGCTTACTTTTTAGCAAGTGCTGCTCGGATGTTTTATGACAAGAGGAGGGAGATGACGATGTCCAATAACACACTAAGGTTGAATTATTCAATTTCAGAGTATTTCAATGAGTGCCCAATTAAGGGTTAAGAAAGGTTAAAAATAGAGAAAAATTCATTTGGCAACAACCATAAAAGTAGCACTGGGTCTTTATGAGTTAATGCTGAAATTAATGAGAATGAACATCTGGAAAAAGAAAAAAAACACAGTAAACGTTAATAATCCTATTAAGAGTAATCTAATCACCACAATGGGCAAAATGTTTGAAGTTACTTGACGCTGCCAGAAGCTGAACATGAAAAGACAACGATAAAAACATCATCATTATCTGTTGTATGCTGACAAAAGGCAAAAAATCACCTGAGGGAGCTTCAAAGTCTAAAAACAAGGAAGGCCTGTGCATGCATTGAACCACTTCAGTGTGCTGCAGTTCTGACACCCTTCCTCCCCCCGAAACCATTGAGCTACAGTTTGGAAAACTGACCCTGAGAAAAAAAAAAAGCCCTCTGTGGTTAACTGAACTGCCAGGAACATTTTTTTCCTAAAGCACCTTCTTTCAGTGAGCATGTGTACACAAGAAGTGGGGGCTGACACACAGACCTCAATCTTGGCTGACGACCAGCGGCCGGAGCAGCGTTGGCAGCAAGACCGTGAGAAACAGGGGGGCGACACCCAAATGTCATCACAGCTGCAAAACTGCTGAGCATAAAAGCCAAATTACAGAAATATGTACCCCGAGGCCTCCCGACAATGAAAACAGAGCTGTGTTTGAGTGGCTGCTGCCTGAGGAGTGCAGTGGAAGTTGTCCTGCGTTATGTTACGTGGGATTTACTATGAGCAAGGAACTCCAGATTCCACAGCTGCTGGCAGCCATCAGGGTGCACGTGTGGGTGGTTGTGTGGGAATTCATACAGGGTCAGCCTCGTTATTACCATGTTTTTGCTCATCAGGCTGGATGCCCAATGACTGAGCTGTTCATGTGAAGTCGGAGCAGGTCATTTGTCTTAATGACACGGATGTTGTCATTCACAGTAGCACAGACCCTACATTCACACTGTCACATGCACACAAAACATATTAGCTTTGGTACTATTGGAGTGTTTTTGTTTTTCTATTATGAGCTAATAAACCAAATGTGAGATGTCTCATCTTTGACAGGAAGTCTTTGTGTGGTTTGGAAGACATGTAAACACTTAATGTGCATGAGAAGTTGTGTGTGGAGGTTTCCTGAAGGTGGATGTGGGTATAAAATCTTCTGCATACTATGCTTTTTATCAGATTAAGCAGTCAAACCTTCTATTGATATTATAATGAACTTCTTGTGTTATTTATTCGCCTGTAAAACAACAATACTTACATAATGACTGCATTTCTACTTTGATGCAAATGTCACTGGCCGAGACATGAACCAACTTATTGGATTATTTGATAAAAGATATTGCATGCATAACCTATAAAACAGTTCACTGTGTTCATCTGACAGTTGTTAGTGCTTGTGGGCACCGGAAAGAAAAACACAGTCGATTTCCTTTGATCATCTAGTATTTCAAGGTTGCTGCAGGCGTTTCATTAGCTGACTTGGCCCATCATGTTCAGAGAATCCATGGCACAAGGTGAGTGCTACATTAAAAGCATTTCTTTGTCTTGTTATATCTGTCTTATAAGCAGAAATCATCAAAAGGCACATGCAGATTGCTAAAGTCTTTGCAAGTGATGCACAAAGACATATTCATCATTTGTTGGTCATGAAATGCTACAGTGTCAAATCATATAAAATTGTTTTCCCCTTAAGTGTGAAGGCAGAACAACCAATAGGAGTCAGTAATGCTTCATAAAGCTTGTGATTCTGTGCTGGTTTCCCACCTGTGAACCCTGCAAAATGTGTCCAGTGGAGCTGCAATGGAAGCGGCTTTTTTTAGGATTTAATCTCTGTGGTTGTGGGCTGGGAGCAATTTTTCCCCTGCATTTGTGCATGTGTTCAACCTAAGCTGACTTTAGCGCCTATATATAGGGCTGAAAAATGTCTGACTTTGGTGTCTCCTGTGAATTCAACCACACAGAGCACAAAGAAACACATACATGGCAACCATTTGTGCAGTAATTGTCTCATCTGTCTACATATAAGGCTATTGTAAAATTAACCCTTTCATGCATGACGTCCATATTTGTGGACACATAGTTTCAGCTCACTTTCCAAAGGGTTATAAAGGCAATATTCTCCAAAGCACATGTATAGACCCTAAGCAATACAATGAAAACAAGTGTCATGTTAGTTTTCGAAATTTACTGCTCTGTGATCTCAAAAAGTTAACATCCTAAGACCCAGCTAAGGGTTTTCTGTCCATGTTTGTGGACATGAGTTTCACAGCTTTAAAAAAACACAAAAACAAACAAAAAAAACCAAAAACAAAACTGTTCACCGCAAAGGACATTCCATAAAAAAAAAAAAAAAAAGCTTCTGAAAAAACTGTTTTACCCTGATGTTTCCAATATAGGCAATTATTTAATTACAAAAAGCCAAAACTTGTACTTTCCTGAGTCTAAGAAGTTTAAATATCTTCTTAATAAAACCATTTTACATAAAAACTGAAAATGTATTTCAACTTTAGCCTAATTTTGAGCAATAAAAGCAAAAAAAAAATCTAGATACTTTTTTTCATTATTCATGGATGAAAGGGTTAAAATGGCACAAGAAATTCTAAACATAGATGCATTAAACTCCCCAAACCAGGCTAATATGGTACCTTTATGGCAGATCAAAATGCATCTGTGGTCCATTATGTGCCTCTCATGTTACTGCTGTAATATTAAAAAAAACCTTACTTTCCACTACAAAAATGTATTTCTTCTATAGCTTTGTGTTTGTGTGTAAAGATAATCCTGCAAAGTTCAAACAGCTTCAGCCCTTCTGTCACGGAATAATAGGCATGTGTGTATTTACATATATACAGGTGTGTGTCGACATGCTTGTGTGTGCAAGTGTACAATAGTAACACAGTAGGCCGGTGTTTATTTGTGCACGAGAGTGAAGCTGGGAAAGTTTGAGAGTGGCAGCAGCCAGGCGGGTGGCTGCGAGGGAGGTAGATTTGTGGTTTGGGTGGGTTGGGGGTGTTAGCGATGTGAGCTTAAGGAGGCGGATGAAGAGAAGGGGTGTGCAGAGAGGCAGAGAGGGCCTGTGCTTGTGCCTTTCAAGGTGTGTTATTTGTTCAAGGCTGTCCAAACATTTACAGAGCACTGGCAGCCCTGGAATGCAGAGGCAGGGCCCAGGCTGAGAGCAGCAGCCGTGGGAAACCGCTGCTCTCCTCAACCTCTGCAGACTCGTTCCCCCTCGGGCAGTGTGTCAACATAGACAGCGCCAGAGATGTGTGGGCCTGATAGTGACAGGTTCCGTCAGCAGCCACACACACACACACACACACACACACACATACACACTGACACACACACACACACACTGACACACACGCGCAGATCCAGCAGGCACACAGCCGGGCTCACGGCCTCGCTGCAGACCGACACACATTAACAGACAGAGGCAGAAGCCAGAGGCAGCCGCCCTCCCACACACACACACACACACACACACACGCACACACACACACACACACACACACGCGCACACACACACACACACACACACAGAAAGATGGATTAATTGTTCATTCACACACCCACATGCAGGTACATACACCCAATTCTTTAAACCTTATGACAGATAAACAGTGAAGATTAGCACTTTGAAATAATATACGCTAAAAATATCACATGTTCAAAAGGCACTTCAGCTAAAAAAAAAAAAAAACTACCCCTTAATGGTTAAATTCTCCCACAATAGCCTCTGCAAAGGTTCAGTGTGTGAAAAGATTTGCATGTGCTTGTGTACTCACATGAAGTTTGTGTTGAAGTCGGTTTTGTGCTGGAAGCTATTTCTAACTAACAACACAGTCTTGGTTGCCTGTACATTGATTTCTGTGTGGAAGAAAATTCTCACGCTCACTCCTGAGTTCTTCATTACTTCTCTTTCTCCAAAGCTAGATATTGTTAGTTTGGAAACAGAGTATTCCAATGACAACAAACAGTGAGGTTCCCACCCAACACAGACTCTAACACAAACTTGTATTTAGTACATACTTAGTAGCACCTAGTGGTAAAATGGCAGATTGCAACCAGTTGAATATTTGCTCAGCGGATGCTAAAAATGTAAAAATAAATAAATAAATAAATAAATAAAGATAGACAGAAAAAAGAAAGACTTTGACGTTTAGGTTTAATCATAACTCTGATCCACACTCCAACGTAGACGATGGATTCACCATAAAACAGAAAAAACATTTTCCAACAGTAGTTTTGTCTGTTTGTGTGTTATCGCTGGTGTTTCCTCTTTCCTTGTGTTTTGTTTTATTTCCATAATTTGCCATGTTTGCATATATGATATATGGCATTGCATTTATAACTCTGGTTCTGGAAGGCACTACTGAAATGAAGTTTATGTCAAGGAACAGTTGTCGAGAAGAAACTTAAAAAGGTTATTTCTTGAATTGAATCATTAAACTGGGCTGGTGTTTTGAGGCTGTTGTAGGTTAGTCTAGTTTTATTTGACTCACAGGGCAAGCAGCCATTAAACTAAAGATCGTGGCTCTGTCTCTATGTAAACAACTGCCTCAGATTAACTATTAAAATAATTAAAGTTTTTTTTTTTTTTTTATGATTTCTTGTCTAATCTTGTTTGCAACTGACTGACACATTCATCATTTATACACATGAATAGCTCCTAAAAAAAAGCCTATAACTGAACGGATGAAAGTGGAGACAGCGAATGATTAAGTATCCACCTGCTGCTGCTGTTTGTCAGTCAGGCTGAGGTGACGGCGAGCAGGTCTCCAGGTGGTTACATGCCTGTGGAAAGCATGAGAACCATGCCATGTCGAAACCAACACCAGGAAATGAGCTGTCGCTGTTGGCTGTTGAAATGATATCCTGTGATAAGTATTCGCTTCAGGAAGAGGCGCGGGAGTTCATGACGTTCCCAGGTGCAGAGCAAGTTCACTCATATCTTGGTTTACCTGTTCTCCATTCAGAAAGACCAGCCTCACCAGAGATAATGCATGCATGACTTCTTGAACCTCACACCTCGTAGTCACCTCACATAGTTTAAGCGGAAAAACAGGAGTGGTATCTAGAATTTTAGTAAATATTGCTCTATGTAAGACTAACCTTGGAAAAGACTAGAGGGGGGGTCATCTGTGTAGGCCAGCTGCAGCAGAGTTTAAAGACTGACCAAAGCAAGCGAGAGCTGGACCATTTCTCCTCCTGTTTCTGTCATATGTATTGTATTATTCATTGTACGTATACGTGTTTCATTGGAATGAAAACTCTATATTTTGTTTATGTTAAAAGAAAACAAATTGAAACTAAGCAGTAGTTATGCATCAGTTGTCATGTTCGAGTGAATTAAACCGCATCATCTGTATTAAGTAAATGACTTAAAAAACAAATACAATAGTCGACAAAAATTATGAATAAACCCCGCCCCTCGCACGTATTGTAGGTTATTTTGGCATCAGTCCAGCTGATGTTATCATGTCTATGCATGTGCTGATGTCAGCATATCAATTGCCTCTATATATGTGGCAAGTTTGAAGTAAATTGAAACAAAATCGATGTTTTTATAGACGTGAAATTTTGCCCATTATAAGTAAATGGGAGAGAAAAAAAGATTTTAAAAATTCATAAAAAATTTTAACTTTGACCTACTTTTCTCAAAATGTAATTACATCTATTCTTGGTCACTGTCAATCTATAAACTAAATTTGGTGTGAATTCACCCAAGACTTTTGCTGCTACAGACATTTGAAATTTCACCCCTTATAAGTAAATGGGGAAAAAAAAAAAAAAAAAATTCATTAAAAATTTGAAGTTTATTTCCCAAAATGTAATGAGATCTACTCTGGGTCACTGGCAATCTATAAATCAAATTTGGTATGAACAAACAATCAAACAAACAAACCAAACCAAAAAACAATACCCTTGCCTCCCCTTCAGGGGCTGGGGTAAAAAAGAACTTACTTATTTTACTTTTATTTAACCTTTATTTAACCAGGTTGGTCCCTTTGAGATGGAGGATCTCTTTTTCAAGCGAAACCTGATCAAGATGTCAGTGATACAGTCACATAATTGTAGTTTTAAAATAATAAAAGCATTTGTAAATACAGAAAAAACATAGAATCAGTCAAAACATTTACAGATCAACAGCCTGGATTCCAGAGTGTTTTTTTTTTTTTTTTTTCGTTCTCTTTAAAATCAGTCAAAGGAATCAGTGATTGTAGATGGAGCTCAGACTGATGCTTGTTCCAGGCATCAGGAGCTGAAAAATATGCTTGTATGTCACTTACACTATGTCAGACCTTTTTCTCATATCTATATTATAAAAGCCAAGTGCCTCTGTGTGTGTGTGGGTGTGTGTGTGTGTGTGTGTGTG
>JAPQRP010000028.1:35434963-35468709 GCA_037367295.1 Apogon hyalosoma
TATGTCAAAGCAAAAACACATTTCTACAAAGTAATGTCAATCGAAAATGTATAAGTGACTGTATAAATATTCACCCCTTAAAGTCAGTATTTACTAGTTGCACTTGTGACCACAATCACAGAACCGAGTCTTTGTGAATATATGTCTCAGTCAGGTTTGCACATCTGGACACTTCAGTTTTACTCTGTTCTTCAAGGTCCTGCTGCCAAGAAGCATTCCCACAGCATGATGGTCCCAGTTCTTCCCATTTCTTAATGATGGATTTAACAGAACTCTGGGGGATATTCATTGTCTTGGAAATTTTTTATGTCCTTCCTCTGACATTAATTTTTTTCTGAGCTGCTTGGAGTGTTCTTTTGTCCTCATGGTGCAATTATTGCCAGAAATACAGATTGACCATTTACTGGATCTTCTAGACACATGTTTTGAGACACATTCACTTCACCCCAGTGATCTGTTTTTCACTTGTTGTGAGACTGCTACCACCAATTGACTGGATCTGGATTGAACTAAGTCAGTCATTTTCAATGAATATTTATGCAGTCACTTATTTCACAATACATAGTTTTGTTACTATGAGAGGATGTTGTAGAAATGTACTCACTTTGACATTAAAGGATATCTTGTTTGTAAATTTCTTTTCAGAAAAAATAAAATTATGTTGACCATAATTCTGTTTATAAAAGCAATACAAGTAGAAAACATCCAAGGAAATGAATATAGGCTTTGTATCCATTAGAATGTATGAGCTTGTTTTAAAATGGCTACTTATTAAAATGTATGGATAATAAACTGTAAACTGTTCTTTTCATAGTGGTATAAAACACCAAAAAATTATTCACTTCTTATTATTCATACTGTATTTTTTTTATTTATATATATATATATATATATATATATGCTTCACAGAATTACTTATGCTAAAATGTCACCTGAAATATTACAGCGTGTAAGCCTATTCATAAAAATGTCTCATCAATTAATCCAGCCGTGTTTTGTTTTTGTTTTTTTCACCATAATACTTTTAAAAATACATTTGTCTGCATTCTTTCATCCAGGTTCAGATGGGTGTCATGAGCCGCTCCAGTCTCTGGCCAATCTGCTCTCCAGCAGAGATTGGAAACATTGCAGAGAAAAGATTCAGATCAGCTTTCACCCCATGACATCACACCAGTAAGATATCAGCTGACTAATGTGCACATGCACTCACACCTCACATGACTGCATATCTGCTGTGTGAATGGTTGAGTTTGTGAATGTTGTTGAGCCTTATTGCTACCACCAAAAGAAAGATGCAAAAATAAACTCAAAGTACATGTTGTTAAAAAATTTTTAGTAGGTATACTTAATCAGACAAAGTAAAAGTAGAAACAGTATGCTGTGTCACACATTTAGCAGTTAATAGTCTATTTAAAGATCTGAAACTTTATGCCTCTGTAGGAGATGGCTGCTGTAAGAACATTGCGTGTATTACGTGATCAGAAGCACCGCTCTATATTTATCAAATCATGGGGCTTGCCGTGCTCATGACCAAGGACGCCCACCAGAGGACATTCAACGTGGTACTATGTATTATCCATACCTCCCAAACTTTCTCCTCCTGTAGACCAGGATCACAGCTGAAACCAGACAGGTAGGACCCCAGCATGAAAGTTCACATAAATGCAAAAACAAGTGCACAAATTATTAACATTGAAAGCTGTCATACTCTAGCATACTCAAATTTGACCAATGTGGGATAGTTTTACCTTACTGCACAGGTATGTGTTACAGAGTGTAACATGAAGTTACAGTGAGATATTCAGTTGCATTTAGTTCAGTTTAAAACTGCAATGGAAATTATAAGATCAAAATTAATTTTTTTTCTTTTTGCAGCACACTTAATGTAATGTAATTAGCATGCAAGGTATTCCGTACCATTATAAGACTTAGGTGCAGCGGACAAGCCATTTTGGGCACCAACCAAGACAGTCTTGTAAAATCAATGTGGAGAGCCTCAAAACTGACCCAAATGTCTTTTCAGATTTGATGGTTATAGTTGGTCAACAGCATACTTAAGCAAGATTTGGTTTGAAGTTTTTTAATGTTTTTAATGTTTTTACAGTTTTGTATGTATGTTTTCTATTTTCTATAAGATAGTAAAAATGTTCAAAATCATGCTAAAGCGTATGTTTTTTATTGAAAAAGGTAATATTTTCTTGAACCCCAAGACTCCACAATACTGTTTTTGAGTCTTTAATACAGTTAGTGAAAATACTTGAACAAATCAGCACCTGAGCCCTCAGAAAAACCAGAGAAAACCTCATGTGAAAAGTTGTAGTAACTATTTGTGTATTTTTGTTTTTGTAGTTAACACACACGCTTTATCTAACTTGTTGAAATTGAATATCATTTTCTGTATCTGTTTTGTTGTTTAATTGTTTTACCATGCTAAAATAAAAGGCAGTAAATGTTTTTAGCAGTGCTTATTCTAATGACAGTTCTTCTGATTGGTTTTATAGGTTGTACTGAGGTCTGTCTGTCAGAATGGAAGACTTTGATTACAGTGTCGAGATCTGTGACCGTGACTGGGAATGCTTCTTTGCAGAGTGCGAGGAGTGCAACCTCCTTCCTCCTTCATTAGCAGGTGTGGATGACTCAGGTATGAGTGACATGGATGATACAGGGTTCATTCTTGCTAGCAGGGATCAGAAAGTGGGCCAGACAGCAGGCTTTGTAGAGGCTGAACGATCTATCGATGGTCCCCCAGACAGTGAAGGCTCTCCTGTGGAGCTTTACTTCAGCAAACACAGCATGGGAGGAATGGAGAGTGTCCTCTCGGGCAGTGAGGAGGATATACACCTGCAGTCAGTCAATATGTTCTTTGAAAGACTGAAAAGCCTTACAGAGGCTGAAAAAATTACTGAGCCAAACCAAGTGGGAGCTAGAAAAAACAGAGAAGCAGCAGCACAGGAGGAGGAGCAGTGTAGTGATGGGCAGCAAGCCAACTGCACTGGCTGTACTTTGCCAAAAAACATCCCCAAGTTAAACTTTGTGTCTGCCAGGGGTGAAACAGTCGTTGGCAGAGAGACCGTGGAGGCTGTCAACACCGTCAGCAACATAAACACAATGAAAACAGATGAGCCTGGATCCAAAATTTCCCCTGAACCTTCTGCCAGTAACTCAATGCTACACACTTACAAATCAGCTCACCCTGAAACTGCGTTATTCATCAGAGAGGAAGCCTGCACAGAAAACAGAGTATATGAGATAATAGAGTCAAATGACTCACAACCGGGGAAGGTTGTCTGGTCAGAAGCAACACCTCATTCGAACAAAGTGACAAATCTGGAAGAGGAAACATGTACACCTTTGTGTGATGTTACACAGGAAGATTTTTTGAGAAACCCTCTGACTCTCATTAAAAGCCAACACACTGATTCCTCCAGAAGTCTAGATGCAGTCACAAAGGTCAAATGCAAGGACGACAAAAATGAAATCTCAGAAGTCTCAAGCAAACCGTCAAGCCTAGAGTCATCACCATCTGCCTCTTTCAAAAGGAAGAGAAGAAAGAAAAGGCGACTTAGTGTTGAACCAACAGAAAGTGGTTTTGGATATGAGAAAGACTCAGAAGAGGAACAGTTCTTATGGAAGGGAAGACTGGATCCATGCTTGCCAGAGGATTTTTACTTACCTTCTTTAAAAGAGCCACAAATGAATTATGGCTTCACACCTCCTTTATACACATGCTTGGTCACAAATGGTAACCCCGTAAACGTTAAAGACAAAAGAGTCAAAGATCTTTCCCACTCTGTTCCTTCTTGTGACATTCAACACCTAAAGTTACAAGACAGTGTTTTCAAACAAGCTAGCTGGACGGAAAATATTACAACAGATGACAGGTTTGCAAGCCTACAAAGTCAAAGTGATTACAGTGTTGTGTCAGCACAAAGCAGTGCTTGTAATGTAGCAATAGATTTACAGCCATGCAGAAAATTAACAGGAAAAGATGGACAGAATGAAGATCCAGGGATGACGTTTTCAATTTCAGACTGTGAAAGAGACAAATCAACCCTTACCACAGAAAAGAGAGACTGTGAAAGAGAGGACACTCATGCTGAGAACCTCGAGCTGTCTAATAAAATGAATCATAGTTTCACTTGTGAAAATGAACAGTCTTGCGCAGATGGGGTCAAATCAGTAACTCAGACTGTTTTACCGAGTGTAGAGTCAAATGATCCTGATATGAAAGTCTGCCAGCATGACACAGTATCCACTGCTAAGTCTGTCATGAGCGTGAAGACTGGAGGCTCTGCCGTAGACAACCTTTCACAGTGTCAAAGACTGGCCGAACCACAACAGCTGGAAACAGGGTGTCATGACACATACCGATATAGCTATATGCTGGAAAAAACTAAGCTTCATTCTGTGAACGGTTCTGATGTGCAAGAACTGGCTGATTGCAACACAAAAACTCTTCAAACAAAAACCAGCAATTCTTCATTGTATGAGAATGACCCCACTCAAAGTGGCAGCTTGACATCAAATGGAGACAATTTATCACTTGATAAAAACCCCTCCAAGACAGATGTATTAGTGAACCAAGTAGCACACCCTCCAGATGATCCAAAATCATTCAAACAAACAGATTCATCGGTGAAACGTAAAACAACTGAGAGAGGTGAAGTAGCAGTGGCACAAGTAATGGGTGAGAATCTCTTTCCATGTAGTGAAATGACTCAAATAGGTGATGGAGAGATACAAACACATCCCAAGTTCTCTGCATCTGAAGATTTAACAGTATGTATTTCAAATAATACATTAATATCTTCTTGCTGTTCTTTGGAAACACAATCTCTTGAGTCGCACTCAAATGAAAATAGCAAAGACGCACTGGGAAGTCCATGTTCTTGTCTAAGTCCAAGGGACACCAGATGTGAAGAAAAAAAATCACAAATCCTCACAACAGCTGAGAAAAGAGAGGAAACATCTCAGGATAAAGGCCAGGATGGATCATATGTCACAGAAGAATCAAACTGTGACTTAGCTAATGGAGTGGAAGTTTCCACTGTGAGATCCCAAGTAGAAAATGAACCTGGGGATTCAAAGTGTTCAGTGTTTGCCATGTCATCTTTTTGGAGGGAAATGGAGAAGCTGACAATAAATGATATTTTAGGTTTAAGAGTTATCAACAACAATCCCCCAAGCACCCTCCCACCATTACAAGAAACCGAGGATACTGACTTGGTAATGATGGATTCTGGCTTTTTCTGTCAGGTCGATGAATCTAATCTAGGACAAACTAGCATGGAAGCGTCCATTGTCCCTGATCCTGTTGACTCAAATTCAAGTTCTGTCATAGCAGTTGATGCGTCCTCTTCAAAAAGTGTCATGTGGGAAAGTGAACCAGTTTCAGTCAGCCAACCTATGGGTATTTACCCAGCGAGTATGACTTTAACAACTGCGAGTGACATTTCTCAACCAGTCTTGTCTGGTGGCACTCAGAAATCCCTTAGAAAAATTTCAAAAAATGTAAGTGTACATAATCTACGTGCCCTTGAATCTGAGTCTTTTAACCACACATATGAAGGCCAAACTTTACCAACTTTAGAGGAAGAGGAATGTGCAAACTTGGAATATGTAACTGACAAACATGTGCCAAAACAAGACTTGAACGCTTTACCTTCAGTTTCAGCAGAAAGCTACAGAATTTCTCTCACAGATATATTTCAGTATTTATTTGGTGGAAAGCAGTCAGTTCCCAGTCAGCCACCTACAGATAGCATTACCAGCAATTTCACTGATGGAAATTCTGTTCCTGAAACTTACGACCATTTCTTCTCAGAGTTTGATACAGATACCTTCTTCTATCCTCTCATCACTGCAGCAGATGAAGCCAAAGATGAACTTGTGCCAATCTTCTCCTACTCTCGCTCAGCAAATAGAAACCTGCAGTTTCCTGAGGCTTATGATTATTTTTTTGTCTCCTCATCCTCTGACGATTCCTCTGATGAAGAGGATAAAAATGACCACAGGCCTGTGAGGGTGGTAACAAGATTGAGCCGTAAGGCAAGTGCAAATAAGATTTCAACAGATATATATGATAATTTTTTCACAGATAGTGACCTCAGAGAGGATTTCTTCTGGCCAAAATCATTCTCTTTTAGGAACATTCACTTAACTGGAAGTGCCATCCAGAGGCAGAACTCAAACTCTTTGCCTTTACATGTAATGCAAAAACCTCAGTCCCTTCGTAGGACTTTCACTCCCATTAGTGCCCTGGGAAATCAAGATTTTGTTCCTGATCCACTTCTCTACCACCTGGAAGAGAGGATCTCCAGACAACTACAACAACAGCCTTTCAGATATGAGGATCTGCAAACAGCTGTCGCAAATCCAAGTAAGTCCAGTTATGTTGACAGCAGGAGTTAAAGATACCCAATTCCATTATTTCAACAAAGGCATCAAAACACTAATGAAAAATAATTACAAGGTCCACCACAAAAAAAATACCTAAGTAAAAATACAGTAGTATTAGCAGCAAAAAGTAGTTTAAGAATTGAAGAAAAATCCTGTTTAGTCCCCCTGGTTATATTATTATGTATGATGTTGTTAGGCTATTAATACTAATACATCAGTGTTGCTGAACAATGTTACTGTTGTAACTTCTGAAGGTGCAGCTGGTTTGAAATACTTTATATCACATTTTATCAACAGGTACACCAGAAAAATCTGAAATAACATCACATGACTAATGGGAGAGTTCTGACACACAAATCTGTTTTCAGTTTTGGACAATATTAATATTTATAGAAATAAAACCAAATGGGAAGTATTAAGGGAAAAATCAATATTTGGTGGAGCTGTTAGGGAAATGTTGGAAAACATTAGTTTAATCTTTAACAATATGTTGTTGTGCTATAATATTTACAGTGTAAAAGATAGATCTCAAAAGTAACCAGTAACTAAAGCTGTGAAGTAAATGCACTTTTTTTTTCAATACTTGCCTTTGAGATGCAGTGGACTACAACTGTAAAGTTGAATTAAATTGAAATATGGAAGTAAAATTCATGACAGCTCTTTTCGAAAATGTAATTACTATCATAACCCATTGACTGACAGTTAATCAAGATGAATAAATATTGTCAAACGAAAAGGAGAGCCAAACTGTTCTATTCCTGTTATACACTTTGTGTACTTCACCCATCGACAGAAGTAATGGAGAATATGTTATCCACTCAGTCAGCTGTCGCAGTCATAACTGGGACAGACTCTCTTCCCTCAGCTGCCAGTGGAACGTGGTTGTACGTGATAACTTGACTTCAGTCAATGAGTGTCCCCTCTAAGCTGCCAGTAGAACACTTTAATTTATGAGTGAAATGAAATCGCTTCACTTAACTTCTTATGTCAAAAAAGCTTTAATTAAGATAACTTATAGCGCAGTGGTATGGCATCTGGTATTCAGCAGCTGTCATAACAATTATCTTACAGCTTTTAAAAGCCATGATGTCAAATATTATTTGCCTTGTTTACATAAGCGTAATTAGTCTGGGTGCTGTCAAAGCTGGGCTTTGACTGGGTCATAGTTTGACCCAAACAGGAAGTTCCAACACTTTAACGGAGGCTTGTCCTCAGCTGTCGGTGTGTTAATACCAGTTAGCCTTCCTCTCCCACTGACTTCCTGCTGTTTGCCTGTGGATGACTGTTAACATATGTGCATTTGTGTGAAACTCTTAACGGAAGGAAGACATGTGTATCTGTCATTTTATTTAAAGGGTTGGACTCCTCCTTCCTGCCTCTCAGACACTCTGATATGTGTCTAGTTTGTATTGCATTTGCTTCATGGGTGCTGAAAACTGCAAACCCACAGGATGGAGATACCTGGAAGGCTGGTATGTGTCTTAATAAAATATTACATGAAGAATGGACTGTGATGGGTTAATGATATTGTATATACATAAATGATTAGAACTTAAGTATGAATAATGTGTTGATTACTCAACTTTTCTTTGTATTTCTCCACAGTTCTGTTGGCAAATGTAAGTGCCCTTTCAGCCATCCGATATCTGCGGAAGTTTGTCAAAGTGGAGGCAGCAGTTAGTGACAATAAAACAAACCACGCCGCTGATGTCTGAGTCTTGATATCTACTGCCATTAATTAGCTGAGTTTGGAATGAGGATTTTTTTTCCCATGAATATATACTAGATTATCACTGGCTGAAGTATTTAGAAATTTGTCATGTTAATGTTTGATGTGCTGCTACAGTGTGCTGCAATGTGTTTGCACTGTAATTACTTTTATTAATTTCTGTGAAAGCTGAAAGGACGATGGTGTGCAATGTGAACAGAACATTCATATGGATCATGAAATGACCAAAGCAGAGACAGGATGTGAATTTACTGAAGGGAGATTAGTGCCAGGTTTAGTCAGAGGTGCTGACTGCAGTTTTGGATGGACATGTGATAACAGGTTTACTTGAGGCATGTAGGATGATGTTGTTTGAGCAGGTTTGTTTCCATTGTATCACTTTATGATTATGGCATATGATAAATATTTCCATTAACACTAATTGGAAACATTTTATAAAATGAATGAGGCAGCATTTTTTGCACTGCAAACTTTAAAAAGACGCATTAATAAGACAGCCTAATGAATGTATAATTAATGATGGGGACTTTTTCTATGCCAGTGTTTGTATGAGAGACATTTTGTTTTTCAATATAACCTTTTGTATAGTTGACTGTGAAGCATTGTGCCAGATGGATTGCTCTGTGATGTGATGTCATTCAGTTTGAATGTGATTTAAAGGACTTTTAGCGTACATGTGTCTCCTGCTTTTCCAGAATCTCCGTAACAAAAACATGAAACTTTTCAAACACTAGAGGGTGACATGGGTTAATGTTAGAACCACATTCTGGAGTCTTGTATGACCTACAGTTTTTAATTAATATATTAAGTCACTCAATTTTAAGTATTAACTCTATCAATCAATAATTGAGTTGGTTATAAAATAATAATAATAAAAATAATGTTCTTGTCAACATTGTAGGCAGGTATTCCTTTGCATGTTTTCTCTTATACATGCCGATTACCCCCAGATGGCAATGTTGAGCCATGAAACTAAATACGTCAACGTGCACAGCCCAGTATGACCCTGCTCAGACTGCATTGACATTCAGTCTGACCACATGTACAGCTCTAATACAAGATCTGAACACGCTCGGGACACATTTCCATCTGATGATTCAGATCTTATTCCTGGGTGGTCTGTAACAAAATTTTTCACATCCTGTAGTAGTCCTGGGATGCATTGAAGGACGGCCTACTCAGCGGACATGCTCAGTTCATGCTACCAACAGTGCAATATTCGAGTGTTTTAAATGCGTCTGAGGTTCCAGAGGTTTGTTGTGTGATGCTGCCAGAGCTCACCTGAATGACACTCTACCTTTGCCATTTTTTGTCCTTCGTGGGGAGGTACACTATTCACAGTTCACTTAATCAAATACAAATTCATAAACACTTGAAGATTCAGTTATCATTAAAGTGTAAAATATATCATGCAGTTAAACCAAGAAAAAGAAATAGACTGGTGTAGTGACTAAATGCATAAAACAATCTGCCATCAGCCTCTTAGAATAGTGAATTTTAACTGCAAATAAACACTGCAGGTCTCGCCTGTTCAATTTGAAATTAACATTAACTGGTTTTGGCTATTGATGAGCTTCTTTATTTGCATATTGATTGAAGAAGTCAGATCCAATTAGGAGTGATCTATGAAGACATATCTGGAAAGGCTTTTTAACACCAGGTATGAGTAAACACAGATCAGACAGCATTATTTGTATTCATATATCTCATGATGAATGTTAATACAAGGTCTGAACAGGGTCTACAATTATGAAAACTGTTCTTATATAGATGTAATATTGAGTTCCATGAAATGCATACAATAGCCATAAACTACTGAAACATTTAAGTAGTCATTTGTTTGATGTGATGGAAATTTGAAGACATTGCAACCTTTAAAAACCGTACTGGAATTTGTAGGATTTATAAATGCGGACTGCTCTGATCTGGTTGATCGTGCATCTCACCTTGACTTAAGTTTAGATGTTTAAGTATAGAGAAAGAGATTGGAACTCCTGTGTGAGCTACATATTTGACACTAGGAAGAATAGCTACAGCCGAATAAACTAAACTGAGCTCATCAAAAAAAAAAATCATCACCAATTTATCACTCTTCTTTAGTTAGTTATAATAATAAATGTAGGTATTTTGCTGCAAAACACCCAAATACAGTACTGTTTGTAAGATATATTGTCAGAGTGTCTAGCTTTAGAAAAAATAAAGAAATTAACTTATTTGTTCACTTTTCCAGTTTTATTTAGAATATAAATAAACACCTCAAACAAAATATTTATAAAAGAAAACCACACAGTTCCATACATTTTGCCACTGATAGTATTACTAGCATTGTAAAGGCAATCAGTTGAAGCTGATTTGCTGTGACAGTGAAGTATAATAAAATATTAACTGTACAATTTTTACAAAAATATACATCCTTTACAATAACAAGCCCTGCTGGAATGCCTTTGTAGCTTCACTTATAAAATGAAATAGATAACAATACAGAAACTGGACAGCAGGTTAAACAATACCTTAAATATTAACTGAACATATAGTTAACATACAATTTACAGTGCAAACCTATGACAAATTTGAAAAATAAGAAAAATGCTACAAGGTATATTTAATGCTGTCTTTCTTGAATGCTACATGTTAAACAGACAGTGGATTTCTTGTTTTCTTTCAACATTCCTTAACTCATTAGTCTTTCGTTACTGCCCAACATCTAAAGTAGTTCATGGGATTTGTGGTTTGTACTGTACATAACAGGACCAACACAGGCTGTGATAGTTGGCTTTTATTATCCCTCTGATAGAGATCTGTTGTTTGCACACGTCCAGACGAGTGCCGGGCTATTGTTATGTTTTATGACCATCTCTGCTGGGTTGCCATGGCACCAAGGCCTCTGGCCCCAAAGTCTAATCCTGTCCAGTGTGCTGAAATTCCAGACGTTGGCTGAATCATTCCTGTATCACAATCATACTCCCAAATGTTGTCATAGTCCATTTCCTGGTCATCTGGTTCTGTGGGTTCAAGGTACGAGTGATGATCTGTAAGTCAGAGAAGATTCCCAGGCTTTAGTGTTAAACAATGACAGACAGACTTGCCCTGGCTCAACAAACTGGGGCACAGTCCCAGCGTACGTATGGCATGATCGGCCAAGTCCTAACATATAAGCCTTCTGCAAAACCAGTAGCGCCACATGCCACTTCTACACCACCTTCACTCTGACAGTGCAACAAAATGACTTTGTTGTAACAACTTTGACGAACTCTTACCAAAGTGAGATGAAATGTTTTCATAGGTGATAAAAGAACCCCTAGATAAGAGAGTGTGACCCTGGTCCAGTTGTATGCTGTCCATCACAGTCTAGAAAAAATCCTGTTTATGGAATAGTGTTCCCTTACATTGGGCTCCCCCCCATGGGACATTTGCACAAATGGTATTTAGAGCTACACTAAGCTCCATTTCATTGGCACATTTGTGCATTTCCTGGACTTTCAATTCTGTAACCTTTAACCTTCTGACTACCTGCTGACAGACCCAAGAGGTCAATAAATCCAACATGTATGCAGTGTTTAATTTAGGTGTAATGGAGTGTGAGCAATGCTCTGTGTCTGTCCTTGGTGTTATTTAGGTAGGCGGCTGGCAGTGTTGACTTTCATAATTCACACTTGTTAAGAAATATGATCCTGCAGTGTTACAGCTGAGATTTGACTTCCTGTTATTTCTCTGTGGAACTACAAATTATACTTGGCTGTGCCATAATAATTGTTTTCTTTTTAATTGTAATCATTCAATTTAATTTATGACATTAGATGGAAGATGGATATTTGTTTTTGTGATGGCTGGAAGCATACAATTATTGTTAACTGACAAACATTCTTAAGCATTGAGTCTACACACTGGCATGTGCTTCATAAACAATAATGTTTTATGTCTTCATGCCTTTAGTTCTTACCTGGTGAGTAACCACAAGACATCTGAGAAGTGTTCATCATAGAGCTTGATGGGAGGAATATCTGTTAACAGATGTGACAACAAAAGAAAGTTACTTCCCATGATCAACAATAACAAATATTCTCATGTTTCCTCAAATATTTTTTATTTATGGCACCTGTTTAAATATCACCTGCAGAACAAGTATATACACATTCTGTGCTACCACACAGTGCACCGGGGCAGCACTTTGTACTGCTGCATTCCAGAAACCAGAGTGTCCTGGGAGATGAGTATCTTTATGTTTCTCACCTGCTCTTGCACTTGGCCAGGCATCGGCAGCAGTTTTAGCCTTGACACGGCCTCTGCTCTCTGTTCTGCTTGGCTTTGAGGAGTTTCCAGGCCTAAAGCGTGGCCCTGGGAGTTGGTCAGGACCAGGCTTCTCCTGCAGCGCCTGCCCATGGGAGGAGTGCGGAGCTGGAATGAGGAGGGTAAGAGCTGGGGGGGCTGATGATGGTGAACTGGCTCCTGCCAGCTCTGGTGCTGAAGAACAGAGAGGGGAGGTTAGAAGGTCAGGCTGTGATCACATTGTATCTTGGATAAATTCCAAACAAAATAATCTAAATGTATCATCAACAGAGTAAACTGCAATGAGGAAGTTTTGATTGATTTAGATTTTAGATCTTTCAACCAAAAAGAGAATGATAGTTTTTTTTTCATTGTTTTATTGTTCACACAATTTATTAGATATTTGATTTTTTTTTAAATTAGTGTTATAAAAAAAGGTTCATACAAAGGCTGAAATTATCAAATAATCTTTAAGTGTGTATATGTTTATTCTAAAGTAAGATTAGTGCCAGGTGTAGTCAGAGCTGTAAAGAGGAAAGATAGAAGACGGTGATAACAGATTTGCTCGAGAGATGCAGGAAATGTTGTTTGAGCATGTTTTTCCATTAAGCCACATGACATATGATACATATTTCCAGTAACATCAACTGAAAACATTTTATAAAATGAGGTAGAATGTGTTGCATATCTGTATTAGTTCAGTGTTGTCAGAGACATTTTGTTTTTCATTATCATCTTGTGTGTAAGTATTACATCATATGGGTTTCTCTGTGTGCTGTTGATGCTGTTCAGCTTAGTTGCTAAAAAAAAAATGCATCCCTGACAGGTTCAACTCCGCTAAGAAAATAATAAAAATAAATCAAAAATAAAATGATGAAATGGAACAGATTTAAGCATTTTTAGTAGATGTGATACTAATTCAGTAATAGTTGTGACCAAAAAACTAGACTGTCTCCGACCTATGTGTGTACGTATGTGCACGGAATTCATGATATCAGACAAGCTGTGCAGGTGTAAACTGAACCTATGGATCTAGTATCATTGACCCACTTACCACTGGCCGAGCTTCATCCAGGGAGTAGATTTCGGGGCTGCAGGGCTCATCGTACAGGGGTGACAAAGGCTGTCGGGGTGCACACAGGTCTGAGTGGCGCTGGGGTACATTTAGGGTGTAGTTCAGAGATGTCTGAGGGGTGCTCCAGCTGTTAGACTGATCACAAAAAAATTCAAACAGATGCAGGAGTTAGTTAAATTCCCCAAGTGCTTATAAAAAAAATACTGGTGAATTCATTCTTCTGTCTCACATTCTTCAGGTTCATACAAGGCAATCGCATAAACCACACTTCATTATAGGATTTTGAGTCAGATTCCAAAGTGTAGGTGTCAGATTAATGCCAGATGTAGAGTGATACCACTCTGTTGTCTTACAAATCTGTGCTTATCTGTGCACTTCACTGATGTTGAAATTTTTTAGAAAAGTCTCCAAGTAAAGTTTTGACGTTTTGCTCAAGATTTCATTCACTTACTGCACTGTCAAATAAATGGATCTTTCAACCCCAATTTGAGACAAATGTCACTATTTACACCATTTGTTAACACTATACATCACAAACTCCTCTCAGCAGACTACTTGCTGTTTCTATTTTAGTTGCTGTGCACATGATATGTCAAATAAGCCAGCAGTCTCGAAGGGGATATTTGGTTAAGTTGGACTAGGCCAGACTAAATTACCTTTACAAGCGGGGCTTTCTCCAGACTCTGTGGGCTGGTGCGTTGCAAAGCAGAGTAGGGGGTGCTGTAGATCTGAGATAGCCCTGAGCTCTCTGTTGGATGAACGTAGGAATTGCGCTGGGGGGACGAATAGCGGAGGGACAAAGGTCGCAGGTCGCGCTCAGGCTTCGTGTGGGAAGACACGCTGTTGGTTCTGCTGCCCAGGCGTGCAGTCTCTGTTGAGGAGGGACGGCTGGAGTTGTACTGTTAGGATAACAATCACAACAGAGCAAGAGTTAGTTAAGACTAGTGGCTTTGCAGACACTGGTGTCATTGGGAATTTGAACTACTCTGTGTTTGTAAAGCATGCATTATAAATGGCCTCTCCATTCAGCACAGCACAAAATTCACTTTCTGCATTGTTTTGTGTTTTTTTCCTCCCAGTATAGCTGTCTAAGCGTGAGAGAAAAATGTTTCCATCAATTTAATTGGGAGACTGTAGGTTCAGGTCAGAAGCTGAACAATAACATGTCTTCTGGGCACTGAGCCTTTTCCACTTAAAGCTAATTAGATGGGCAGTTGGCCTACATAGCCCCTCTCCCTAGGGAGTTCAAAACTCCTGATAATGCAGAGTGCTTCTCTTCTTTTTTTCCAAAGTTAACAAGTAAACTTATCAGCGATGAATCAGCAAATAAAGGCATTGAAAAATTTGGATGTTTTGGAAAAAGAAAACAAAACCATTCCTACATTGCCTTTAGACAACCACTTCAGCCTTTGTTGCTGTAACAGGAGCAGGTCAGTTAGATGGTGCTTAATAATTAACTTTCCAAAGAAAAGCATTGCTGTTCAGATATACCAAAACAAACAAGATGTTTTTAGAAGTTGTAGAACTAACTCCACCCACATTTAGAGCTGTCTGAATGTTTTGATAGTGTGGTACCCAGTTTAGTTTCTGAGTACTTTATGCAAGAACAAGCAAACAGTTCACTTACACAAAGGGGTTCAGAATATCCAGGGGAAAGAGGGTTGTCTTCATGTATTGGTAACTGAAGGTTACGAGACCCACTTCCACTGTGGCTGAACTTTAGGGACTCATTTCTTCCTTGGCTGTTTCCACTCCACCTGTCAAACTGTGGAACCTGAAGTTTATAGAACAAAAAAAAGTGACTTAAAATATAATAAATAGATCAAATAAATCAAAATGTTTTATTTTAGAGCATTGATTTTGTAGTATTGGAGAATATAGTAGTCATTTCGTTCCTGGATATAAATTTACTTAAGAGGTAGGGCTGCGTCTTTATCACTTTTCCTCATACCTAAGTTCACCCCACCCACAGGTTCTCAAACCAAGTGGAAATAGCTAGCTAGATAGTTATGGATCATCAGTGGCTATGAAAGAAAGGAGGACAGCCTTACCTCTCTCTGAGTTGGAGTGTAGATGATGTCATACACAGGGGGCGGCGGGCTGAGAACAGGCACGTCAGCAGCTTTAAAATGCTGGATCCAGTCGCAGAACTCAGTCCTATCCAGACAGGACACAACTATGGGGTTGATCAGCTTCCCTGGGAGAGAGGAGGGGGACAAAGCCTGTCATTCGGTCCAGTCGCTCACTGGAATGTGCTAAAGTCAGATTGTCATTCATTGGGGATAAAACCAGCTCATTCATGGAGGGTTAAACTTTGTGACGTGAGTAGATTCATGGAAAAGGCCACTCAGGGTAAAACATGCATAAGAATGTACACTCATTAAAATCCCTTTAACATGGATATTTACAATGCTCATTTGTTTAAAAGCGTGTCATATAACAGCTCACTGGTTCAGTATATTTACCTTCGATCATAAATGTGTTTGGCTTGACATCTTGGCAGGGTGTGGTCACAGTAATCATGTTGAGTGGAAGTTTTCCCTGTAATCACAGTGACACCTAAACATGACTCTGATGCAAGCATTGACAATATGGTATGCAAGTATCCAAGGTAATGATTTAGAAGAAAAGGTTAGTGAGTTCAGTGGTACCTTATAAAAGAGACCATCATTTTCTTCTGATAGGATGATGAGTGTTGATGGGTACATCACCAGAAGTCTGTCACTTTGTTCCTGTAGACATGAGAAACTTATGAGTTTACCTATTTTATTTAAACTATGGGACCGTATTTACTTGTTAGCAACATAAACAGAGACCTTTCCTATGTTTGCTTGCCACTGCATGCATTGTATATGGAAAGTGTCATAACACATATAGAGGTATCACATCCTTGTTGAGATTTCTTCTTTGTAAACTAAATAAAGTAAATAAAGGAATTTAAAAAAAAAGTAAATGCATTACCCAGTCGCAAGAAAGAAAAAGATAAACTTTGAGCAAATTAAACCTGAAATTTAAGGATTTTTATATAGATGCAATTAACAAAAGTAAGAACAAGATCGATAATATGACTGTGTGGATGCAATATAAAAAATAATGCAAAACACAGAATACAAATATTATCGCATAATACTCTGTTGAGACGTGCAGTTTAAATCCCAGTAAGATCTTCTGTCATACCAGTTAGGGGGGCATTTAAAGGTGCGGCAGTTTATGTTTCCTCTCCCTTTCAGAGGGAGTGTCTGGACAGACAGCTGACATTCCAGCTGTGAGGTGAGTCGAGTCACTGCGTGAGCTGGGCAAATGCCTCTCACACACCCAGGCCCTAAATCTCACACACTTCAATAGAGATGCCGCTATTTCCCACAGAGAATTAATTACAGATATCCTGCAAGTTGTCTCTTGACTGATGTTTTTTTTTTTTTCGGAAGAATTATTATTTTGCACTTCTGATTTGTTTAGCAGTGTCACATAGTTTGGATTTTGTTGGCTGCAGGTGTCTAATAATATGTCATGTATTAAAAGCAAAACAAATATAATAGACCATGGCCCTGCCCTTATCAGTCACTTCTTACATTATGTTGAGGTGATGTGTGTCTTGCGCAATTCAAAAACTATGTGACTCACCTGGAATTAGTGATTTTTCCAGCTTGTCATGGTGGGAAAAAATCCCAGAGTGTTAAAATACATACGTATTACAGGTTTCGGTCTACTGTACTCTAGTTTCTTTTTTTTTTTTTTTTCCTACCATTAATAGTGAAGAGCAAAGACTGTGTGTTTTACCTCATTGTAGCTTGACATAAATGATTCTAAATGACTTGATGATCAGTAAGATGTCATACCTGACAAGGGAGGTGCTGTAGACGGACTTTGGTCACATAGGTGATCGGACCCAAGCTGTCCCTCTGAGAACCTTCCCACTCATAGATGGGCTCTTTGTTGATGGAGTTCCTCAGTTCCTCTCTCCCTTCGAGTGTCTCATCTTTGTGTAGCTACAGTGCAAACAGGGAATAACAGGAATGGCAGAGAATCATGAGCAAAGTTAGTATAAACAGGCTAAATTTAATCATGTTGTTGATCTAGCTTTGTTTCTCAGAATGTAATGTGTTTGTTTATCTAAAAGGATCCTAAGCCAAGGCTTTAAAACAGTTATTTCTTCTGATCTTGGTCTAGGTGTTTCATCAGCGGTTTTCCAGCTGTGGGTGTAGAGTCAGTACTTTAACCTTGTGCAGATCTCATGGGCAGTTGGATGTAGATTTTGATGCGGTCAAGGCCACTCCCTAGTATTCAGCCCTCAGGGAGAGCCAACCGTGACCTACTTGACTCACCAAATCTACATGCTCACACACATCCTGTTTTATCAGAAGTGTTTGGAACCATCACAGTATTCTGGCTAATCCACAGCATGGATTAAAACATGATTAAAACATGAACCTGCATGTATGTTTTTCTTTAGGAAGCTCAGGAGACTTTTCTCACATAACAAATGTGGTTCATGAAGTTTTTGGTGAAAGGTGGCACCAAAAATAAAACTTACTTTGACTCTTGTGTAGTTTTCAGGGGCAAGTGCAGTGCCTCCGTTGGCCTCAATATTTTCTTTAAGCAGTCCAAACCACATGTCCATTTCCTCTTGGCTGGCACAGTAGACAATGATCGGGTTAAGGCTAACACCTGTAGGGTTCAACAGTCACAAGTTCAAAAAGGGAAAGTGTCACCAAGTCCAAAGAAAACCAAGCCATGGTAGTTGATCATTACTGGTGTTCAAACTCTTTGAACAGCTCTGCTATCTTGACTGTTTATAGCATGTTGGCTGTAAGTAAAATAAGGCAGTGTTACACATAGTCATGACAGAAAACCACATTAGACTTTTGCCAGAAGCTTCTTTCTGACCTGCTGCTTTTGGCATTTAAATGTCCTCCCACGGCCTGCACAGGAGGAATGAGCAAGACCTGGGATGAAAAGACCTGAAATCTCCCTTTGTCAGCCCTACACATACCACAGATAACCAACACAGATAGCCATTGGCTTTGTACTGTCATTGTTGGGAGCTATCGTCTGCTGACTCTTTCTTAATAAACAATCACTCTAAACTCATCTGTTGAATTTAGATCAGTTCCAACTCCTCATGTTAGACTTGATCATGACCCTTGAAAAGTAATGTTGTTTTTTTTTTTTTTGTTTCACAGTTTAAGTACTGCTGAAGGCCTGACTACTATTAAAGCCACATGAAGCTTACTAACTCTTATTGGTAAAACCACTTAACTATCATTATGTAACTTTCACAGCTAGAGTAATTCAAACCATGTGAAGACTTCCTGGAATTTTTACTGGACATGGTGCGTGTTTGCTTCGTCACTCTCTAATTCACCCACGTTTCTTAGGCTGATTCATATTTTCAGCTCCGTGAGAGGAAGGCGCAAGTCTCATGGGAGAATTTGCCATTCTTTTGGATCTCTCTCTTGACTCAGAATTTCGTCATGCTTCCTCTACATCCTTCCCATCAGCCTCTCGAAAGATAAATAAAGGTCTATACTGAACAAAGAAAACAACTGAAATATAATATCTCAAAATAACAGCCTGTATCTGGGAAATATTTCAAAGCCAAATGTGATAAAACAACATCAAGGTGGGTCAATATTATGATTGCAGACATGCTTCAGCCTTCAGTAAGAACAAAGAATTACAAATGCAGAAACCTTACACTGATCATTACTGGGACTGACTTTACTCTGTATTTTACTTTAATCCCTGACTTCACTGATTTTATTGTTTCTCACAAGAGGACCAAATCCCTAGAGTCTCTGTATTCATGACAGCAGCCTTTTCATCTTAATGAAAATAAATCAAGTTTGACATTATTTTTGTCTCTTAAGAGTTCAAAAGATAAGTGAAATTATTGCCCAGCATTAACCTGAGTAGTTTTTGGAATGTGCCATAGATTATGTGCAGTGACAAGGCTAAGAGCGGTCGCTAGGCTTTTCTTTGCGACAGCTGGGCTGACTGAAGTGCACCTGTTCTCTAACAAGCAAGGCCTTTAAGGCCAGTTTGGCCCCCTGACCAAGGGTGAAGGGGGCCCAAGTCTAGTTAGTCTTGGGGTTGAGTAGAGGTGAAGTGGGTCGCGGCACCTTTGAATCACTGGAATGTGACAACATAGGAAATGCTGCAGCTTGAAAATAGCATGTGGTTTCCTTTTGGTTTTTGAAGTGATGAGAATTTTTACTTTGATTCCTCGGTGTTGAGAGGGACAAACTTAGCAGACCACCTTCAGACGTGAAAAAAAGTCACAGATTAAAAGTGCTAGACTTAAAAAGTACGACCCTTAGACTCCCGTAAAATTTAATGCTTGTCTTCCTATTTTGCAGTTTAAAGTCAGCCACTGGCATCTAACCATCCTACTCAATTACCCAGTTCCAGTTTCACTAATTGATCAGTTCAATTCAACACAGCCAATAAAACTCAGAATGGATGATTAGAGCATTCCAGAGCTTGTAGCCAACACCTACTGTCCTTCAAGTTTAACTTACCGTTTATTTGAAAAGCAAATTCCTGGGCTTGGCTGTGGTTGCAGTTCTGTTGCAGGTTGCAAATTGTGAGTTCTTTCAGTGGAAGAGTTCCCTGTACACAGCAGAACCAGAAATTTTCAATTATATGCTTTTAGTAAAAAGTATTCTCTTTCATACATGTAAAGTTTAGTCTGCTACATTGTTATGTAGTTATACTGTTAAAAAGTAGTTTCAGAAAATGAATCACTTTGCCACTAAGGTTAGTCTTGTAAGTCAATGATGTATTCATGTCTGTCTTTTATTTGTCATCATCTCTATCCTGACTAAGCCTTTCTACAGGTGCTTTGCCATTACTTTTTGACAGGCCGATCTTTACAGACACCGTGCAGTGATGATTAATGGCTGCTCATGCTTTATGAGACAGGTGAAGAGACTTGATCATCCTCTGTTTACTAACACAGTGGTGGTTGACAGGGTACGCATGTTAAAAGGTATGGTAATACAACATAAAATTTTGCCCCACAGGAATAATAAAAACTTTAAAAAATCTGTGCGATAGTTGAAAATTGAACCTGATTTATTGTTGTTCCGTGTGTAACTGTGAGTTACAGAACTCACCTGGTATGTCAGTCCTGTTGTATTGTTTGACACAAAGTGAAGGTGTGTTTGGAAGAGATCCAGGTAGCAGTCATGTACATCCTGCAGAAAGAAACAGGAATTGAGGCTGAAAACAGATATACTGACTGTGTTTATTAAAATAGTTCTCTATCTGCGCACACATTCAGTATGTACAGTTATTCAAAGACCTGAAGGCACATGTATTAAAATGTCTACTGTCCTCCCGGATGTGTTTTTACAGTGAGAAGAGAAGTCAGATGGAGACTGATAAATCTCTGAATCACTATCTTTTGATTAATTACCTTTCAAATTCCTCCCAGAGGCTTTGTTTGACAACTGGTATTTTTTTTATTTAATTTTGGAACAGCTTGTTCAATAATATCCTGATGTTGTAATATCATGGACCAACTATGCTGAGATGCCTTGACAAAAAGTTCTAGAAATGTGTGAATCATACCAAAAAATTAGATTTTTCTGTTTTGTTTTTTTTTTTTGGACAGTGGCTCTTCCTGTCTTTCATTCATATGTAACTTCCTGTGTCAACACTTTGTTTCTTTTGTAGTATCATTTTGTTTTAAAATACAATGTGTTCTTTTGTCATCATGATCTCATTGAACATAACATTCCCTCTATCAATCTTTCCTTTCAACTTTTTGACAGAGCTGTTGTGTCACAGCTCTGACAAATTGCAGTTCCCACCGTGAGGAGCCGGCATGTCCTTTATCAGTTGCTGGGATCAGAGGAACACTCTCTACCCTGAGGTTTTCTTTCCTAGATGTTTCACAACTGTAGCACAGACAAGCATGTCCAAACACAGGCTGTGGTGTGCTGTTTGGAAAACTGATTTGATTATTCACAACCAGCAGTGAGTTTCAGTATATCTGTGGCTGCAGTGTAACATCCTGTTACTCTCCACCTGTTTTCGTAGTTTTGACAGTAAATGTACTCACATGGTTGATGGGCATGATGCGTCATTTATAGGCTTGGTCATTGTTTAAGACCTCATTAACCACAATGCGAATTGTGCAGCATTAGCTTTGTTTTCCTTTCAAGTAGTGTTCCCCATTTCATCATGCAGTCATTAGTGATGTTATTTTGTTCTTCTCACCTGGCAGTGGAGGAAGCGGAAGCGGACTTTTGAGCTATGAATCATCCTCCCATAATTCTTCACATTGATGCTGCTCTTCTTCCAGCCGCTGGCCGGGTCATAGGGAAATGGTGGGTCCCATTTTATGTTGTCTATCGTCTGCAGATCTTTGGGAGACATTTCCTGCAACACATTATGACACAGAATGAGCAGAGTCAAACACAAATCAGTTAGACCTGCTGTTAAAATCAGAAAGATGGCACCTAGTTTTATTTAAAATGCATTTCATAAAGTTGTATATCATTACTGTCACATATAAGCTGAAGGATGTTTTTACCTTTCTGGGAGTGACGGTGCACAGAATATTGATGATACTGTTAGACTTCTCCTGTCCTTCTTGGGGATTCTTCTTGCGAAACAGGCGACTGCTGCTCAAGATAGAGATAAACATGCATTACTACCTACTTTCCCATGTTTGACATTTTGCTATGTAGTTTACTTCCCAAATGCAGTGTCAACAAGGAACTTTTCCTGTTCATACGAGGTCACATTGTCTGGTGGATAGATGACCCAAAGACAAGCTTTACTGATTTGCATTTCAAATTCAGGGTCAGTAACGTATTTCCCCATTTTCTACAGTACTCCAGTCACTTAAGTCAGTTGTTGCAGAAAATGAATGACATTGGATAATGGTTTGTGTTTCCTGTTAAATCCATGAACCAGAGCCTTCTTTTGTCCTCATTCCGTCAATGACATCCATTTAAATGATAAGAACAATCAGGACTTGTGCTTCCAATAATGAGGATATGCATAGGAAAATGGGAATTCAATGTCCTTCTTTGTTTTGCATGAACCTCAGCTGTTGCCATTAGTGTCACATCTTTATGAGGAAGCTCCTACACTGCAGTGATAAGGCATCATGACTGCTTTTACAGTCTCCATATGTAGTTTATCTGGTTATCTGCGGACATGTGTACCAGTGTCCTTACAGAAACAACACAGGCTATTGTTTGTACGATGGGAACCAAGGTCTATCTCATCAGGAAGCTCATGTCCAGCATTAATCATTATGTTAGCATGTTGTTAGATACTGTTCTGTTAAATCACACTTTAGATATTCCTTAGTATGCAGATGTGATATGATAATCATGCACACTGATGCAATTGGCAGTTGCAAAGTGAAAGAGGAATGCAGATAATAAACAGGTAGTGTTTTGAACAGCCAATGCTATCCAAGCCGCCGCTGTGGCATTCAGTCAGAATTCACTGTGGGGAATACCTGAGCCTGGCCTGATTCACCAACACAAAAAGGAGGTTGGAAACACTGGAAACAGGGACACTGAAAGCATTGTTCATGCTGAGCCATCGATCCAACGTTAAGATATCAGCATTCAAGCTCCAGCTGAGAGTTTTTCAAATGTAATGGTTGTGGTTCTGTTTTTATTTGAAAACCAAGGCCCATATGGCACGTTGGACAAAACCAGACCCTGACTCACTGCACAGCACAGGGAAAAAGACTGGAACAGACACTAATTCGAATCAGATGCAGTGGTCCAGCAGAGCAGGCTGGACCTAAGCGTAACATGTCCTGGCATAAACCTATAGGATTAATTAAGAACACCAGGTAGAAAATTTAGCAAAACTTGACACTGTCAGCTGGCATGGCCCAAGTCATATTACTAAAGTAAAAACTGTTAACTAATACATCAATAATCATGTCTCGATCTTAAAGGTTATCAATTAATAATTATTACTGCCCACATCAGATGGAGTCAGGTCCTGGGTTTTGGAGGGAAACCAGATTCATTGACAGCTGGCAGATCATCTTCACAGAGATGCAAAGAGGAGGCAAATGGTAACTGGATCATTGACACCGTTGGCCAGACGGGCACCGCTCAGGAACGGCTCTGGGACTATCCCGTATTACCATATGATCCTGACCCCGGCCTCGCAAAATTCACAACCTCTGTTTAACCCCACCTCTCAAACCCTGAGAAATACCAAGAATTCCTTCCAGTTGAAATACAGCGTCTAAAATAACAAACGGCAGTCAACGACATGACATGCTTTGAGTGGAGCAAACACAAGACAAAGTTACAGTACTAACACCTGAAAAGGTTTCTTACCTGTTTCTGCGTATGAAACTCTTGCTAGAGAATCTGAAATTGTGCTGGGGGACACATGACATGCTGCTCCCCATGCTGCTGTGTTCTTGGTATTAGCGCTCTAGACAAACTATACTCCTTCTGTGATGGATGACTGTAATCCAAGAGTGCAGTGTTCTCCCTGTTGAAGTCAGAGTTGTACTGAGGCAGAAGCAGGCAGGGTGAGGGCTGTTTAGACAGACCGGTGTGAGCTATCTGCGTAAAAGGGGTGGGGTTTAGGGCTGTGTCACAGGCTGTGTGTGTGGTGAATAATCAGTGGAGCTCACACCTCCTGTGAGTTGCCTCTGTCTGTTAAATCAATCCCAACAACAAAGACGGGGGTTCAGGGAGAAGTGTGCCATTTCACACCTTCCAGGAGCCAAATGGAGCTCATTGTGGCTACTGCTGAAATGATTGGTCACTAAACATGCTGGATGGTGTGTGTCAATCAAAGGTGAAGCTGGGAGTGAAGATGGCATGCCCAGACATGAAAAGTGCCTTCAGTCTTGAGATGTATGTTTATTATTGTACCATGTATTTTAACCATGTGAGTGTCATTTTGAAATTGAAGTATATGGGAAATATGATAATGGCACTTTTAATGGTTGAGTAACAGACAAAAAATAGACATAGCATGGCTTATAACTGCAAATGAGAAGGTGAATGTACCATATTACATTTCTGTCAAACACTACGAAAATTAGTTTTACTGATTGTTGTTGCTACTTCATTTTATAGGATATTTGCCTTAAGCCTTTCATCAGTGCTTCTGCAGTAATCTGTCACTAGTGTAAAGGAAGGGTGGTATGTAAACATGAGGCTTTTATATTCAAAGCCACTTATTTTCATTAGTCAAGAGGTGTATGCAAACAATGTCTTGTGTGTATGCAAGGAGATGAATGACACATCCAACATATGCAAGAATGGAAACTACCTGTAACAAAAACACACTCCTACGACAGAAAAAAATCTTTTTTATTGGTGAAAAAATACTGAATTGGAAATTATCTGACAGCATAAAATTCAGCTGTATCTTGGTTAATAAATATTGATGGAACAGTTCAGTCCTTAGTATCCTTTTAAGAAACTACATTGTCATAACATGAAGTTTAGTTTATTAGTTTCAATCCCCATTTAGCTGCTGCACATCACAGCTGCTACTCTTCCTGGGGTCATTAACAACATAAAAACAAAGCACCACAATTTCCCACAACTTGCTCATCAAACAGGATGTACAGGTACTCAACACAACATCATGAAAACCAAAATTCCAACAGCAAGCACATAATGCAAAACAATTACAATAACCTAACAAATAACAAAAAAGAGCAACTAAATAAGGAAAAATAAACACAAAAACAGCTCCACAACAAACAAAAGAAAAACAAACCACCTAGATGACAATAGGATGGGCAGTAGCTCAGACAGTTATTCTCGGGTAAATATGAAAATTCTTAACCTTTTAGAAAAAACTAACTGCTTGAATTTCTGAAATTAGAAATTAATCTTTAAATAGTGTACCGTAAATATTTCCCACATAAATTTATATTTACCCTTTCACTGTCATATTGAAATGTGTTCAAGTTAATAACAGTAGGCTTTAGGTGTGTTATAGAACGTGTAATTTTCCTTGTCAGATCTCCATAAATAGACAGTGACAAGTGGTCTTATCAGTCAGACTGAAGAGTCAACACTCATAATCATACAGTGTTTGCTCACTAATTAGATCATTGTCTGTGTTGAGCTCTAGTCATGAAACAAAGTAAAGTGAAATGTGTGCTGCATCCTGGTAATGCCAACCTGTTTAACCGGATTGTTTAAACGGATACACCTGAGGCACCAACAGTCATCAGCCTGTTTAAAACCAACTGTCACAGCTTCAAACACAGCGCATTATTGTTCTGTGAGGTCTTGTGAGAAGAGCCGCGGCGCTCATGATAAGGTTAGGTCAAGTAATTTAATCATGGGAGAACACTGACTGAACTACATGTGGTGTGACCGAATAACAACATCTGTGAGAGAAAAGGTGTAAACCCAAATAATGAAAAAGTCTTTATCACTTCAGTGCATGAACTGCAGACAGATAACAGAAAAAAGTGTCTATCTTATTAACTAATATCAGAATTAACTAATTATTTCTCTGAATTAATCCCTGATGACTGACACCGAAAGAGATTGCTCTACATAATGTAAATTTACAAGGAGTCAGCCATGACACGTTGGATGAAGAGATGGCCATCAAAACCACATTGTCATAAATATCAGTCTGATGACATCATGCATAAAGTTAGTCATCTAACAGGAATAAAAATGAATGTCAATAAAAATGCTTCTGTCACTAATAAAGGATCTTCTTTTGACTGAATATTTACTGAATTAAAGATTAAAAACAGATTTTGATAGTTGTAATGTGTGAACAGTGATTGTAAGATAAGAATCAACTTTGAATGGTTAAAAAAATTGATTCGTCCTTGAAAACAAGTTAAATAATTCATTATAATCATTAACTACAAATCAAATTGGTAACTATATATTAAATATGTCTGAGCTTATAATTCCAGTGACATTGAATGAGAGGAATAAATAAGATGATTTAAAAAAATATATATTTAGAGCAATTTGTTAGTTAAAACTGAGTTTGAGTAGTGGTAATTTTAGTTTTTGGTGCTGAAATATAGTATGATCAAAGTGTATAATATTTTTGTTTTAGTTAGTGTAGTTTTTGTTTCACTTATACATCAGAGATGCTTGCAGTCATTTTAAAATAATATAACAGTTTTACAAGGTAATCCAGTTGATTATATCGTCCTCAGTGTCACACTCAGTGATGCAAGAGGGTATGGTTATGAGGAAGCACCTCTTAGTCTGGCTTTGGATCGTCATGGAAAAGCAGATGGTGACTCACATGTCTGTTGCAGTATCCCAAAGTTCTGATGAAGGCAGACGGCTTGACAAAAAACAATCTTGGGAATTTTTTTTCTGAAGTAAAACCAGTTACAGAATGTGAAGGATAGGCTCTTCCCTGGGAATGTTACCTGTGCTTACATGGAAGTATACTGTGGCTCAGTCATTAGCGTGAAATGTAATAGGTCAGAATTTACGATCCAGTATTCCTCTAAACCTGCTGAATTCTTGTAACCTTCTCGATATAACACCAACACCTGTCAATTTGTAAAAGGACTGTGATATATTAGATTTTAAACATTTCGGACTCTGGCAAAACCTCAAAGTCTGTGATTGTTTTTAAAATTTTGTTCTCTACCCAGATTCAGCATTCATTATTGCCAACAAGACTTGAAGACTTAAAAGGGTCTCCAGAGTTACATTTGTGTCCTTACAAGACTGTGAATGTCAAGGCCAAAAACACACTTAGTGGTAGACACCTTACCCCTTACTCCTTTGCATGGGATTAGCAGGTATAGAAAATAGAGGTAAAAAAAAAAAAAAAGTTTGTACCTCCATTGGTGTGTCTTACACAGTTTGCTTTTAGTATAAATTGAGAGTAGTTAATGCATTGACTATGGCTACTTTCATTTTCAATTCATCTATTTATCAAAAAGGTTGGAAAATAATGGGAGTTTTCCAGACCCCAAAGTTATGTACAATTCCAAAAAACAACTGCTGGTTTGACTATTTATACAGTCACGGAAAATTTTATTAGACCACCCTTGTTTTCTGCAATTTCTTGATTATTTTAATGCCTGGTACAAGTAAAGGTACATTTGTTTGGACAAATATAATGATAACAACAAACATAGCTCATAAGAGTTTAATTTAAAAGCTGATAGCTATCCATTTTCCATGTTTTCTTGATAATAATCAAAATCACCTCAGTTCTTACATCAATATCTATGGCATTGTTTTGATGACTTTTGATGGTCTAATAATTTTTTCCGTGACTGTAGGTATGCATTTGAATAAAAATACTCTAGAAACCACTGACAATGTTTCTCCATATTTAAGGAAGTAAAGTTTAAGTAAAAAAGTAAAGGTAGTAAAGTGATCTTTAAAGAACATAATACAATACAGTTTTAGGATAGGAGTATAGTTTTCAGTGTTTGGTAGAATAAGCCTGATTTTCAGACACATCTAGTCTTTCACACTGGTGCAAAAATGCAAGCAGCTCAGCTTTGTTTGATAGTTTGTGACCTCCCTTCCTCTTGATCACATTCCACAGGTTTCCAAAGGCATTTGGGTCTGGAAAGTTAGACTGGGCTTTGATTTTTTTCGAGGGCTTTATACACATCATTTGTTGTGTCGGACTAATAGTATAAACCACTTAAATATTTAGTTAACTAAAATATTCAGTCTTGGAATTAATTATTGGGCTATTGAGACATGGTGTTGAAATGCATCTTCCCTTGTGGATTTTGGTGGAGTCATACTCCATTTTCTTGTGGAGGTTATAATAAACAGCTGTTTTGTTTCAACTTCAGCTTTGTTTCTGTTGTGGTTTCTGAGACTACTAGCAGTTACTAGCACATGAACATGAGTCAGATTATAGGTTAATACTTTGGATTGTCTTAACCTCATAAATGTAACTGAAGTTTAAATTAATGGTGCCTCAAAAATGTTTTTCATCATTTAGTGTGACATTTTGAGAAAAAAAAAATTAGTGTTTTTTAATACATAATTTAGATTGTGTTTTGTTACATTACCTCCGCCAAGGAGGTAATGTTTTCATCAGGGTTTGTTTATCTATCTATGTGTAAGCAAGAGAACTCAAAAAGTTATGGATGGATTTTGATGACATTTTCAGAAAATGTTGATACTGGCACAAGGAACAAATGATTACATTTTGGTGGTGATCGGGGGCTGATCTGAGTTGGTGGAGATCTGCGCTCTCGGAGTGCTTTTCTGGTTATATTTATCACTGCTGTAACAAACTGATATAATCATTTAACCACTTTAAAATTAGTATTTTGAAGGGTCGCTGTATTGAACGTCCACAGCAAATTAACTGGAGGTCTTATCATTTTTTCCAAAGCTATTTGACAAAAACAACGATTGATGTCCTCACATTATGAGAAGTGGGAACCAAACTACTAAACACAGAATCAGTTATAGAAATAATTGCTGATTGTTATTTACTTAATGATCATTTATTGTCAAAGGTTAAATTAACATTCCATTCAAAGGAAATAACTGGAGTAGGGCTCACTGCTACATTTTTGAGTCGCATTGCGAGACAGGAAGGGGAAATACCGGGTGTTTTGCCAAAAGCAACACTGAGTGTATCCAGAAAGGCAAACAACCCATTCATTTTTTCCTGGATCATTTCATGTGGTGGTCACAATTCATGAATAAGCCAAATCCTGACCGTATTCCCACACAGTTTCCATCACAAATATCCATTTAAGTATTTGGTTTGTTTCAGTGTCTGTGGCCCTCTCTGCATAATTTTAAGTCTATGTAAATATTTTCATATTTGGGCCCTAGATTATCTGTTTTATTTTATGTGTCACATGCTCAAACCAGCAAGCTCAGAATTGAGAATGTCATTCCCTCCATGTGTGGTGGGTTGAACTTTGGCTCTCCCTGAGAAGTCACTCGCTGGTGTTTATCCAGACTCAGTGGGTGAGAGCAACAGTGCTAAAGTCACACCTCGGGCCACTAAAGCAGAGTCTGGATATGAGGCCCCCAACATCAGGTGTTCAACAGAGAATTCAACGTGCTGAAGTTCTCACACAGGGCAACCATAAAGAAATCTTAATTGGACCCTGACCCGCCTTTGAAGGCAAGATCAGTCAAAGTCAGTTTAAACATTTCATTCTCTTCATTGAATTAAAGCCTAATACTGTCAAACACCACATGTGGTAACAATGGATGTGAGAGTTTTGTTTAATTATGCTAAAATGCAGAATCAACTAAATGCATGATGGAAATTGAATTTAGAGATAATAAATATGCATACAATTACAGAAATACACACCAGTATTGACATTAGAGTCTGTAGCATTAACTGTCTAATGCTTAGAATGTATTTTCTTTCAATGCTAAAAGTTTAGAAAGCAGTCAGGATGACTAATGTTAGTGATTTGTGGGAGCATGTTTGACATAGCTGTTCATTTCTTGGGAAGTGTATTCATAGAAACCAGAAAAACCACTGTGACAAACTATCATAAGCTTTGAGTGCTGTGGGTGCGGCTTATAGTTACCTAAGAAATATTGAATCCTCCACCTATTATCATTAGAAGTAAAATAAAATAAAGAAATAAGAACTCAGAGTGCTGTTTTCTGGATTATTAGCTGTAGTTTCTAACATGCCAAAAGGTCTCATGCTAAGATCCTCCTCTGTGACGACCTTGCACCTCCCTAAAAATTTGCAATGAGAGGAAGAGGAAGTTACTCTGTCAACCTACTTTTTAAGGGAGCTTTTTTTTTTTTTAAACAAATGTCTTTCATCTGTGCAGTTATCAGTTCTTTTAAAGGGGTTAACAAACTTTTTCTTTTAATCCTAATTACTTCCTGTGCAACATGTAAATTTAAAACAGAACTCACTTATTTTCAAGTGTCATAAACCCATATTTTATTCACAATACAACATAAAAAACTACTATTTTATTATCTGTTTTATATACTGTTTTACCTCTGTAGTATCCCCTCTTCTTTCAACAACAGTTTGTAAACATCTGGGAACTGAGGAGATAAGTTGCTGGAGTTTTGGGAAAAGAATGTTGTACCATTAGGATTCTAGTTGCTCAGCTGTCGTGAGTCTTACTTATCATATTTTTCATTTCATAGTGCAGCAGATGCTTTCAGTTGGTGAAAGGTCTGGACTGCAGCACCTGCACTTTTCTACTACAAAGCCCTGCTGTTGTAATAGATGGAGTATGCAGGTTTAACATCATCTCACTGAAATATGCAAGGCCTTCTCCGAAAAAGGCGTTGTCTGGATGGGAGCATATGTTGCTTTCAAACTTGTACCTTTCAGTATTGATGGTGCCTTTCCAGATGTGCAAGCTGCCTATTCCATAGGCACTAATGCACCCCCATACCTTCACAGATACAGGCTTTTGGTCTGAGTGCTGATAACAAGCCTCTCCTCTTTTGTCTTAAGGATGGTTGACATTTCAGTACATCTGACCACAGTCTTCTACTTTGCCTCAATCCATTTTAAATGAGAAGACAGCAATATTTCTGGATCATGTTCACATATTTCTTCTTCTTTGCATGATGGAACTTTAACCTACATTTGTTGATGATATGGTGAACTGTGTTTATTACAGAAGAGGATTAGGGCCACTGGGAAAAAAAAAAATTAAGGTCCACTGTTTTTTAAATTATTATTCTGAGAAAAAAAGTCAGAATTCTGACTTTGATTTAACTGACTTTAACTTGAATTTTGACTCCTTTCTCAGAATTCTGATTTTAATCTCAGAATTCTAACTCTAAACTCCGAATTCTGACTTTAAACTCAGAAATCTGACTTTTTTTCCCTCAGAATTCTGACTTTTATTCTCAGAATAATGACTTTAAACTCAAAATTCTGACTAACTTTTTTCTCATCATAATAATAATAATGTAAAAAAATATATTGGACCTTAATTTGATTTTTTTCCCCCCACTAACCCTAATCCTCTTCTTTAGTTTATAGACAATGATTTCCAGTAGTGTTCTTGAGCCCAAGCTGTGATTTCTATCACAGAATCATGCATGGTTTTAATGCAGTGCCCCCTGAGGGTCCAAAGATCACATGTACCTAATACTGATTTTCAGCCTTGTACCTGGTACAAAGAAATTTCTTAAGATTCTTGGAATCTGTTCAGTACATTATGTGATGTAGATCATAAGATATTTACAGTCTACAATGAGGATCACTGTTCTGAAAATGTTCCACAATTTGTAGATGCAGTGTTTAGCAGATTGGTGAGACTCTGCTTTTCTTTACTTCTGAGAGACTCTGCTTCTGTGTGATCTGTTTATACCCATCATATCACTAGCTGGGTTTCCATTATAATTTTCTGCAAAATAAAAGTGATATTTCTACAATGTCAACAAAGTATAATTGCTACTTGTAGGTGTTTCCACTAAAGAGTGTTTAGCGTCTGATGCGTGATTCTAGTGAAGTCCCATCTACCCATCTGGCGATATGTCATAGTTCTTGCAGAGAGAGGTGTGTGTGTGTGTGGGGGGGGAATACACTTTTGCGCAATACTTCTGTATTGAAACATTTCAAAAACTGCCTAATGAGAGCGTAAAAACTTTTTTGCGATCTTTGACAGTTTTTGCCACATTTATGTGTTTCCATTACCGGTTTTCTATTGCACAGTTTACATTTTGCACATTTCTGAGGGTAATGGAACCTCAGCTACTGACCTGTTGCTAATGAACCTGAAAAGATGCAAAATGACCTGTTTCTTTTTGGAACTGGGGTTGTACTTTCTTGGCTTTATAGGAATCATGACAAAACACAACAATGCAGTGATATGAAATGCTCCAGTAATGCACCTGCCCAGCCCCTCTGTCAAACCACCCAGCACCCACCCACTTAACCCTTTGACTTTCTGCATTTTTGACTCTTTCGGGAACCAAATACAGCAGTTTGTAGAGGTAGTTCTCTAACTTGGCAAGGCAAGGCAAATGTATTTGTATAGCACAATTCATACACAGGGCCATTCACAGTGCAGTTCCCAAGTTAAAAACACACAATTACAATTAAAACATAATCAATAAAACATAAATAATAATCAGTTAAAATAAAGTAAAAGAGCAGAGTGCAGATAGAACCCTTTCAGTTGTATGCACAGTTGAACAGAGCCGTTTTCAGCCTGGACTTAAACATTGTCAGCGTAGAGGCCTGTTTCATGTCATTAGGAAGACTGTTCCAGAGTTTAGCTGCATGGAACTGAAACACAGATTCACCGTGTTTAGTCCTGACTCTGGGCACCAGCAAAAGACCAGTCCCTGAGGTTCTCAGGGTCGGAGATAGTTCATATGGGACTGACATGTCAGAGATCTACTTTGGTACTAGACCATGGAGAGACTTGTACACGAGCAGAGCTGTTTTAAAGTCTGTTCTCTTCCACAATTTGCTCTAGTCTTCAGAAATAATCTTCCAGTTTTCCCCTAAATTTTGAACAGGGTTGACAGATTTTACATTGTAGGGCTTGACTTATCTGGAAGTAGCAAACCAAAAAATGTATGTCCGCCTTGTAGTAGGGGCAGTGGTCTGGTTTACACTTCAGCTAAGCATCTCCATGGCCTGATAAGGGCTGCACAGAGGTTGACACTCAGGGAAAAAGGAGAGGCTTCAGTGGCATTTATGCAGGAACTGACTAGCCCCCGGATCAGCTGCAGCAGCTCTTCCACACTGAGCACATTCATTTAGACAGGTTGTAAACTCATTACCATCATCATAGCAGCGGAGGTGATTCGCAGCTACAGCGATCAGAGGCGTGTGAGTGCAGCGATCCATCCACATATTAGACACATGTAGATAATTTAAAGTGATACACCATCCAAAATCTTTCAGTTTCAAAGACTCACCTCTTAAGTATGGTGGTTAACTTTTAACTGTCTCAGCGGGCACAAATTCTTTGTTTTAATTATGTCTTTATAAGCCCCTCTAGTATCTTTAAACTTCTGCTGGAGTTATCTTTACCACAGAGATTATATGACCAGTCCTGTTTATCTGCGTGTCAGATGGATTATGCAAACATTTCTGCACTGATTTTCATGAAACCAGGTGGGAAGGTAGAGTATGGGTCAGGGACAAACTCATAGTAACAGTCACTGAAACTAACCAGTGGTACAAGCAGACAAATTAGAACCAAGAACTTTATCAGGAACAGTTTAACTATTCAGTGGAACTAACTGACATACAGTTGCAGAAAAAAATATTAGACCACCTTTGTTTTCTTCAGTTTCTTGTTCATTTTAATGCCTGGTCCAACTAAAGGTACATTTGTTTGGACAAATATAATGA
>JAPQRP010000028.1:35472769-35514334 GCA_037367295.1 Apogon hyalosoma
AAAAACAGTGCTTTTATTCATTCCATGTTTTCTTTTCTGTCTGTTTTAGTCGCATGATACACACAGGAGTTAGTACTGGATTGCATAACCATTGTTTTTGATGACTTTTGATGGTCTAATAATTTTTACCATGACTGTATTCATATTCTATTGGTTTGGTTTGTGGTTTAATAATATTGTGTCATGAGTGTTTGGGTTAGTGGAGGTTTTTGCTCTTTCAAGTTATTTATTTGGTTCATTATAATAAAAATTTAGTGAAACAACAATTTCAGTAACACACTGAAAATATAGAATTATGCCAGAGAAATGGATAGTGTTGTATCTAAGATGAGAGACCCTTTTACTAGTATGCATAGTTTCATGTTATGTATGTATAGTTTGCATTAGTACATCTCTATGTATAGTTTAATTCTCTTCTTTAAGAACTGAATACAAACTTTTTGCAGCCACATTTAAGGCTGCTCTGCCTCTGTAATGTTTTGTGTGATATTATTGGGAGGGTAGTTTAATTTATTTTGAAAATGCGCACATCCATATTGTTTTTATAAAATTGTAAAAACGGAAATGTGTTACTGATGTTGCTTTAAAATGATTCTGTAACAGGAGGGATTAAGCCTAAATATTGAGTACAAAGTGAAAAGTAATGTTGCAAATTTTCTAGTGTCACGTTTTATTTTATGGCCTATTTATGGCGTTTTTCATTTTTCTTTCACTACTTTTCCATTTAAAGAAAGTTACCAGAGTTTGTAACCAAAATCCATACTTTTACCTGCAGTTTAGCCTATACTGCAATACTGCAACATAACTAAACCAATCACCATGTGCTTCCATGCAACACGTGCCTTTTTTTTTTTTTTTTACCAAAGCCGTGTTTTGCATTGTGTATATGTGGCCTGGGTTTGTCTGTGTTTTGGGAGTAGGAGTTCATAGGTCTGAGTGTGCAGAGGCAGCCACAGGTGTGAATGCCATGTGACTGAGGTCAAGAAGGGTAAAGTGAGAGTGCTCAGCTGTCCTCTTAGATCACTGTGAAAGAGGAGTATGTTGGGAAGGTACCAAGCCAAAGTGTACAGAGTGCCTAGCAACTCTAGTGGCAACACAACCTTTAGCATGTGTTTGTGCATGATTTCATCGGACATTTAGCTTCTTCTCTCACATATGTATAAAGAGTGCAATAAAATGCAGCTTTTATTGATGGGACTAGTGGGATATAAATATAGTGCATTCACTCAGATACTCTTCTGTGGGCGCTTCTATGAAACTGGTCCCTAAAAACAGGATATGGGGGGGGCTAAAAATTCAAACCAGATGTAGACTAATGTTATGATGCAAGTTTGGAAGCACTTTGGGTCTATTTTAAAAATAAATATTTACTGAGATAAAAGAGAAGCTATTTTTCAGATAAAACACATTTTTGTATTATTTTTATATTTATACAAAAATCCATATGTAATATGGTAAAAAGGACACAAAAATTAGGCACTATTTTTTAGTATGTTTTTATTCTCAAACAGGTACATTTTGGGAGTCGAACCAGTTATGCAAGGCAGCGTGTTTCACAAAAATGACCAATGTTCCAAAATCACTTGTGATTTATTTGTGTTTAACTGGGCAGGTTCCGCATGTAACGTGAGTAGACACGATGGGTTACACACGAAACCTGGAATGAGACTGCCAATTCATGAAAAACCTGCATGTCTGGATTAGAAAAACCACTAGGATTGTCAAATTTAACACAGAGTCTTTTATAGTCTATAGAAGACCATTTCAAGCCATGTTTTCAGGATCAAATGCACTGACACCTAGGTAGCTTTTTATGTCCCAATTTTGGTCACATGTTTGGCCCCAGTATTTTATTAAAAATTCATTAATTTTGGGATGGCTCAGAGCAACAGTATATATATTTTTTGCTTTTATCTGAGGTCATTAGGTACATCCTGGGGGGAAATATGTCTAAATTTCTCTTTCATTATTGGGTTGAAAAAGCTGGAAAAGTGCCAGGTACCAAAATGAACCCATTTTCATAGAAGCACTCCTGTACAAATGTTATATGCCTATATTTGAGTATTTCAGTTTTACACAAGCCTGTATGTTTACTCCATCACATCTCAGAACTAAATTTGTACTTTTTGATCCACTAAATTTGTACACTGATATTCATATAATAATGTTCACTGTAGAAAAACATATTGATCTGACTATTTTTAATCTAAATAAGATCCATTAGTATTTCAACAGTGACACAAATTTTGGACGGCCTTCATTTGCACTGACCTCTCTTTGGAACTTATTGAGAATTTCAGTGAACGGTTATCAAATGCAAATTCATTTTGGAATCGACTCCAGACCTTTTATCTGCTTTATTTGGCAAAGAACAACCAGGGAACAGGACACATCTGGACATGAAGCTGTTCGTGAGTCTATAAAAGTGGAGGGACTTTGTTTAAAATGCTTGTAATTCCTGAATTGTTAATGCAATATTTCTGTGAAACCTCTTGAATTAAAGCTCAAAGTGTACACTTTAATCACATCTTAACTGCTTCATTTCAGATCCACATTTGTTTTCCTGTCCAGATATTTACAGACATGACTGTAGATGGTCAAGGTAACTTGAAACAGCTGGTTCTCACAGGACATCAGTGCAAAAGATATGATGATATTTTAATGCCGTATTACTGGTCCTTTCTGCTTCTCCTAAGGTTAAGTTTGAAACCCAAAAATGGGTCACCCAACTGTTTTTATTGGACCACCTATAATCAGAGTAAAATATAAAATAATATTATATGCAAGTTTGTTTTCCCAATGAAATTAGTACAAAAGTGTTCTCTGGAAGAGTTGATAAACCAGTGAAACGCAGTAGAAATGCTGTGAAAATAGAAAAAGGTTAGAGAAAAAAAAAGATGAGACAAAATTGGCAGGAAAGAAAAAAAACAAGAAAATGACATAAAGCATGTAAAAGATGTAAACAGATGTAAAGTGTGAAATTCGTAACAATGAAAATGTTAAAGTAATGATAGTAATAAAAACATAAAAGACATAGAGACATTCAGACTGGGAACCACTCGCTGTAGAGTATATAATATATAAAGTAATTAAAAATGAGCTCAACCTCATTGTCACATCTGCAGTAGTAAAATAGAACTAGTTAGAGCAGTGTTTTTTAGATTCCCACTCCTACACCTGCATTAAATACAGAACCAAATTATCACGTTTGAAAACATCTTTATTTTAATTTTTGACAGTGTATTGCTCCATTTCGCAATAGTGCAAAATTCAATATTTTAAACTTTGTCATAAATAACAAACATGTAATAAACAATTTTCACCACACTGAACACAAACTGAAAAAAAAAAAAAAGCTACAGTCACATCGAAATTGCACAAATGGATTTAAGATAACTTGAGTAGTCGTTCTATGTACAGTTCAATCCACAGAATGAAGGCCAAAGTCTTATGTGGTTTTGTGCACCTTTCTCTTCAAGTGTGTGTCCCTGACTTACATCAATTTCAGAGTAACGGTATCTCCATAAGACCATCACAACCCCAATTCTACTGGGTCCACTCAAACACCTAAATGAAAAGTCGATTGTTTTAGATAAACATAATTGGATCTGCAAACCCTTTAAAAAAAGGAAAAAAAGGCAACTTCTCAGAAGTGGAATGATATCACTGCGCTACACATGAATTAAACTATGTCTGGGTAATCAATATCACCCACATGTTCTAGCCAGTAAAATTATGTTTAATTGTATAATAGTCACAATATTTGTAGGTAAACATAGTGTAGTTGGTGAGAATAGGATCCATTTCAAGAATGAGGTAACACAACAGCATACCACACTTGGTAGGGTGTGATGTGGATGATAATATGACAGCACAAACTGACAACAGCATTACTCATTAATGTCAAGTGTTGGTATACTGTAGGTAAACTAGTACTTTATGCTGTAAAATCATTTTGAGCTGTCATGGTCCAGAGATTAAATCCATCGCTTTTCACTTTTACGGTTTTAAATCGGAAAAAAGACAATATAGACATGTACTTGACTGAATCTGTATCATGTGAGATCGTGCTTGTGGCAGTGAACAAATTAAATGTTGCATATCACAATGCAAAATTCATTCCTCTTAACCAGGAGAAATACAACTCCAAATGCACACAAACTCAACTACCTGTCACACCTAGACATTCTCTTTGTCATTTCCATCAATGATATGCACACCACACACCTAAATAAATACATTAAAACACTCTTAAATAGGTCTGATCTGTTTCCTTCTGTTAACATCTTTAAAACAGAATATATTATATTTTATACATTTTATAAATACATATCGCTCAACATAATTATCCTTTCTTTGTATATTTATACTGTATATATAAAACAAATTCATTTACAGTTCTGAGGGCCTAGCTTCCATATGTTGATGGTATCCATGCTCTCTTGGTTTATAACATTGCCTGTTACTGCCACCTAGTGTGATACAGCAGCACTACAACATTTTATCCTCCTGTTGGGAGTCAGTGCCAATGTAAACATGCATGGTACAGCTAGTCAAAGCTACATTCTAAAAGTAAATCATTCAGTTTCTCTTGTATACATTATTGCAAAAATCCTGACATAAAAAAAAAAAAAATCTTGCAAATGACAACAACAATAACATTAAACCAAAAGACATTTACATTACACATGACAGAGTTAAGTATCCACCAAGTTTCAAGACAAGTGTGTCAAACACTGGAGTGGTGGGAAAAAGTGGGGCTCAAGTAAAGACGGGATTGTTTTTTACACCTTCCAGGAATATCGTTGCGCTTTTAAAGAGGGTGGGAGCTGGTATCTGTTTGGTGGAGCTGTACAGTAAGGTTTCAGGCGTCTTGAACTGATACACTGCAATCTAGCATTAATGGCAGACTTGGAAAAGAGCACCCAGACTGTTTTGATCATAGAATCCTCACATTACACAGAAGGCCTTTTAAAAGTTAGTATTATTAACAGAATTATTGTAGTTTTAATGAGTGAACAAGTCTAGTGTTTCTCCATCACTCTAAATCCATGACTCAAATCATCATTACAGCAACAATAGTTCATTTAGAATTAATAGCTGAAATTCTAAAAGTACTGAAACTGAAATCGTCCACTTGTTGCTGTAGGTACTGTAAGAAAATTAAAATTAATGGTAGCTCATATCTTTTGGAATTACACAATGCTGCAAAAAATGCCTCTGAATTTACAGCACCAATATTAAATATTAAAGCTCATATTTTACAGCATATTCTGACCAGTTTGACCAAGCGTGCCACTGATTGCAGAGTACAGTGCATTAGCCATGACAAGCAACTCATTCACACCCTCTTTCCCTCCATCCATTCACTTCTCCACATCCTCGTTTCTTTACCTGTTTCCCCTTTTCCTCCCCCATGTCAAACCGAGCAGTTGCGTCTTTTCCCAGAGCCAGTCTGGGCTGTAGCAGCAGAGGCCGAGATCAGCCAAGCAGTGACCCCGTGTCAAAGGCTGGTGGAGGAAACCGAGAGGGTGGGCGAGGAAGGCGGTGGGAAGTTCAGCAGCTCCAGCACTGCTACACCCACACTGCTGCGCCGTGTGAACATGCAGGAGGCTGCCACCCATTTGTTGCTGCGCGGGTTGTATTTCTCGATGGAGTTGAGACTAGAGCTGCCATCGTTGCCTCCTACTGCGTATAACCACCCATCCATGGCCACAAGGTCATGGGTGCTTCTGTAATGGGGGAAAAATAATAAGACAAACAGGATTTAGTCACGAAATATCTGACTGAGTGTTAATTTTTAGTCACTATTGCGCCATAATGTGATTATGGCAAGGATATTATTTCCATTATGTTTTTTAACACTAGCACTTGAGATAGTTTAATGGTGTTGAGTGTTGTTTTGGTCTGTGTAAATGGAGCCTCTCAGCAACTGGATAAGAAAAGCTACACAGCTGATTATAGCATGGTTTATTCATGCTGTTCACAGTCAGCTGTTGTCAAGTTTACCCCTTCCTACAGTATGCTTACTCACAGTGTGGCTGTGGCTGTGTATTTAGAGACCTGGGAATTATGCGAATTCGCTGTGTCCGCATCTCAAAACAGCCGTCCCTGATGCAAATCTTATTCCAACATTTGTTGACTGTGTGCATGCACGCCTGTTTAATAAATACCCTCAAGACAAGTTCCATCCTCTAAGGTTTAAAAAAACTCACTGTTGTGGAAAATAGGTCATTTGGCATGTAAGCACTGAGTTTTTCAGCATGGAAAACCTCCAAATGCCCTAAATCCAAAACCTAAAGCGCGAGAGATTTTCCACGCCACAAAATAATCACTGAACTTTTCTGCAGCCTTTAAATACAGCACTTACAATATCAATGTAGTTTTTATCTTTTACCAAAATAAAAACAAAATCTGGGTTAGACTGATAGAACCAAGCTGTTATTTTGGCAGAGTTGACTATAGCCTGTCACATGGAATTACACAAATTCAGAGCCTGGATTCACTCCAGGGCATCTCCTCTCCTATATCTCATTCATCTCTTCCATGTTAACTGAAATATAAGGCAACAAAAACACAAATGAATGAGTAAATAAATGAAGCCTATAGACCAGTACAATCTCACAGGAGTCAGAATTATGGCTGCTGTTAGATTTTTTTAGAGTGAGTTGAATGTAATTAGGTAATGAATAATAAGTTGAAAGATATTGCACTTTTTCTTTGGCGAACTTGATAATAAAAATTATCTCAGACACTGACAAATTTGAGGAATTAATTTGGAAAAAAAAAATCAAATTCACCCAGTGGAGTTTTCTTGTAAATAGGGAAGTAATTTTAATGAAAAGTAATTTTTTCCTTTGTCATAGAACATTTAAACATCCAGCATGATCATATTTTGAAACTGTATTTGTTTGCATCTGTGTTGGTTATATAGCAGTTATCCTTTTCTATCCTGTTGCATGAGTACATCTCTTTTGGCAGGTTGCCACCACCATTTATCAGTGGTACTGCTTCAGACCTTTAACAGGAATGTATACTGTAGAGATAGACTGATCGAGATGATAGGACAGTTTACAGACTATTGGTATTGGCAGAACATTCCTCTGATAGCAGCAAATAACTGAAATCAGGCTGGAATTGCAGAGTTGAAGGGAATAAATTAAAATTACACCCACATTCACCTAGATTTTTGATGGTTAGTTTGAGGTTTAGTTATCCACATTTATTTATTTAGGACTCTGATGTTTACTTCATGTAGGATCTGCTTGTATGTTCTTGTATCACCTTTGCACGCAATTCTAAGGTATAAGAACTGGCTTATAAAACATTTTACATATGCCTTAAAGTATTTATTACACTGGTCTATGAGTAAAATACCTCCAGGATAAAAGTAGTGAAACTTTACTAAGTTTGAGTCATTAATAAAGACAATTTCAGTCAAAAATCCTGGTTTGCTGTAGTTTTCAAAATACAGTCTTGGGTAAAAATGGGTTTTACTCCAAGGGAATGTTTGCCTCAGAGCTACCAGATGTACTTCAAACCACTGTCTGTATATTACAATAGATTCACTTTTCAGGTTCTATCTGGCGCAAGATTTGTATTTACTTATGTAAAGATGCACACAAACCAATTATGTGTAATAACACCATCATATACATTTGTGCCGTTTCCACTGCATGGTACCAGCTTGACTCAACTCTACACGGTTTAGTGCTGCACTTTTGCTGCAGTGCTGTCACTTTTCCACTGCAATTGGTATCACGTCTGCATGAATGAGATGGGAGTGGCAAGTGGAGTCGAAACTGTCGTGACATTGTTTTTAGGCAAGTGTCACTCGGTATAGTAAACAGTAACAACAATGGATGACATCGAGGTGGTACTGCACTTGTTGCTTGGTCTGTGGCTTTTTGTCACAGAAAAGGTGAAATGGCCAGAAACAGATACAAGCGAGACGAAACACACTTGAAAAGCAAAGGAGAGTTATGAAAGCCATATAGAAATTTGAAGATGAAGACCAGCGGATAAGAGCTGCCAAGAGATGACGTCTGATGGATAGCAAATGCTACATACACATATAATAGATGTCACATTCAGCGGTGCGGTCTGTGTGGACCGAGCCGCGAGTAAAATGATAGAGAAAGGCGTTTTTTGTCAATATAGGCTATCTGAAGATCTTCTCTGCTGTCGTTCTTGTCGGTGTATGGTGTTTGCATTAGATGCTCATGACTTGTTGCACGCCTTGTGACAACACTCCCTCTGACCAATCAGTGGCCGCCACTGTAATTAAGTGCCGACTCAGCTCGGATAGAACTTCATGGGAGGTGGTATGAAAAAAAGTATGGTTACTTGGTACAACCCCCTGTGGAAAAGGGCTAAAACTGTAAAGTTGAGTCAAGCTGAGTCGTGCTAGAAAGGTGCACTTTTTAATATTTGTCCCCCCGGTTCATCTTATTAAAATATGTAAGATTTAGCATTATTAATCTCCGAGGCAGATCATTTCTAGAAAAAAAAAAAAGAAAAGCAAACCAGCGTTACAGTATGTAGCCGCATTTGTAGTACTTTACATTTTACACTTTTTACAAAAATGTTACATTTATTTATTTATTTTTATTTCCACATTGTAAAAAACATCAATTTGGTGAGAAATCATGTAGCCTACCTGCGTATGTTCATCGGGGCCACTCCCTCCCAGGTGTTGGCCTTGGGGTTGAATCGCTCCACTGAGTTCAGGCAGCTTGTACCATCGTTGCCCCCTGCCACATAAAGCATGCCGTCCAACACTGCCACCCCGGCACTGCTGCGTCGACTCAGCATATTGGCAATCGCTGTCCATGTGTTGCTCTATGCAACAAATCAAATCAAAACACACTGGCACCATTAGGATTCATCCAGCTTATCGCTTTATTTTCCACATTCATTTGATCAAAACCTGGCACATGATTTGTTCTTTCATGATAAATTCAACAGCACAGAATATACCTGCGGGTCATATTTTTCTACTGTTGCGAGATGTGAGGAGCTGTCATAACCTCCCACTGCATACAAGCTGCCATCTGGAGGGGAAAAGGGAGTAAACATTAAGAATGTAAATATTAGCAAGTTGGCAATTCCCTGGTAATTTCAGACATAAATCCTACTCAGTGAAAAGTAAACCTAAAAAAGAACGGCATGTTCATTCCAATGTGTTTGGGGAAAGTTTGTACCTAAAGTTGCGACTCGAACATATCTCCTACGAGTGCTCATGGCAGCAATCGAGGTCCATGTGCTGGTCAGAGGGTCATAGCGCTCTGCACTGTTAAAAGAGAAAAAGACAGTCAGTGGTGGAGCAAGTACTCAGAGCTTCAATATACCAGTGTGTAAAAAATACTGTGCAACAAGGCACTGGTATCAAAATATACCAAAAAGTATCAAAGGTATTGTAATGTAGGATAGCCCATTTCTGAATGTGTATGTGTGTTCATGTGTACATCTTTAATGTTACTAGAAATAGTGGGTTTCATTTAAAGGAGTGATAATTAGCTTTTTTAAAAATGGAATTATGCATTTTAAAACATTTCCCTGTGGTCTACATAAACTGTAAATGTTATGCTTGGGTCTGAATTCTTCATTAATTCAACACAGGTCCTTCTTCGACCTTGTTTCTGAGAAAGCACAAGAAGGGTCGTTTTGAGCACCAACCCTTTAAATCCAAATGAACCACTTCACACCCCACCCCCTCCAGGTTGTTGACTGTGCTTCTGTCCCGTTCAGCCACTTGTGTTCGTTAATACAACCAACAACTGAACATTTTAGGTAATCGACTCAAAGTTTGGACATAGTTTCAGTATGGACTACAACTGCTGCTGCTGCTGCTAAACATTTATGGCCTACTTCGTCAGAAGTCTTGACCTTTTATGTGCAAATGTCGTGAAGTAACTAGCTATAGACGTAAAACAAATTAAGCAGGAATTCAAACAGGTTGTAGAAATCCACTTGATTTTTGCCAAAATTAATATAAAGATAGTTTTGCAGCACCTGGAGGGTTCAAATTCAAACTGTTTGAACTATTAGGGTCCAAATACACAAATAAATGAACCAAACACTAATAAAAGTGGGTTTACCAAAATATGACCCCTTTAATTACTGTATATTATGGTAACATCATCAACATAATACAGAGTCATTTATCTGACTTTTATTTTATAGTAATATAAATGAACAAAGTAATAAGGTTAAGGTTTAAGTCAGTCTCTACATGTTACCCATACTAATTCACCCACCATATTCAGCATTTGCATATGATACTGAATAGTGAAGATTTAGTGGAGTAGAAGTGTCAAACAGCAGAAAAGCAATGTACTCAAGTAAAGTACAAGTGTTGCAACCTTTACTAAAGTACAGTACTTCTACATTTCATCACTGATTTTGGTTTATTGACAATAACAGATTGCTTTCTTCCTAAGAGGAGATAAACACCCAGTCAAGCTTAAAATTAACAGGACAGTTTGCATTCATCAACATGTCAGCCTGCGTGTACCTATTAAGGCAGGAAGCTCCATCATATCCTCCTGCGGCATACAGCAGGCCATGAAGGACTGCTACACCCAGACAGCTCCGCCGTGTTCCCATGGAAACCTCTGGTTGCCAGGAGTTAGTGATGGGGTCGTATGACTCCACAGTTGCAAGGTCAGAGGTCCCATCATATCTGAGGAGATGGGGATGAATCAGAAAAGGCTTGTTGATGACTGAAGCAGAACTGTGACCCTGAACTGGCACAGTGAAACAGTCAAGTTAACATTTGCATAGAGGGGAGACATGAGCAGCTTATGAACACCAGGAAGACACGTTTATTTTTGTTTAACAATTGTTCAGAATAATTTACATGTAAATTATCCTCTTGCCTGCCAAAGGTACTCTACTGGTGTGAGTAAGAGAGATAAGACAGTGTACCAGCTAGAAATAGCTAAGGCTATGTGAAGATTCAAAACTAAGAATATCGTCACTCACCCTCCCACAGCATACAGTCTGTTTCCGATAGCTGCCACGCCCACTCGTGCCCGCCGAGTGGACATGGATGCCACCATGTGCCAGCGGTCCGTCCTTGTGTCATATGCCTCGCAGTCTCCGTGAATAGCAAACAGGCTGCCACCACCTGCACCACATAAGCACACACAAAAAAGCAAGAAGAGGCTCAAAACTTTAAGTGGTGACGTGGTTATTTAAATGAGTTTATATTCAGTTTTTTTAATTCAATTTCAGTGTTTACATTTGAGACCAAGACTCAGCGCTTGGTTCTCAACAGATCAAGTGTTGGTTTGTTCTGTTTACTGCTACAAGAATGTCTTTTATTTTGATGCTACATTAATTTCATACTGTTGAACTGTATACTACATATATGTTTATTATGAGATACTTTTGAAGTAATGTTGTGAACTGAAGCAGATATGATAAGGTACTTTATAAATGTTACAATATGTCTACTAAGGTAAATCTAGAATGCTTCTAAAGAGTGCAAATCTTCAAATAATAAACCAACAGTCAGTAAGTTCAACTGGCTTTCACGCACCCATTAAGACCTGAAAACATCTCATAGCAATGGAAGGCTGTCAAGGTATGACAAGCACTGTGGAAGAAATATTAGTCAAAGCTGTCGTGCATGATTCAGTTTATTCCATACGTTTGATGATATCAACTCAACTACGAATACCTCGTGTTTGTACTTCTACTAAAATCTATATCAACATATCATATAAGGCCGTCACTTCATACATTTTATGACATGCAATTGGAAGCTAAAGTAAATTAATGTGTGACCTAAGTGTACCCTATTGGGTACCTTCAGAGACACACTGACCAACGGCGAAGAGCACAGGGCTAGCGCCCTCACAGCGTCGTGGGCGAGTCCGGCTGTTGCTGAGGACTCCCCTTTGTTCAGGCATCAGGTGGTACTTGAGAGCCTCGATTAGCAGGTCTTTGCACTCAGAGTGGTGACGCACCAGCAGCTCAGTGTCCACGTTGCTCATTAGGAAATCTCGCCTCAGCAGTGGCAGCCGCACACACTTCATCAGCTAAAGGACAGAGCAGGGGACGGCATTTGGTGAATTGGGGTCAGGACGAAAAAGATGACAGCGACTGAAAATGAAGGTCTGAGCAATCATCCTATGTGAGTGGAAACAGCTCTTACCCAAGGTACATGTTGCCTGCGGCCATCTATATCATGTTTCACCCAGCTCAGGACAGCTCGATATACTTCTTCTTCAGATGGCACATTGAGATTGTCACTGGAGATCAAATCAAGCACCTGAACAGAGGACAAAGCAGATAGGCAGATGCTTTTCATTTAGTGATTCTTTTGAGCAACTGTCCATCGAAAAGGAATAGGCTTCACCGGCAAAAAAATGCAGCACTTGCTGATGAAAGTAGATTTTTTTTTTAAAATTACATAAACTATACAAATGTAAATTGCAACAAAAAAATTGATCTACATTCCATTTGACATTGAAAGCTGCCTGAATAAACATTTCATCACCCAGGAAGTAAGTTTAGTTTCAGCATTTTGTACTTGGCCTGTGAGCTGAATTATTACTTCATTTTTTTCTGCTCTACCCCTTTGCAGCATGTTGTCTGGTTTATGTAAAAGACAGTGCTGCATTTTGCCTGTATTATTTCAAATTGAGAGTCATTGATTAATATTAAAACTGAAAAGTTATTTGTAGTTTTGTTTTTTTTTTTTGTACTTTTTGAATTTGCAGTTTGTGGTGCATTATTTTAACGTCTGTTAAAAGTGTAGAGGTGCTCAGGTATATTTAAGGTACAACAATATGAGTATGTATCTGTGGCACGACGAGCGCTGCAGTCTGAGTGGTTGGCTGGCTCTGTTCCCAGATCAGCCCAGAGCTGGCAGAGCTGGGCGGGGCCAGAGCAACCAGCTGCTGCTGCTGTCTTGCCTGGCCAGATCAAGGCAACAGTTATCAGCCTCCCAGGAACAGCCTCCACTAATCCACATTCACACAGAGAAATAGTGCTACTGCTGCTGTTACTGCCCCACCCTGCAGTCTTTGATACCTCTGCATATACAATCCTGCAATGCATTATCTCAGTTCCGAGTGTGCGTGTTTATCAAGGATGTAAAAGAAAATTGGCTGTGTTTATGAGTGCATTCACTGTCTTCAGAGTTTGGCAGCAGGACTGAGGGATGCAAGGGATGTAAGATGTTTTCATACACTGCACAGACAGTAATTAGGATGCACCCAGCCTTTGTTGTCATCATAATGTCATGCATTTGATGCTACATCTATGAAGCATTTCAAATTTGTCTTGGTAGTCACAATCCTGTCATGATTTGCCACTTTATTCCAAGAAGGTGAAAAGAAATATGGGGCATATTTCACAGCTCTGTAAGCTCAGAGTCCTTTGAGCAGCAACCACATAAATCCAGATCTTGTGCAGATTTGTGACAAGCAGAGAACAGCTGCAGACAGAATGGGGCAGAAAGCCAAAGGAATGAGAGAAAGGAGAACAGGAAAAGAAAGAAAATGTTTATTTTTAATCTGCCTTTATGCAGCTTAACTTTCACTGTTTTAATGGCCTGTGCCCACATACTCCCACTGCACATCCTCTTTTCTGGAGGCTTTGAAGGCCACAGATGAAGAGCAGAGTTTAGCATTTTACACTCGGGGAGCACTTTCTCTTTCAAGCTGTGGGGAGTTGTTTCTTATAGGTGAGAAGATGATGATAAAGTGGGACTGGCAGCAATTTGTTACTTGTTTTCATTGCTACTTTAACTCATTGTAATGTAACATGGTTTAGAGGCATTTGTTTTATTGTGGAAACATTATGCTTTTTCAACTGGGCTACAGTAGGGTGGAAGCGGTTCTTGATTTTATTTAGACATCATCATAAACTCTACCAACAGTTGACTGAAGAATGAGCCATGTGCTGAGCTGTCTGATATGAGGCAATTTTTTACCAAAGAAGAAGACACAGACAAGGTTATACATTTCAACATACATTTCAGAAAAACTAACGAGCTGGTCACCGTTTTTTTGATCCTGCAGAAATGTCCACACATGCCCGACAATTACATTTGTAGTTGACAAAACTCGTGATGCGGAGATAGAAAAAATATTGCTGTTCAGTGCAAATGTCACTTCTTCTTCCCCAATAACTACTTCCAGAACAGAACAGAAACCACTGTGTTGCTGCTGCTGAACACATTGAATATGTGATTTAGTGGCAAGTGATCTAAGGTGGCATGTCTGATAAAGTAATCCAAGGCTGCACAGTGGCATGATAAAGCCTCAAGGGACAATGAATGACGCTCAGAGGTCTGTCTAATGAATGTTAAAAACACAACAGCATAATCCTTCCCCTTGGGGAGTGTCTGTGGTGAAATAAATGAGTGGACTGGACATCAGCAGCTGTGCTCATTCTACTAGTGATGGGAACAATAGATAATTAGGAGCCTTGCAGTTTTTTGTGATATACCTGTTTTTTATTTGGTTTATTACTAAGTTATTGATTAGATTAATCAAAGTGAGCCCCTGAAATGAAAAGAATGGCAAGTTTTAAGCCCAACAGCTAAAAACTGTCTTGACCCGATAGATACAGAGAACTGAAATGATACATACAACTGAGACTATACCAGATCACTTTTATTTCTATCTACAGTACAGTTTTTAATTATAAATATAAATATAATAACACTACTCTTGGTACAAAAATTATGTGAACAGGAGATTGCTACCAATTCCCATATTTACACTGAATACCACCTGCTATAAAACAGAAAAAAAGAAGAGCAAGTCGTCTGTTTGGAGTTACTGTAGAAACATGGTGGTAGTAAATGGTAGAATCCATGCAGGTGATCCACAGGTGATATTGAAAGTAGAATTAAGAATATTATATTCCATTTCTGCAATTTGATTAGATCCTCCAAAATCCCCCACAGTGTTAGACAAATGACCTTGTGGAAAAAAAGTTCTAATTCTCAGCTCTTTTAATTCTCAGCTCAAACATTAAATCATAGCAGGGAGTGAGGAAGAGTCAGTCAAACTTCAAATGGTGGAAATCATGTAAATAGTGATGAAATTATGACATTTCTTCTTTTTCTGTTATATTACAGTTGAATAGAAACCATTCACATCAATCAAATGCTCACTGTTAGCTCAAACATTACAATTTACCTATTATCTTACAATGGTAAGTGTCAACGTGTCCGAGCAGCCAGGCAGGAGGCTACTGTTATCTACTGAGAAAAACCATAGGCAGAGGCGTTGTCTAGCAGCAGTTTTCTCCTTTTATTTTGCTCACTAGGTTCACCATATTCACAACACCACAAAGACTACCCAAGCAATAGGCAACAACTCCCTTATATACAGATATTGATTCCATTAATTACTGGCATGTTCCATTTGACAGGTAAGCTAATAAATAAATATACAACTAATAAATACATAAAACCCATTACCAACAAATGTATAATTCATAAATATATACAAATACCCTTCATAAATGCCCATAAATAATTTACATAAGTATTTACATAAAATCCAAACAATAAAACTCCCCTCTAGCCGTTTCCCACTTGGTTACTCCCTACTGGAACTATCAAAAAGGTGCCGGTGCCCCCCAGGGAATTCTTTGGCCCAAACATCTTTGGAGGGAGAGGACAGCCTGAAGGTAAGTTTACTGTTTACTCAGTAAAGCAAATACATCCACCCAAACACTCAAATACTGTTTTACTTTGCAGTCACAGTTACTTTTGCAACTGCCTGTAAACCGATGTGTCTTGTGTGTGCAGGAGACGTGAGGTGGACCAACCCAGTGTCCTCTCTAGGTCCCGTGTGTCCAACTTGACCCAAACGAGTTGGACAACAATCGAACAACCTACAATTTACACTTATCAATAAATGTTTTTAAAAATTTATACCACCTGTGTGTTTATTTATTAATTAATACATGTCAAAAAACAATAACTGTTATCTTTACCCTTTTCAGTTACCTACAATAAACACAAATCAAGCAGGTAACGGTGACCTGCTGTTACAGTGAGGTAGCAAACATCGCATGAGATATGTAAAACCATCACCCCTACCTGTTTCAGTGGCAGTAGCATGAACTCTTCCGTCTTGGACACCTCCACAAAGTGCTGCAGGACGTACTTGTGTGCCGACTTGAGCAGGTCGCTGCAGGAGTGCGTGTCAGCAAAACCTCGAATGCCCAGGCAATTGGATGGGTCCAGCTGGCTGAGGAGGAACTTGCAGCAGGCGTCTCTTACCCCGTTGAGCTGCAGAAGGCTTGCAGCTGGGAGCAATGTCTAGAAAGAGAGTAATTACAGGTGAAAATACATTGTTGAATTTCCTTGTGAAAGAATGAAAAACTAATTTTGGCCTTAAATCTTCTACTTACTTGAACATTGCCTTCCCCAACCACAATCTCTGCTGTGTAGGCATACTGCACAAGCTGCTCCAAAGCCTGGGGGTCTATGTCATGAAGTGTCACATGGGTCTGTCGACTCTCTGACATCTCATCTGCATGACCGCAAAGAAACCGCTATTACATTTTTTCCTCAAATTATAATCAGTCCAACTCTGGAGAATATTATTGCCTCTCGACTCAGCCTTCTGACAAATGTAGCTCTTAATGTAGACAGTGCAGCTGCCAAATGTAAGCCCAGCTCATTTTTTGTTGTCAATTTAATCATAACTCTGTTATATTTTGAAATTCCTGAATCTACTCCCTCTGAGCCACACAAATTGAAGTAATCTGCAGAGCTCTGTGTCAGGAGGTTCAACATAACAAATGCTAACCCTCCTGACACCAGGCTCCTATTAGTTAGTAGATAGAAATGTAAAAAAGCTAGATATCTGCAGGGGATTTGTAAATGTGTAGTTTGGGTGTTGGTGTTATATCAGCGGATTCTGTTAAAATGGGCTAATTAGTGACGGGGTCAGAAGAGAGCAGCCACAGCAGCTGAGCCTCAAAGCCAGACGACCAACTGTCAAGAGACACATTGTACACATAAAGAGGTCTAGTATCAAGAGGAAATGTGAGACATACACCTCATCTGACCACCTGTGCCCTTGACCAGAAGTGGAGGAAGGAAGCAATAACGCTGCAAAGGATGAAATGGTGTTCACTGTGCACACAAGTTGTCGAGCAAACTCAGAGCAACAGTTTAATAACGTTTGGAGAAGACCTTGAAAAGTCTGATGCAAACAACATGTATTGCTTTATATTATCCACAAAGCAGGTAGCTTGTCTGTGTAAATGTGTTGTGAGCTTGTCTCGCTAAAAAAAGTGTTACTTAACCATCAGCCAAATTTGGATGATTAAAAAAAATAAAAAATAAATTTCCAAGTGCATAAAAACGATATTATCAGCTGTAACACATATCTAAGATGAAGCACCTGACACCACGCCCAATTGTATTTCAAGTGTCAAATTCTACTACAACCTCAAAAAAGGCTGCTCTGACAAATTAGTTTTCAGACTTTTGAAAACCATGGGACTACAAGACTATAGAAGAGTCAGACAAAAACAGATAATAAAATTCAGGAGGAGGCAATAATGCAACTTAAAAGATGCCAACTGTGATGACGAAGAACGTGCTCTGTCTAACAGCTTTAATGGACAGCCATGCACGTTTAAGTCACCAGGACCACAATTTATATGAGAGCCAATGGACATCATCCTTACCAAAAACTATCTTTTCCTCTCCTCTTAAATAGAATGGTTGCTAAGTTTTGTCCCACTTTCTGCTGACTACTTTAAACTAGTCAAATAAAGTCAGGCTATTAACACTATATTACAATACAATAATAATAATGATGATATGGAACAAAATACATTTCATGACTTCAACATATTATTTGGTGTGTATAATCTAAGATCAAACTAGCAGCTATCCTCTGTGTTCCACCATAAAAAGTTTACGTTTATGATTTACTATTTAGTAGGTGAAGTCACTTGCAACTGAGAGGAGAACCACTGATGCTAACATGGCCTATTCTTCACTAACACGATAAAGTTCGTAAGTGGTCATGCGAAGTGTGGCCCCAGCACATCTTTGAGCCATTATTTCTGGACAACATGTAGCTAGCTAACATGTATAACGTGTTTAGGAATAAATCTATGTATTTATTTACACAGAAGAAAGACATGAAACAGGGATGGACTTACTGGTGAACATGGCATGGAAGTAGGGGCTGCAGGATGCCAAAACCACTTTATGTGCCTTGATTTCCTTGTTGGAGACATGGAGCACAATGTCGCACAGCAGGCCTCGCTGTCGCATCCTGTTCATGGACACGAAGGAGTCATGGTAGTGGCGCTTGGAGTTGTGCGAGATGCTGTGGCCATCACGGTTCAGCAGCTGCATACCCCCTTCCATCATGGTGCCTGACGTGGCGGTTGAGGGCTCCTGCCTGGACCGCACTCTGGGCAACTAGAACACGCCAAAAGACACCTTGATGTCACTTAATATTAATGCAGACATGTTCATCGGCACTAGTCCAAAGTTGAACATCTGACAAATAATGTGCTTACTCATCAAAAAAATCTTCTACCTAAGAAAGTGTAGTTCATCTGTCAGTATGCAGGTGTTTTGACATATGACTGACATAATCATAGTACCTTCTACCAATGTTAGTGTAATCATTTTGACAGCTATGACAGGTCTACCAGCATGACAAAAAGCTTAGTACAATTACAAAGCTATTAAGCTGGCTGGCCTGGTTATGTGACATTAACTGTCAGGACTGATTAAATCTAATCAGAACCCAAAAACAGTGTCAAAAAAAGAACATTTTCACTTAAACTGGAATCAGATGACTGCTGTTTTTAATCACTTTGATCATCTTGGCTCGTCCAATTGCAGTGTCTCCCAACTAGAGAGCATAATTGCAGTAGAAGAAGCTATGAAACCCCCACCTCACCCCAGCTGCAGCCTCGGGTAGGAGGATGTAGCCTGAGCTAGCCCTTTCGTTTGTTCTCTCATCCGCCTGCCCTGCACTCAGATGGAGAACGTTGCATAACCATCATCACGCTGCATCTTAGAAGTTGTTTTGTCATAAACATTCAGAATGCACCAACGCGAACCACAGGATGAGGTAAACCCGACCAGAAGTAAATCAGAAACAGAACAACCCGAAAACAGACTACAGCTAGACATTGTTATCTCTCAGACAAACCAAATTATAGGATGTTCTCTTCAGAAGTAGAGAGAGATACGTGAGAAGGAGAGCACTGAAGAAGAATATATAACCTAGTTAATGTGAATGCTGAATAATCTTACTTTATTTTTATTTAAGCGGTAAGAAAATTTGTGGATATCTAGAGTTTTGTTGTTGTTCTTCATGCGTGCAGAAATAACACAAACCACAAACATTTAGAGCAAAATGAGCAGCAACGATAACACCTCTGTGAAAAAATTTGATAGGTTTAAAATCCAAGATTGGAACATTGCAACATAATGTCCCTGTCAAATAGATCCCTTACCCAGTATTTATGTAATATATTAATGCTGTCATCTGTTTGGAGGCACTCCTGTAAACAGATTCTCTGTACAGCCTAATTGGAAACAGTCTTAAATGTCACCACAGCTGCTTGGCGTCTAGCTTTGGGGCTTCCACTTTCCAAAACACAATAGACTAGACACAAAACACACCAAACATGTTCCTGTAAGAGTAAACAGTCTGTGCTAATTCCCAGGGGAAATACATAGGACAATACTGTGAACTGAGACAAGGATACACAGGATGATGAGACGGACAGAAAACACAGCTGACCCTAACACAGTAAAGCACTTGAACTGCTCATGCCAGTCAGGCTTCAGCACAATATATCTTAAAATATACAACAGCACATTAAGTCTGTTCCTGTATGAGCACAATATGTTGTAATACCCAGGAGGATAACAAAAGGAGAGGACAATAGTGCAGTTTGAGACAAGGATACACATTTGGACCTAATGGAGTGAAGGACTTGTGATGTTCGTATCAGCATCTGCAAAAGCACATAGAATGTGTTCTTGGACCAGCCAAAAGCCTGTTCCAGTGCTTAAGAAAATAATGCAGGATGATGCTGAAAATGCAGATGAGGATGGTTATAAATACAGAAAACATAGCTGTCATAGTTGAATGTGATAGACTAAACCACTTGTACTGTTCATCCCAGCCAGGCTTCATCTTAAACCCCCCTTTCCTCTGGCTTAGCTGACACTGCATGCACAATCATATTGGCTGCACTAATGTTGTAGTGTAACCTCATCTGCACGAAAATGATGTTTCTATTCATACATCCTCAGCCTCCTTATGTGATCCACAGCACCCCAACCCCCTCCAACCCCCCCACGCCATATATTTTGAATAACAGCAGCTGCAGCACTCCGGCACAGTGAGGGATGAATGTGTTATTTCTTTACCGGCGGATGTGTCGCGGTGCTGGTCGGACCCAGTCTGCCTCCTTCGATGTGATGCCTTAAGAATCAGCAGCTGTCGCAGTCAGATTGGTTTAAAATTGGTACCAATGTCTGGCTATCTGTCCATAGTCTGTTGTGTGCTCTATGCGGTTGACGTCAATGCAAAAAAAAAAAATGTATGAGCGCTGACATCAGTTTTTTAAGGTGGAGCAGAAACTGATGGGGATGAAACAGGGAGCACAGTCCCTCCCGGTGAGATAAAACATATGGGTGGAGCAGACTGATACCGGATGCACGCGGAAGGATTCCTGCTGAGCCAATGCGATCAATTACAACGGATGGTTGTTTATTACTTGACTTGACACCAACGACCTTAATCGCCCCCTTTTGTCTGTTCAGACTCCGGAAGTACGTTCGATAAATTCTATTATGGCAACGTGAGGGGCGGGGTTTCCCTCATAAACCTTCTGATTGGTTCAAATCTAGCCTAGTCCCTCAAAATCGGTTGGCCCAGACGTCAAAATCTAACAAACAGTCACTCGATTGTTCGTACAGTATCCTCTGTGTATGGATGTGTGCACATTCATTTCCTTATTCATGTTGTAAGCAAAGAAAACAGAACATTATGCATGTGTAAGGATACGCACATAAACATAATAACATATTTTCTATTTGTTTCAAACTCGTGAAAATGCAGCTCAAATTGATTTTGACTTTTAAGAAAACAACCTCATTTCATAAGATTAATTTCTAGTCCTTGATGGGGTTTATTGTTTAACTCTCGGTTTTACCGTTAACTGACTTGCCTTTTCATTGTTTTTATTATCATACTTTATTCTCTATTTTGTGAATGAGATTCAATGGCATACACTAAGGTTAATACTCATGCTTTAACGTTATGATTTTAAGAAGTGGCATTGTAAAACAAAAATAACCAAACAGTTAAGTGATCTTAAACTTCTACTCTTAGGTTTTACCTGTATAAAAAAAAAAACTGAGGCAAAAATAAATGCTGGCGTTTGTCTTTTATCGTCCACTTTTTGTGTGCATTAATGAGTTAGCCGATTAACCACATACACAATAATCAGGATTAAGTGACAAAGCTAGCATTAGCATCGTCAGACAGTTCATTGTGACTCACCACCAGCCGTCGTCGGTGTCGAGATGACAGCGGAGATCTCTTCCTGTTTGTAAACTTGCCCAGCTTTGTGGTTGTTTAACGTTTCAGACAAAAAATATACATATAAGGCTTGAGCTGTGGGTCCGGGTCCCGTGAACGCAGCTGATCATTTAATTGAAACCTCACGTGGAGCATCAAAACACTGCCTGTTGTTCACGCGCTGCTCTGGACACGTCCTCCGACTGTTTATTTACTTTTACTCCAAATCTGCTATTTGTCAAGCATTGTGATTTATCCAACTCTCACTCCAAACCATGACAAAATATGCCGACCGGGTTCCTCCAGAATCACTATTTGTCTTTTATTGCATTTGTAACCAGAGTTGGTTTAGTGTCTGTGAAACATCAAATCAATGTGCTCTTCCTGCACCGGGGGATTGTGGGTAGTGAGGTTTGCTCTCACGTTGTAATCCAGCATGGCAGGCAAACAGAAACGGTACGTGCTAATTTTATTGACTCTTTTACCGTGTACTGTGAGTCTAACAGTCCACAGAGTTTGTTTCTAACGGGACAAATGTTGTCAAAGTAAACGGTTTCATTGTGAAGTTTAGGCGGTGTTTTAGCTAAGGTGTTCAACGACTGTACGTTAGCTTAATGTTTTGCTAGCTAAAGTTGCAACCAAGCTAATGGTTAAATTGTATACTTTCTCGCTGAGTTTTAAGCGTTTATTTAAAACATTTTACGAGGATAACCTCTCTCTCCTAGCTGCCAAATTAGCTAACTGAGTTGGAGTGAAAATACATTGTTTAAACAATAAATCCTTGGTTGACGACCATACAACCGACATTCAATGTTGCTCCCACATGTTAGCTTAATTATCACACTTGCTGCTGTTTTGTCTCTGGTAGGAAACTGGAAGACCTGAGTGTGGACGAGTTCTTGTCAGGTTTTGACTCTGCGGGTGAAGATGAATTTGAAGAAGAAAGCCCCCGAAAAAATGGGCCAAAGAAGAATAATACGAAAAATGTCAAGGCGCAGACCCCAATTAAGTGAGTTCTGAGCTGAGTAATTTTTTGAAATTGGTATTTTTGGACTAAAATCAGTGCAACGTTTAACAATGTTAGTGTTGAATTTTATTGCTGTCCATGTTTAAAGCTGAGTTAAGTTAAACCACTTTATTCATTCTAGGGCAGTTTAATCTACAGCACCTCATAATTTTCTGTAAGGTTATATTGTTGTAATGTTACTGTCCTTCGAGATCCATTTATTTGTAAAAAGTAAGTTAAAAAAAAAAAAGAGGGTCTCTTCTCAGTTTTGTGACGGTGCTCTTTCTAGTTAACACAAAATGGTTTAAAAGTTTTTTGTTTTTTTTACTTGGTAAAAGGGTAGAATTTTTGCAACATTTTTTGAGTGGACAGAAATGGTATAAACAGTTGTAATCTGAGCAGTTAATAAAATTGTCAGAACAATTTAGTAGATTAAAGAGCACAATACTTGCACCTAAGATGTAATAGAGCAGAAATATAAGGTGGAGTAAAATGGAAATTATCCCTAAAGAAGATTAACATTGTTCTATGACCATTTGATTTGTGCAGTTGTTGTGATGAAAACACAAGTAAGTAACTCTCCTTGCATATACTTTCCCCCAGAGATGACAAGAGAAAGGGCAAGGCTTCTGAGCATAAGGAGCAGCTGTCCAGGTTGAAGAACAAAGATCCTGAGTTCTACAAGTTCTTGCAAGACAATGACCAAACACTGCTCAACTTTGATGACACGGACAGCTCAGAGGATGAGGATGAGAAAAAATACCACAAACTGCCATCCAAACTTGAGGTAGGCCTGCAGCTTCTGCATCTCAGAGAGATGTTGTATGAAATCTGTATGTATGTGTATATGTATGTATGTGTGTGTGTGTATATATTATTATTATTTTTTTTTTTTTTTATTTTTTTTTTTTTAACCAAAAAAAAATCACTGATCTGTTTTTCATGTAGGAGGCCAGTTCTGGTGATGATGACGATGATGATGATATGGATGGCCAAAAAAGCTCTTCCAAGAAATCCAAGAAGGCAGTGGAGTCAATCAAAGTCACAGACAAAATGATTGAAGACTGGAAAGCTGCCCTTAAGAATGCACCCACACCTCGTCTCTTCAGAGAGGTCACTCAGGCCTTCAAGGCTGCTGTGGCCACGACAAAGGGTGAAGGAGCCGGGCAGTGTCGATACAAAGTGGCGGACAGCTCAGGTGAGACAGATGAACTTATTTGATCCCAAGGTGACATTCCCATTTTCCATCAACACGATAAAAAAAGATTATGAAACCAAACAAAAAACAGAATTTATGCACAGTCTATGAATCATCAGACAGAGGTGTTGTAGATTGTGATCGCAGTACGATTGAAGAACCATTTTTACCTCTTAGTCTTGCATCTTAATGAATATAGTTGCCAAATGCAGCTGCTTCTCTGGTTTATTAGAATGAGATGATGAGGATGATCTCGATTTTCCAAATGCCCTCTGCTCAGTGTGCATCTCTTCACCACTGTCCCCAGTGTGTCCATCTTCTCTCCAAAAACAAAACCAGCCCTTTTCGTCAGTTTTTCTAGCCATTTTGCATCCCACACCAGTTTGTTAAAAAAATATTATGTGGAAAAAGTCTTTATAGGGAGTATTGTAATCTGGTATTGCTGTAAATAACTATAGCCAACTCCTCTCCTCTTGTCTGCAGTTTTCAATGCCCTGGTCCTGTTCTGCATCAGAGATATTTATGTGGCCCTGCAGAAAATGCTCAACCTGAAACCCAGTAAAGACCAGAAAAAGTATGAATTTGACATAATTTCTATGATCTTACATGCTCTTAATTGCTCTGATGTAGCTGATGAAAAAAACTTTTCATTTCTCACTGTCTTTCCTGTTTTGTTTCCAGACTAGTGCTCCCATCTTCGAGTCCAAAGTGGCAGAAGAATCAGATAGATATCAAAATGTATCTTAGTGGAATTGTTCAGGTTTGTTTGTTCACTGTTAATCTTTCTGTTTTTCTTAGGTTTTTATTGCATCATGTGGTAGACATTTTTTGACACAGAACAGTTTATTTAAAATACAAATCTGTCCAACTGCCATTATTTCTGCCACATCTCTCTTTGCTTCTTGAAGAAATTATTATGCATTCGGGGATATTATGTTTTTGGTCCTACCGTCAGAATATCCTTCATATTAACACAATAACTTGAAAAATTTTGGGTTTAGAAATTCCATATTTTCCATATCAATATCATGGAGAGGAAGAACTGATTCGATTTTGGACGATTTACCATTTCTAGATTGCCCACAAGGGGGTGCTCAAAAGTTTAAAATCACTAAACACTCTTTTGTTCATATCTCTGGAACTATTTGTCTGATTGACTTAAAATCAAGTGCAAATGAAAGGTCATGACCTGGGGATGCCTCACGTCATGACATCATAGCTGTCTGGTTAAGGATTTAGGGATATACCCCTAGCTGTTGCTTCCGACGGCTAGTTTTGTCTAGTTCTATGGTCTGAACTTTTTCTAACTTCTCTACTCTTTCTCCTTTTTGTAGTTGTTGTCCTGTCTCACAGAAGCTACAGTTATTAGCGCTGTCCTGCGACATGCTAATCAGCTTATTCCTTATTACCTTTGTTTGCCCAAACAGTGTCGGCACCTGGTGAAGGTAAAATTAGTTGTCACATAATTGCATCAGAACTCACACTTTTTACATCCTTGAAAAACTATTTTTATGTTTATTTCTGTTTTCATTTCTAGCAACTGTTGAAGCAATGGAGCACAGGAGAGGAGACAAGTCGGGTTCTTGCTTTCCTCGCTCTCAACAAGATTTGTAGACACAAACAGGAAATGTATCTCAACCCTATTCTCAAGGTGAATTCAATGCAAAGTGATATTGGATTAGAGTGCTGAGCAGTAGACCCGGAGAAGCCACATCAATAATTAGAAATGGGCTAATCAACAGAATCTGGTCAGAAAACTGTCTTCAAAGATTAGATAGAACTGTGGCTGTGGCTCAGGAGGTAGAGCGGGTTGTCCAATAACCAGATTCTCCCGCTTTGTCCTGGTCGTGCTGTTGTGTCCTTGTGTATGAATGCGCAGTGGTGGTCGAAGGGGCCGTAGGTGGGAATTGGCAGTCGTGCTTCCATCAGCCTGCCCCAGGGCAGCTGTGGCCACATACGTAGTTTATCACCACTGGAGTGTGAATGTGTGAGTGAATGAATGATGGATCCACTGAATGCACTTTGAGTATGTGTTAATAAAGAAGAGTGCTAAATAAATCTAATCCAAATCCATTATCATTTAGAGAGATTAATTTTATATCATTGCTGTCGCATTCATTTAATTTTTATCTGTCTGTCTATTTTTTAGCAAATGTACATTTCCTATGTACAAAACTGCAAGTTCACATCTCCCAATGTGCTGCCAATGATCAACTTCATGCAGAGAACTCTCACTGAGATGTACTCTCTAGACACACAGGCCACGTACCAGCATGCATTCATCTACATCCGACAGCTGGCCATCCACCTCCGGAATGCAATGACCATGAAGAAAAAGGTTGGCTCATTGTTTTCTCTCAGACAGATGGGCTGCTTGTCAGAGCTGTGGAGAAATTATGTCTTAAATGACAAATACTGTTATTTCAGTTTTTCACAAGTTCTTCAGTCTGTCATTAGCTGGAAACTTATTTTTGTCTGTGCAGTACTGAGTTAAAGTGGCAAATAGATTAATTTAATTGATAAAAGATGTTACCTTAAAGGCTTTTATGTAGTATAGGTGTTCAATAATAAATCCAACTGTCAACAGCAAGGGAAAGTCATCGTTTACATATATTTGTTTTATGGTATCATCAAGTTTTCTACTCAAAAACATAACTCGGAGTAATACTGTTGTCTTCTAATCTCCAAGTACTCCATCAATTTGGGTTTTACATTGTAGGTTTTTTAGCTTAACTCACTTTTCGCAAGAAACAGGCCACAGTAGAACCACCTTTTGTTTACCAAATGGTTTGTATTGTCAGTAGTTGCATTAAAGATCCATTTTGAATTGTCCAAACAAGGTCTGAGCTCTATATTCCAAACTGTGAGCTTAGCAAACATGATAAATTAGCATATTGACCTCAGACCTTCATAAGCTTCATAAGTAAACTTAACCAGCCTAAAAGAAACACTGTAATTTCAGGCTCAAATCTTATTCTTTTAATTTAGTCTGTCAGCAGGAAAAACAACTGCAATGCAGTTATTTTCGGTCGGGTATTTTCTTTTTTCTTAGCAGATGTCACTCTTCAGCTCATTCGAATGCTCTGGTCAAGACCCTTTGATACTAGTTTTTATTGAACTGGGAAGGCAATAGTAGCTCAAGACACCCTCTAGTGGTCACAGTGACACATTTGCCCATCCTTGTAATAAAGTTCACTTAATATCCTAGCTGTACAATACATTGATATCTTTGACATAGTCAGAACATTCTTTTTTTTTTCCCTCAGAAACTCTGTTATGGAAATTTTAGGCTTATTTTACTTTTGAGTGCTTTCAAGTACAGGTGCTATATATAGTTTATTTTGAAAGGGTAAGTTGGACGATAATTTTGTTCTGCAACTGCTGAAAAAATTCACTTACTTTTTATGGCATCTTTCTCTCACTTCACATACTCGCATAGCAAAAAGAAGCATTGATTGGGTAAATGTTTTGATTTTTTTGCTGCAGTCATGGTTTTGTATTTCAAAGTGTATCACTTACTAACAACTAAGGTCCTGACTCTGCTTTTGTGTTTGTAGGAAACGTACCAGTCTGTTTATAACTGGCAGTATATCCACTGCTTGTACCTGTGGTGTCGAGTCCTGAGTACTCTGTACCCCAGTGACGTCCTCCAGCCTCTCATCTATCCACTTTGCCAGGTCATAATTGGAACCATTAAGTGAGTATATATGCCTCGTTTTACTCAAAGTTTTGTATTTTTTGATTTTTCAAGACCAAACTATTTAAGTAGTTACATAGTAGATTCCACCTATTCCTATTGTCATGATAGAATAATTAACTAGAGCATGTCTAAAATGAAATTTCTATTACTTGTGGTTCTGTATTATTAGTTAAAATGATACATGAAAAAATCAGTTACATTATTATTTATAATAACTCTATGTAGGGTTTTTTTAATGTAATGAACAATTTTTCTTTCTGTTTTTGACAAAAGTACCAAAAATGGTGTCAATAAGAACAGATTGTCAAAAGTCTGTCAGTAGTAGTTGAGTCTGTCTTTTGGTAAGATTTTGAGTAGTTTTGTCTATACTCTGTACGTAATTACATTTATGGAGGAGCACATGCAGATTTATATCATACTTAAGCCAGCATTAACACTAGATTAAGTCTGAGCCTGGTTTCACTACTGTCTTACATTGCATTGCTTTGATGAATGAAATTGTAATCATGCATTATTGTTCAATGATTCAATAATGAACATCCTTTACCTACCTTTGTGATCCTTCTTGAAAACCATCTTCAATGTAGACTCGCCTTCATAATTTAATGAGTTCAGTGTTCAGAGTATCTGATAATTAATGAATTAATAAATAAATTAATAATAATAATATAATAATCAATAATTAATAAATAAATGAATCGACCTATCACTTGAAGTGAACTTAAACACCACATTTTTTAAACATTTTTTTTATTTATCTTTCTCTTGAAGTGCCTTGTAATCACTTTTAGTATCATCAGTAGATTCACGTGTCCACCTCACTTCACTGCAACAAATGTACAGAACAGAAGACAAGCAGCTTCCTGCTGTGACAGAATGACTGCTGACAAAATTAAATAAAGCATCATTACACAAAGGACTCCTGTGGTGCTGACATTTTCAGAAATATTTATGTTTTGATGATTATACCAGGAATGCATCATGTATAGTAGGTCAAGTTATAACAAAATTTATTTTTTGTAATAAAAACTGATGATAATGCAGTTTGTAAAGACTCAAACATTTGCTGTTAATGGTTCAGGATTTCCACAGGTGCAAAGTCTGTTGATTTTTCTTTAGTTTCAGGCCTTAATATGACTTGAATAACTTTTTGAAATGTCTTAAGATGATAGGAATAAGTGCTTGGCTATAATTTTACAATTTTATTTACATTTAATGGATGCTGCAAGCAACCCTGACTTTGAGTTTTCTTGCACAAGGAAGCCAAACATTAAAACTGCCATCTGGTCCCAATAAAATGGGGTCCTGTATTCAGGAAAGTCCTCCCATTAGTGTTGTTTTTATCTATGCAGAAATCCTGTATTCTCACAAACTGTGGTATATGTCACATATTTTTGATGACTAAATAACTTAATTTTTATGCCCATATGTCAGTCATTTAGGTATTTATTTATTGATAAACTTTAGGGTGGGAACCATAAGCTCTCTGGTGTTAACTTTTATTGGCAGTGGAACATTTGTGAATGTCATGAATTTGAACCTAATCTCTGTGTCACTGAACCTTTGCAAACAGCAGGTGGAGACACTGACCACTGTTTTCTCTCAACAGACTGGTGCCCATAGCAAGATATTACCCTCTGAGGATGCACTGTTGCAGAGCTCTCACTCTGCTGTCAAGCAGCACTAAAACATTTGTACCTGTCCTACCTTTCCTGCTGGAGGTAAGACCTTCATGACGTCATGAGGAACTAAATCTCATCCAAACCAATCTGACTGGATCCGTCCTGTTTGTGCAAAGTTTAGCACTAAGTCAAATTCTTGCTCTTCAATGCACCAGCGCCACCTGAGATACAGAATCACGTAGAACAAACTCTGGCCTGTGTTTGTCACAAATGGAAACAATGAAAAGGTAGATGTGATGAAATGTTCCGCTGGTGGTTTTCTGTGGAAAAACATCAGTGGCATATCAAATGCATTTTGGTTTCAACGGCCACAACTGAAAGGAAATACAATGCTGGGTTTAATGATGTGAGAGAAAGAAACACCTTTGATATCAGACCAATCACAGGTCACCAACCGACAATTTGTCTGTCGGTCAGGTGTTACGCACATGATTGTGTGTATGTGTATATATATAGGTAGATAGATATATAGATAGTGTGTTTTTTGTTTCTGACTGTTTATGCATATGTCAGGGCGTGTTGTGGTTTATTGGTGGAGACTGATGTTGGTGACGGTGACTAGCCCAGTGTGCTGGGAGTGGTCAGGGTATGGTTGTGTGCATGTGTTTGTGTATAGGTGCACGTGTGCGTGCAGCAGTTTGACCGAAGCGATAAAGGTGCAGTTGTGGTTTACACTTGAGTCTTAACATGCTGTGCAGACCACATCCTCTCTGCCTATGACCCATTCCCCACCTCTTCTCCCCCTGAACACACACTAAGAGCCCTGGCCCCCCCTCCCCCAACCCCCGTCAGCAAGCCGTGTTTATTTGTGACGCCCGATATTTCCTGTTTTTTTTTTTCTCCTTTACTGTTCCCCTTGTTAAAGGCAGGCTGAGGTACGCTGCTACTGTTTTAATTAGAGCAGCAGAAGCAGCCCCTTCCTCCTGTGTGTCTGTGCCTGTGTGTGTTCTCGCATCTCCGAGGGGGGTGTATGATTTGGAGCTTCCTGCTTCAGTAGCTGTGCGTGCATGTGTGTATGTGTGTGCGTGCATTAGGGTTGGCCCATGTCTTCCCACTTCCCCCTGGCTCCCCCGCAGACCGCCACCACATCCTATGTTTGTACAGACAGCACCGGCCAGGAGCGTTGCTCTGCTTCGCACACTGAGCGCATTAACGACGACACACACATACACACCACACACATGCACACAGAGAAACGCACAGCGATACGGGGAGTCAGAAATAGCTTGATACACAAATAAAAGACAGAAATTCACTTGCGCACTGTGGGCAGATGTGAAAGCTAAAGCTTATAGACAAATAGCCCACACGTTGGCTGTACTTTCACAAAGATAGACAATTCTGTAACACTGCAGTATATAAGGAAGAATAATGTATAAAATGTATAAATGCAATATTAGAACAACCATTATCAACTAATGTGATACAGTACGAGTTATTTGTTTCTTATTCTGATGCTTGACATGTGTAGGAGTGATGTCTCTGGGAAATGAGATGAAAAAAATCAAATGTTTTGATTCACATATGTTGAGGCAGAAAGGTGTATAGTTTATAATGAGCCATGTTTGCTAACATTATCACATAGAATGACTCAACACCAACATATGGTTTTGGCTCCCCTAGGCTTTTGTCAAAGTTAAAAAAAATTTTTTTGATAAAATGCAGTACTTGAACTCCTCTTATATCTTATGCGATTGATTGATTGATTGATTGGAAACCACTGGATGACTGTGACCATTCTTGTTTCATATTTGTTTGTTATATTTGTTGTTACCTCCAGATTTAACAATCAGACATGTAATAGTATTGATTGCATTATTTTACTTAAGTAAAAGCACTGTCACTGTGGAACATTGTAATTAAATGTAAATTGTGGTGGAAAATATAGCCAAAAGTAAGAAGTCTCTTATTTCAATAAGTTCAAATGTATTTTTTCTAATTATTTGGTTGTTCTGACTGGCTTGCAGGTCACAGCCACGTTAATCATGATTAAAACACTTTAGACCAAGCAAAAAACTACATAATGAAGTTGTTTTTCTTGGAGTGAAATTGAATTGGCCCCTTAAATGTGGTTGAGAATGTTCTTCATGTTCAACTCAAACTTTCACTGAATGTGATTTGAATTCATATAATTTAGGATTGAATTTAGTTTTTTTTTTTGCATCAGTTCACTTCTAGGCCATTTCATCTCGACTTGAATGATCAACTCACGCACTGTTTTGGCAAAGTAGAAAAAAATATTCTTTGCTGCAATAAACAAGTATAATTCCAAGTCCTTGCTTCCAGTCTTTGCTATAATAAGACTGTGCTATTATATGACTTATTCCTGTTGGCTCCGAAGAGATTTTAACTTTCCTTTTTGTTATTTGTATGTTTTCTTTTCAGATCTTCCAACAGGTAGACTTCAACAAGAAACCAGGACGAATGAGCAAAAAACCAATCAACTTTGCAGTCATTCTGAAACTTAACAAAGTCAACCTGATGGAGAAAGCCTACAAGGTAAGGATCCTACAGGATTTAAACCAGTAAATCCTGAGCAAAGACTGTCCACAAAGAGTGTTTGGGGAAAGCGCTCATTGTGATACTTGACTCTGCTGCTGATCTGTGCTCTGAGGAGCAGCAGCTGATCAGTTCAAGTGAAGACGTTCAAGGTTGGTTTGTGTTATTTTCGTATTGGTGCCGTAGCCTGCGTGTGTGCATAAGGGGATTGAGGGCAGCGTTCAAAGCCCCTTGTCAGGGCCAAGAGGATTGAAACACGGCCTTCAGGGATTATCCCTTACGCTTCGCTCACTAGGGCAGTTTTCACTGCTGTCACCTGGGCAGCTGCCAAAAACCCCTACCTCGTAAAGTCGTTACAGACCTGACTAAAAAGCACCGATTCATCTGGTTTAGGCAGCTTTTAGTTCATATAAGCCAAAAAGGTTTCACTGTTATTAAGTGTCATTCTTTTATAATCAGTTGTTAAATGTTCTGTACATTTCTTGAGCCCCTTAGGGAATTATGAGATAGCGGTAACTGTAGATCAGGTCTTATTATTTTCATTTGTTTGAAACAATCTACTCCATATTTTCACCACGAGTCACACTTTTGCATAATTCATGTGTCTTTGTGTGTGAAACATACAGCATGTTCATTACTGACACTAACACATAGAGAGTATAACCCTAGTCTTTGTATTGTTTTTATGACTATGGTGGTACAAACACCTACCCACCAATGTGGTGGACGAGTTTCCAAGATTTACTCACAAAATAAAAAATGCATCCACATGTGAACTTTGTAGCAGTTAAAATTAGAGATGCACCACTTTGTTTTTTTCAGTTTGGATGTTGATACCAGTTCACACAAATATATTTTAAAATAATAATCATGCACCAGCAGCTTAGAAAAAACTATTGTTGCTGTAGCTATGTGTAATGTCTCCAAGGTACAGACCTTTTATTGTTGATGTAAGATTATGTAATTTTTAAAATATAATATTATTTACTGAGTCACATCTTTTGATGTTGGTATATTATTGTTTTCTGTTATGGATTGTGATTTTTTATTTTTTTTTGCCCTTGTAGAATGATGTATGTGCAACTATGATAGTATAGAACTAAACTAAATAGTTTGGTTTATAGAGTCTCCAGCTTTTTAGGTTATTATTTAAAGTTCAGTCAGAATCAGTGCGTTCCTAGATGTCAGTGGAAACTGTTTGCTGAAATCTCTCTCATCCCAAGGTAAATTATATCAATATTTAACCAGAATCTCAAAATCGGAAGATACTCAGTTTACTGTCAAATGGAGAAAACCATCAGCCTCACACTGGAGAAGCTGTAACCTTCAAAATATTGGTACTGACAAAAACAAACCTGAAAAATTGCTATTATGGCACTACATCTTGAAAATGCTCTGTTATGGGATAAAATACCATTTGATATAATTTTATTAGTGCTTTTCTTACTGTTAATCTTCCTTTGCTGCTCATTTTCAGGATGGTTTGGTCGATCAGCTTTATGACCTGATACTGGAGTATTTCCACACTCAGGCCAACACCATTGGCTTCCCTGAGCTCGCACTGCCCACCATCATTCAGGTAACAGGACTCTGTTCACGTCTTAACTGATAATATTTGTAGGGTTTCTACATCTCATAAATGTCCATAAAATTCAAGTTTTACTTATGTTTTTGTTAAATACTGCAGTAAGACTACAATGGTGGCCAATTAAACCAAAGTAAATGTTTGTGTTATTGCAAAGTATAGTATTAGTAGTACTATCAGTTCACACATACTTCTTGTTGCTTTGTCATGAATGTGCACCTGAAACATCAAGCATAATTCACATACAGTCATGGAAAAAATTATTAGACCACCAAAAGTCATGGTTATGTAATCAAGTACTAACTCCTGTGTATATCGTGACTAAAACACAGAAAAGAAAACATGGAATGCCTAAAAGAAGTTTTTGTTAGTACAATGACGTAGCTATTGATGTAAGAACTGAAGTGATTTTGGTTATCAAGAAAACATGGAAAATGGATAGATATCAGCTCTGAAATGAAACTCTTATTAGCTATTTTTGTTGTTATCATTATTTGTCCAAACAAATGTATCTTTAATTGTACCACTCATTAAAAAGAACAAGAAATTGAAGAAAACAAGGGTGGTCTAATAAATTTTTCCGAGACGTAGATCTAGAAGGCAGTGCATTACTAGCAGCTGTTTGCTGTCAGCACCGATTTGTGTGCTGCTGTTGTTATGAGATCTTTATAATATTTTTAAAAAATTACACTTCAACAACCAAACCAGCACTTTTAAGTTAACTTGATACGTTAACTTGTCATTACTGCTTAGCCTCCTAACAGACTAAAGCCTCTGCATCTGCTATGTAGTATTATCTGAAGGTGTCCAACATTCCAACAGAAACGGTGGCTTGAATGTTTGTAGCAATTTCTTGTTGTTTTTGTGTTCTAGTGTGTATGGAGATATTTTGTAAGATTAAGCATGTGCAGAGAGAATTTGTTCAAAAAAAGGGAAAATATGTTTAGAAAAATATGTGTGGAAAATCATTGCCCATTGTTTATTTACATGGAGTTTTGTACATCCTCTCTACATTTTAGTTCACTAGGTGTACTCTAAATGTGCAGATACTTATGTATATTCTACTTGTAGTCTCGACGGTTGATTCAGGAGCTGCTTCAGGTTTAGCCGCTTGCCTTAGAGGAAATGACCACAAACCCTCCTGCTCTGCTGTACAGGCAGCCTAGATGGAGCTTTACACTGCTTCCTTCTTTCTCATACTCCTCTTCATGTCCCTGCAGCTGAAAGCGTTCCTGAAGGAATGCAAAGTGGCCAATTACTGCAAGCCGGTGCGCCAGCTGCTGGAGAAGGTGCAGGAGAACAGCAGCTACATCACAGGACGGAGACAGAAGGCCGCCTTCGGAGTAGCCGATGCCACCGCCGTGGTGAGTGTGTTTAACAGGAGGAGAAAGAAAAAGAGCAGGGAGACTAGCTCCCAATTTCAGAGGCTGTCATTCTGGAGTCCTCAGTTCACCTCCTGCATAGGTTTCTTATTTTTCTTGCTTCCTATTTACATGGTTGTAAATTTTATGAATTGCTGGTAGGCTTAACAAACAAAAATCACACAATGGAACATAAGAACTGACTGTTTATAAAGGTGGACATGTTTCACCTTCAGTTTTTGTTGTAGAAGTAGTTGTTAATATAACTATTGAAAAGTTAAAAAAAAAAAATCATCACAACTACTCACTGTCACTAATTTGTCTGTTAATGGATTTATTCTGGAAACAAACTTGCACATGTAAAAGTATATATATTTCAACTGGTTCCTCAGACTCTACAGATCTGTCTGATTATTCAGCTCAGATTTGGACTTTGATGAACCTGGGCCCATTTAACTATAAAGGCTGTCCACTCTTCCTCTCTTTCCTTCAGTGTTAATTTTGGCAGCCATTTTGATTTTAGTCTTAGTCTTGAATTTTAGTCAACATAAACTTTATTGTTTTTGACTAAATTTCTAGACTAAAATCTTAAAGTGCCAATGCCTGTAAATGCCACCAATCAAAAAGAGAAAACGGCTTTCTACACCTTCTATGCCAGTCAGATAAACTGGGTATGTACACAACTCTTTGACAAGTCTGAAATGCTGTTTTGTCATTAACCGTAATATAGATCCCTAACAAAGAATGTTCTTTTGAGGTATTGAGTGTTAACTCTTCATACGTACACTGTATGTGTAATACACATACACATTCATATATACACATTCATACATACACTGTATGTATGTATGTGTATTACACATACACTGTATGTGTAATACACATACAATGTATGTATGAAGACACACTAGGAGCAACCGTTAAAATTCTTTCTATCGATAAAAATAGCAGACACTGTCCTTGAGCAGTGGAGTAGTAAAGCCAACCTTAAAAGCTATCAGCTTTTCATTAGCAGCATAAACCATCAAACTTTGCATGAAATCTGTTCAAAGATTGATTGTAACCTATATATATAGCCTGTAACAGCACTTGTCATGATTAGCTTACCTTAGAATATATTTCCTCATGGAAAGATTTAAGATGCCTCTTCAAATTTGTGTAATTCTCCCCAAGTTTCAGGCCATAAACACCTCCGTTGCTGTCGGCTGTCTCCACAATACGTTCCGTTTTCCCTTCAACGGGACGATATATAAAATGCTTCTACAGATCTATTCTTCTCTTACGACCTGCACACTCTTTTCTGGAAGCTGCTCCATCATACAGTAGGCCTACTGAAGTGCCCGCCGCAAGATTAAAAAAGCATATTGCCAGGAACATAGACGTATTAAATAGTGAAGCACCGCAAAAACACAAGAATCAACAGAATACTTTTTACCTATCTTTTGAACTTGTGACAGATATTCAGTTTGTGGAAATAGTTTATTTTAATTTTTCATTAACATTTTTGTCCTCGTCTCATCAAGACAAAAATACACTTATGTCTTGTCATATTTTGTCATCAAAAAGTTATTTTAGCTTGTCATCGTCTTGTCTGTCTTGAAAAAAATGGTCATTGACGAAAATATTTTGTCATTATCGTCAATGAAATTAACACTGTTTTCCTTAATATTATACACAAAACTATGAACTACAAGCTGTGTTTTACTCAGTTTTATGTCTTGGTCCCACTGGCCAGTTTAGCTGACTGTTACCATGGTAACAAAGGTCTGGAGTTGTCGTAGGTTTCTCTTTGACATGCGGTTGTTCAGATAAACACCACTTTTGTCTTGAATGTCTTTTTAACATGACATATCAAGGATGTAATACCTCAGATTTTAAGCAGACACTTAAAATTTAGTTTGTAAAGTATGATTCAAGTATTTCATGTTAGATGGTGATAAAAGTAAAAACATTAAAATAATAAAACAGTCTGATAAAATGTGAATGGAAATTAATTCCAATGAAAAATTATGTCCATTAATTGCTCTTTTTGGTTCATAAATCAAACCATCAAAACCACAGTTAACCAGCCAGATTCTAATGAACTGTACAAGGTGTTTTTGTCAACAAGTGTATGTTATGAAGGTATATCAGTTGATACCAATGCATGAGAAAGGTGTAGTGTAATATTGCTGACAGCTGTTGTAATGATGCTGTAATTGACTCCCATTGAATTTCTCTTTGTAAATACCGAGGCAATGCCAGGAGTCGTTCTGATCTCAATTTCATGGCTACTGGAAGGTTTTAATTTCTATTTACCATTTTCTCGTAATGATAAATTGGCATTAAAATTAGCGGCAGTTCATATTTCCCCAACATCACCCCTTTGGCTGAATATGGTCACTTGTTACTCCAAAATTACCAAAACGCCAATGGATAAAACACACAGTAGAGGCATAAAACCATTGGTCTAAAATCCAGTGTCCAATGTCATGTCCACTTCTTAAACACAGTCTATGGTCATCACTTAGGTCTAGGGATGTAAACAATTAATCGACTATCGAGTAATTGTCAATAAGAATTTGCTCGATTAAATTACATCAGTTGTCGGTTAATTGCCCTTTTCCACGGCGGTGTTTGTGGTGTCAGGTAGGGGGCCCCTGCTGCCCTTTCTAGGCTTCATTGCTATCGTTGAATATTGGGGGAGGGGTGTGTGTGTGTTTTTGTGTGTGTGTGTGTGTGTGTGTGTGTGTGGGGGGGGCAGCCGGCTTGTCCGTGCTGCGACTCCGCGGTCAGGATAGTCATAGAACCGGATCCTGGCATTGATGATAGAATTGCTGTAGGGACATGGTGGAGTGCAGCATTTCCGCTGGTATAGGTTTGCATCCTTGCTGCCACACCAAACATTTCATAAAAAAAAACAAAAAAACCCATCACTGTTGCATTAGACTTATATACATATGTATAATATATAATAGAGCAGGACAAATGTCCCGCCCCCTCAAATGAACGTTTGCGAAGCTTCAGGGAGTAGGGAAGGTAAATGAGCGTAAAGTTTCACTTTCACAGACAGCACCGACCCGTACCCCCATAGTATTAAAAGTAGGACCCCCGGCCAAACTGCGTGTGTCTGGCCGAGTCCCTCCCCACACACACGTACACCGACTGAAACGCACGGATGTGCACCCCCGCCCAAATATGCGCACATATGCGGGGGTCAGTCTAGTCCACGGTCATCTGGATTATCTGGTCAGTGAGACAGAAGTTCAAACATCCTTCAAGCTCCTGATCCGGGCCACAGTATAAGGTATGTCGGTCACCCACGGGAAAATAGCGGGTGGGGGTGGTTATTTTATGAAGTGTCTATAGATCCGGACCAGTGAATGCTGCTGCACAGCTAGTTGTCCATACTAGTTCCGGTTTACATGTGCAATATGCCACTGCGCCAGCATTCTTTCATGCTAAAATGGGTAAGGGTTGGTTTTAGGCATCCAGGCACATTTATGTAACACTAGGCAACGGCTTACTGCGCATAGCTAGCAGTGATATGAGTCTGGGCCGGACCAATAGCAACAGCCATTTATTGAGTTTCTCATCAGAATTTCTTTAGTTCTACTACATACATGTCGTTGCCTGAACTGTATCCAATGGTTCAATAAATCAACCATTAAGGAATATGACATGCTTTTTTATGTAGTATATAAACAGTATTAAGCTTTTATTCTAATAGACCTTATTGAAAGAGAAATTCAGGTTCCTAGGAAAATCACCGCTTATCAATTAATCGTTGCTTGATTGATAAGGTCAACTAACTATCAATTAATGAATTAATCAATAATTTGCATCCCTACTTAGGTCGTATACTGGACTGATCATTAGTGAGCCAGGCTTAGCCAGTGTGTGTACAAACATAAGTTGGTGCTGGATGAAAAGTATTAAAAGCAGGAACTTTTTCTCTGGGCTCTGGTCCAGTTGAGTGAGAAGCTGCAGGCCATCGGACAGTCCTGACTGTTGAAGCCTTCAGGCAGCAGCTGATAATGGAGGACACTTCCCTGTATAAACTTCAGGCCTGGTTAAGAGTGACCCTGTGGTTACTGGAAGCTCTTATGGGCTTTTGAACCAGAGGCACCCCTGCCTTAATGAGCAGCCATTAGTGTGTGTGTGTGTTGGATGTGTTCTGTTTGTATGCTACTTGTCCACACACATACATTTCTTCTTATTCTGCTGCAGCTCAGAGCTGTGGCACGAAGTGCTGATTAATATTTAGGAGCGTTTAAGGAATAAATAAAAGAGGACGGCCTTTGTGTAATGTAGCAGATGAAAAATGTGTGTGTGTTCGCACACAAGGGCTTGTGTGTGTTCGAGTACAGCAGACAGACAGCACGGCACCACGGCAGCGCCAGCTCCTGTCGCCACGGCGCTCTGCTCAGCGGAGGCTGTCGCCATGGTATCTACGTGGTGGCACCGTGGCAGCAGTGGAGATGTCACCGCAGGCGAGGGGAAGGGGACAACCCTGCTGTAGGTGATGTGGAAAAGGCCATGGCCCCCCTCTGGCCACCAGCCCCCCACTGACATGTCACCCAAACTGAAACTTCGCCTAATTAACGATGGCCTGCCTCTATCCAGGTCACACTACGGTCTTATTCTGTCTGCATGTTTGTGGATTTTTATTCATTTTTGTCTGAGGTGAAGCTGAACTTAGATTTTTCGTTTTTTATTTTCCTATTCTCTTTTTTTTTCTCATGTAGAATGCCACCCATCTTAATAGCCACACAGCAAATTGTGGTAAATGTGTTGAGCCAGCGGGCGCAGGAGGCAGCAGTCTGTACGCTCTATTGGATTTGTTGGCCAGATAATGTGATTGGACCTAATCAATATCATCCACAAAGACCTTTAGGGGAAGGCTGGAGAAGATCCGCTGGTCTCCTTTTCCAGCCGTCTTCAATCTGTTTTCTACATCTTCTGACTGACTCTAATGTCTCGTCTGCTGCAGACAGCTTTGTGTAAAATCATTTTAGAGCCTCAAAGAACTTGACGTATTGTGTGGAAAAGATTTTCAACAAAATTATCAACCATTTTGAATATTTAATGTTTAATAAGAGCCTAAACTTGGTCACTTTGAACCGCTCAGTCCAGACACTTTCCAGGGTTGTGATCAGTTTGTGTTCTGTGTTTGTCAGGCTGTGTGGGAGAAGCAGGTCCAGGATGAAGGGACTCCGCTCAGTAGGTATTACAGCCAGTGGAAGAAGATGAGGGAGAAGGAGATCCAGCTGGAGATCTCTGGCAAAGAGAGGGTACGTATCCAACTACATCTACACCACCTTCTGCCTCGTTCTGCTCAGTTAAAATAAATCCGTTTCATCTTTTTATCAGTCAGTGTGACAGTGAAGGTTATTATAAGTAATAATCTACTAATAATAAAATCTAAGACAAGACCATCAGTGAAAAGAAGTTTTCAAAAACACAAAACTGAATAAAAACTTCAAGAAACAAAGTATACACAAACTAACAGACTTGAATTGAGGGTGAGATCACATTTGTTTTCTGAAGTCCACATTTTTACAGTTATCATAGGATTTTTTTATCCAGTAAAATAAACGTCTTTAATTATACATCACTATGGTTCTAAATCTGTCTTGAGTAATGTCCCACCCACAGTGCCATCTGATTGGTTTGTATCGTCACAGGTAATAGCCTGTCAACACGGAAATGTGACAAGATGTATTTATTCACTACTACTTGCTTATCATCCCTTCAGTTCTATCTAAAAAATGTGAATAAATATTGTTGAAGTATTGTCTGTCCTAATTTTTGGCAGTCAACCTACAAAGGTCAGGCTGGTTGAAAATTTACAGAGATCCTAATTATTCCTGCAAATGGTTCCAAATGCTGTGTATTCTTTCCGGGTCAGTAATTTGAAGTTTGCTTTTTATTTAGCTCCAGTTGTTTATTACTGATCTCTGCTTTGGATCATGTAATGTTAACAAATATGATGTAATAAAATGGATTAATATAGGTTTGGAAAATTACAAGTAACACGGCTCTCACAACAGTAACTAAACCTAAACTGAAATGAAAAATCAAATTGAAAATATAAGCATATTATAACAACTTGAGGAAATCAGTGTACTATATAATGACTTTGGAATTGGTTCTTTGTATCCCAGCATACTACGACTATATAGCAATAAGTTTTTTACAGATGAGTTATTTTACTTCATCATTCAGCAGCCTTTTATGTTGGCCTGTCTGTTGTTGTGTGTTTGTGCAGATGGAGGATCTGGACCTGCCTGAAATCAAACGCAAGAAGGTTCAGGAGAAGAAGGAAGAGGACAAGAAGGAGTTCAAGGATCTGTTTAACTCTGACAGTGACTCGGATGAAGAGGAATCTGGATTTAAAGTCAAAGGTCAGATCATTGTTTGACATCAGTTTTTCTCTTATTAAGTGTCCTGAAAAGGAGCTGGTTGTCATTTTAGTAAACAGTGGTGTGCTGCCTCTTTTGGCCTCTAGGGGGTGGTATTTTGTTACAGCCTGAACTTTTGGTCTAAGAGCAAAATTTAAGAGGTGTCAATGGTTGTGTGTGATTTTAATACTTTTGTGCAGTTACCATCAGACAGGTTTGGCTCTGTTAATCGGATCACCTGTGAGGCAGTTGTCATAAGGTCCGGCATCCTTAAACCTCCACAAAGACTCTGTGGAACTGAAAATCAAACCCAGGAAAATCTCATGTAGCTCAGATCTTTCTGGGTTTTTGCTTTCTTTAACCCCTGTGTGTGTCATCCTCACGGGGTCATCCGCGGGTCGCAGGCAGCTGCAGCGTAGCTTTTACAGCTTTACACTCGGACACGTTCCAAGCAGAAAAAAGCCCAGCGCAAGGTCACAGAGGAAAGGAGTAGGCGGCAGGGGGATTTTTTTTTGAATGCATCTGGACTTCATTGTAGGGAGAGTCCCCACGAACGGATGGGCAGCTGCCGGCAAGCGGCGAGCCCCCCCC